>OY856411.1:401384338-401849338 GCA_963693085.1 Alisma plantago-aquatica
ATATCACATACCATATTAGGTATTTACATGCCTATCTAGTGGCATCAACCACAACCTATATATAAGAGAGACATTCCACTTATACATGCCATATATAAAAAATTAGTACACTACCAAAAACTACATGTCGATTATACATATCATCTACAAAACATCCATTTCTTAGACATGAGAGTACATGGATGACTCTAGGACTCTGCAAGCTACTACTATCCAACCTTCTATTTTTACTGCTCTATGGGATCCTCCTCAGCACCACAATCTTGACCACGCCCCTGACATCCACCTAAAAAGATATACTAAATGGCTAGATTACGTCTTTTATTAAGCTCTGAGGAGTTGAGGTATACCACTCAACTCCAACTTATGACTTCTAAGTTGAAATTAGTGCCATACAAGATCTATAGGAGAGTCAGAATCCTAAGATCTCATTCTCCCTTAGTATGTATGAGTCTATCGCAGTGACATACATAGTCAAACTACAAATCAACCTAGTTTTCCCTTGTAATATAGGTCACAACACTAGTGAACAACCTACTTTTTCCTTAAAAGGTCGTGGTACTAGTGAAACCAAGGTAACAAACCTAGACATCTGAGGTACAACCAGAACTATCCTTAATCACAAGTATGTTGGAAGCAACTCCCAAGGGGTGGTGGAAGTGCAGGAGAATGAGCTTTTACTATGAGCTTTTGAGATGGAAGACCTCCTCCTCATGGTGTCTCCCAACGTCATGATACGAGGAAGCAGACGAATCATATCGGGGTGGAGAAAGAGTCACTCCAATTGTCAAATCTGTTCAAGAAAGCTACAACTACAGCAGAGTTTGGAGCTCTTACTGTGAAGGAGACAATTTAAAAAGGGGCTATAGTGTACTCAAAGGTGATCCCAGAGAAGAATTATGCTAGGTGGAAGTTATCTGTTATAGGTTATATAATAGATCTAAAACCTCATTGGTCATAACTATAGTCATAACTTAAGAGTTTGTGGAAAGTTAAAGGAACTATAGAGATCATATCGAGAGGGAATGGTGATTTCATTATTAATTTCTCTGAAGCGAAGGTCATGGAGACAACCATTGATAAGGACTCGTGGTTTGTGGTCTGGAAACCTCTCATCATGAAGAAATGGGTGAGAGGTGCTTCCGTGGAGAAATTGAAGCTTATGGGGGTATCTGTTTGGGTGAGACTTTTTGACATGCCTTTGGAGCTCTAGGGTGAAGAGATCTTTATCATGATAGGTTCCTACATTGGAACATTGTTGAAGGTTGATAGAGCTACATTGAATTTTAATAGATTAAAATTTACAAGAATGCTAGTTTTGATTCCTGCTTCTTCTGAATTCGTAACATCTATTCCTCTTGTGAGTGATGATGGGGTTGAAGCTAAAATCAATACCCAGTATGTCTGGGTTCCAAGTAGGTGTGATACATGTGGTACATTTGGGCACGAGAATGTAGGATGTGAGAAGATCATGGAGAAAGGTAAAAAGAAGATAATCTGGGTTCCAAAGAAGGTATCTACTGAATCATTGAAGGTGCATAGTGTTTAAGGTGAATTTTCTTCTAATGTTGAGCAATTTGTGGATGCTACAGACGTTCCTTCAAAGGAGCTAGAGGTGAAGGTTGGGATTGGGTCACCTGTGGGTCAGGATAGTGAGTTGATTACTCCAGTTAATAATGTTAATAAGAATGATGGCTTTATACATGCTCCCAGTAGTTCAAGAAAGAATAGAAGGAAAACTAACTCGCCTCCTAGAGGTCCCTCAAAATCTTTGGAGGTGGATTTTAGATCTGGAGTGCATATTTCCAAGAACTCCTTTCAACATCTGTTTGTGGATGAATGTGAGAATGAATCTACTGAGGTTGACAGGCTCTCAACCACCATTATTTCTAACGGTTAGTTCTCTTTTTGTTTCCTCCCAGAATGTGAGAGGGCTGAATTATATTGGTCGATAGTCTGTACTCTAGGAGATGATGTTGAGGAATGAATGTTCATTGGTATGCATCTTAAAGTCAAAGTTAAGGAGAAAGAATGTTAAGAAGACCACAAATAGAATGTTTATAGATGGGTTTTGGACTTCTAATCATGATAGTCATGCCTTAGGGAAAATCATTATGTGTGGGTTAAGAATGATGTCAGTGTTATAAAAATTTGTGAGTCTGACCAATTCTTACATGCACATGTCACTACTTCTATTGGTGATTAATTTATTACTGCCATCTATGGACAGAATAATCTTAATGTAAGGAATGAGTTGTGGAACTCTATTAAGGATTTGAATGCTCATGTTAATGGGACATGGCTTCTTTGTTGGGATTATAATGTTGTGTGGTTTGCTGAAGATAAATATGGGTTATGTGAGCCTTGTTATAGGTCTGTGTCCAGTTTTAATGAATGCATTCTTTCTACAACTTTGGTGGAATTGGATATGGGAGGTTCGAGATTCACTTGGCATAGCAGTAAGGAGGGTGCAAAGTTGGTTATGTCCAAGTTGGATAGGTCTTTCTATAACCTAGACTTCTTGGATAAGTTTCCAAGTCTTTGGGGTGAGGTGAAAGCTAGTATCCATAATGATCATAGAGTTGTTATTTTGCACATGGATAATCTACACAATAGAAAGAAAGCTCCCTTTCATTCGTTAATGCCTGGTGTCAAAGAGAGGATTTCTCGTCTGTTGTGAAGGATGCTTGTAGTATTGAGGTTGAGGGTAATCCCATGTACTGAGTTTGTAGAAAACTTGATAATGCTAGATTCTCTCTTGCTAAGTGGAACAAAGAAGTGGTAGGTGATCTTATGAAGAGCAGAAGAATTAAGGAATATGAAGCATGTGTGGCTCATAATTGTACAGACCAGGACCCATCTGATAGGTAGGAGGCATATGTTAAAAGAAAGGATGATTTTGATGCGTACAACCATGAAGAATCTTTTCTAAAGAAAAAGTCTCATGTTAGTTGGTTGAAGTTGGGAGACAAAAACTCAAAGTTCTTCTACTCTTCTATTCAAACTAGGAGGATGCAAAATTCTATAAGGAGTATTCTTATTAATGGAGTCAATTGAGCTGATGAACATGTTATTCATGACCATTTTGTCCAATTTTATAAAAGTTTGTTTAACTCTTACAGTGATAGTGATTTATCATGGGATGACGATTGGGTACTTCCCTGTCTATCTGATTCTCATATCAGTTCTATGTGTGCCTTGGTTTTGAGGGAGGATATTGATATGGTTGTTATGAGTAGTGATGGAGAAAGGTCCCCGAGCCCAGATGGTTTAACTATACCTTTTATAAATCATGTTGGAACATTGTTGGTGAAGACGTGGTGTGTGCTATGCAGAATTTCTTTAGGAGTGGTTGTCTTCTAAAGGAGGTTACAAGACTTTTATCACTCTAATTCCTAAAAATAAAAATGCTACTGATGTGAAAGATTGGAGACTAATTTCCCTCTTCAATACTCTATATAAGATCATTTCAAAGGTTCTAGAAAATAGATTACATCCTATGCTGCCTGAGATTATTGATAAGGCTCAGTGTGCTTTCATTAAAGGCAGGTCTATCTCAAATGCCACTTTATTAGTTAATGAGCTCTTGAACATGATCATGAAGAGTTCTTCATTGAATATTTGCATTCAAGCTGACTTAATGAAAGAATATGACTCTATCAGTTGGTCATATTTCCATCTGGCTCTTTCTATCATGAAGTTTCCTGATTTCTAGATTGGATAGATTTTTGAAATTTTTCACTCGGTCAGTTTTTAGATCCTTATAAATGGCAGTCCAACTGATAGATTTTTATCCATCCAATGGTATTAGATAGGGGGACCCACTTGCCCCTTATCCTTTTGTCATTTTTTTTGGAAGGTCTATCTACTATGATGGCTAGCTCTATGAAGAAGAAGCTTATTCAACCCCTAAAGGCAGGGAGTGATATGGAGGTCTCTCATATTTTATTTTTTGTCGATATTGTTTTATTTTATGATGGGAAGGTTGAGTCTATAAATGAGATGAGGATCATTCTTAGAAATTTTGGTGGAGCTTTTGGTCTAAATATTACTACTAACAAGTCCTCTTTCTTTGCTAATAAATCTATGGATGTTGGGATGGTAGAGCGCACCCTGAATATCAAGAAAGAGAGTTTTCCAGTTAAATACTTGGGTCTTCCTCTGTTTGTTGAAAGGCTATCTAGAAAACTTTGTTCCCCCATTTTTGATAAATCTAAATTCGTTTTGAAGGTTGGAAATCGAGACATTTGTCCTTTGTTGGAAGAGTGGAGCTTATCAATTCTACCTTATCCTCTTTCTAGATTTATTGGGATGCGTCTTTTCCTCTACCTGTGCCAGTTACATAGGAGATTGATATGCTTTGTAGGTATTTTCTCTGGGTGAGGGGTCTTGAGCTCGAGAAGAAGATGCATCTGGTTTCTTGGAACCATATCTGTCTTCCAAAGAAAGAAGGAAGACCAGGAATTAGAAGGTCAAGATATTGTGAGTGCTTGTATTGCGCTTAACCTTCAGAATGTTGCTATAAAGAAGGACAATCTTTGGGTTTGGTGGGTTCATGGGAGATACCTGAGAGGTGATTTTTTCTGGAGGTGCAGGATTGCTTCCAACTCTTCATGGGTGTGGAAGCATTTTCTTTATCATGGGGATGATATTATTAGATACATCTCCTTCTCTGTGGGTATGGGAATAAATTTGGAGGGACCCCTGATTTAAGGGGGGATATCTTGATGCTTCTTTGGGAGCATGTGCTGTTATGAGGAGTGGTACTAGAAAGTATGCCACCCTCAGTTGTCTATTCTCTGGTGGGAATTAGATTGTGACTAAGTCTAGGCATGCTAATGCCATTATTCATGTACTTCAAAAGACTATCATGGCAGACTCTAAGGATGAACTAATTTTCCTAAAGGGTAATGAAGTTCAGAATATCAAGGATGCATGGGAGGCAGTTCAACCTAGATCTTGAATTCCTTTATGGTCTGATTGGTTGTGGAAAACTAAGGGTTCGAGAAGGCATATTATTAATGGTTGGAGGTGTTTTCTGGACAAGCTACCTACGTTAGATCATCTTCAAAGCAAATGATTTCATTTCCCTTCAAGATGTGTGTTATGTAAGGTTGACACTGAAGATTTGATGAATATCCTATTCAGGTGTGACTATGCTTTGTTGTTGTAGAATAAAACTTTTGGAGATCAATATGTACCTTGTATTCCTTCCTCCTTTGCTGATGTTTGTTCCATGCTAGTGATGAAGCATAAAATTACAGTTTTGGTTATTTTCCATGGCTTATGGGATGAGAGAAACTCGATAATTTTTATAGATAGGAGCTTATGTGCAGATAGGAGATGGCTTCTTCTGAAGAAAGATATATTTTACCTTCTTGTATAATTTGTTCTTCTGCCTTTATTTGTCTTTTGTGAGCTTAGCACAAAATTTTGTACATATTTTACAAAATCTATAAAAAGGGGTAACACATTGTTCTGATAAAAAAAACTATCCTTAATCACATCATATATCAAAATTTGAGATATGACCACAATTGTCCTCCTACCAAGGTATGATCGTGGCCATCCTTGTGAATCATGCTTATACTCAACATTATATGACTCTGAGATTCCACTAAAGGAGAATTCGTTTCACCATCCAACAATGCCTAACACAAGAATGGATCTATGGAACAATGCACTACATGATTAGGGTTTCACTTGATTAGTTAATGCTAGTTGGGTGATCTAGGGTTGCATCAATCAAGTTACATGCAAACCCTAAGAGAATTATGAAAAACATAGTGTATGCTGCAACTTCAGAAGATATAAAACATAAGAGATATAATGTTGATCATAAAACCATATGGTACTACTCCATTGCCTTACATGAGTCCATACTCATCATTATACCATCACATGTTATAAATCCTTGTCACATCATGAAGAGGATAACACCTCAAATTAGGCCACTAAACCATGTCCAAGGTCATTAAGACCATCACAACATTCCCTTCAAGAACATCATTTTCTTTCCATGCCTCATAAAGGTTCATCATCATCACCACACATGTGATACATAAGTTCAACATAACCTTGCATATAACAACTAAATGTTCATGTGACAACAAATTAGGGTTACAACTTAGAGAGAAAAAGTACTCTATCATCATATGAATCACTCAAAAAATTAATTATCATCATTACTTACTTGCATTAAGGTTAGGTTCAACAAGGTAAATAAATTAGGGTTTCCAAACAACAATTAAAGATAAACCTTAATTCTTATCATCTCCAACAATCATGGAAGCAATTAGGTCAAGCATTATCATAGAAACCATGAAATCAGAATTTCTCATCGACCACTATGAGTTAGAGATGTCATCGACCACTAAAACTAGGGTCACCAACCTTAGTAACCGATGAGACTAGTCAACTTTAGCGACCACTAGGGCTAAGAAACATTGACAACTAAAGAGAACAACAAACCTTGGTGGCCAAAGAGAACATAGATCATTGGCATCCAAAGAGAAAGAAAATCCTATCGAGCACTTAGGCTCAAAATTCTCTTCAACCACATAAGGTCAAGAACTTAGCGACTACTGAAGGGAATCAAACCTCATTGACTGCATTGAGAGGAATCTGACTAGTGACCATCATGGAAATCAGATCTTAGTGACCATACACATCAAACTTAACGACCCATCAAGAGGGAGAAAGACTTGGAGACCATGGAGAGACCAAAACTCATCAACCACAAGGATACAATAGGTTGATCATCACCATGAAACTAAAAATCCATTAAGGTGTAAATCACAAAAAAGGAAGATCAACTCCAAAACCCTAATTAGAAACCATCATAAGAGAAAGAAAAGCCATGATTTGTGAGAGAGAAAACCACCATTTCCATGAACATGCATGCATCAAAACCTCCACCACAAAAGGAAGATTCATACACAAAGGATCAGGATTCATCAAGAAGACTTATCTACTAAATATTACCATATAAGCAAAAACCTTAAGTAAAGGATATTATCTTCCTACTTGTAACAAAGTTTTAGGGCAAGATTAAGTGAATGCAAGATGGAAGTAAGAAATAACGATGGAGAAAGTTATATAACTCACCTTAGAGTTGATATAGAAACTCCAAACAACAAGATAGCTTGAAGAAGAAAGGTAGGAATTCTAATTGGAGCACTCCTCTCGGCCAAGCTATCTCCACCTCCAAGAAAGAAGCAAACCCTGCTTAAGGAAGCAAGAAAGAGAGAAAACCCTAGGTATAAAGGTAAATAAGAGATATTCTTCAAGCTCTAACTCAAGAACTACCATAGAACACCATGGGTTCGGACAAGAAGAGAAAGAAGAAGAGGGATAAAATAAAGGAAATCATAGGTAAAGAGGAAGATATCACTTACCAAGACCAAGAAGAAGAGTAAGGATGCACCAAACGATCACAAGATGGGTAGATCCAAACCCTAGCTCAACATGCAAGGTAGATCGACCCACTTTCCTCAACCTAGAGCTCCTCCTTCACCACCAAGCAATAAGGGACGAGCTCCAAGAGAAACCAAGTAAGAAGGAAGAAGTAACTAGGTGCAAAAAGGTTATTTGCATGCAAAGAGAGGAGTTTATATAACTTAGGTTCTGAGAGAGGGAAAGAGGGTTAGGTGTTAAGATAAACATGCGAAATGTCCAAGGGATCTCATCCATGTAAGCACCACATATATGATGCAAATTGGGAGACAAAACCAAGAAAAGTTATCGAACACACTTGTCTATGAAAAGCAAATGATCGCTAAGGCATGATGTTGGCGACCGAAGAGATCAACGGAATCAAACGGTCGCTAACCCTAGGTGATGTTGGTGACCAAAATGAGTAGAGTACCTCATTGACTACCAACCCTAGGTATCCCAAAGGGAATATCATCGACTGCTAAAAATATGGACCTCAAGAAAGCTTGGTGATAGCCAAAAACTAGGTGGTACTACCAATCAAACACTCAAAGGGTCAACCATCAACTAGGGCATCCATGCAAACCCTAATCTGAACATATCATGCCATCATTCAAACAAGGTGTGACAAGGCACCCTAAAACTCAACTATATCAAACTTGACATCAAAACATGTGAAGCTCAACAAGCATATGACAAATTGCAAGAAAAACCCTAGAAGTATGTAAATTGTAATTAAGTCCAACACTGGCACATACATGCATAACTAGCTCAAACAGTGTCCAAATTGGACCAACCTTAAAACTTAAGCTTGTCACATGATATCAAAGCACACAAAAAGGTTTTATTAAGGTCTTAAGCATGTAAATTTGATAAGAAAGCATGCTAAACCAAAAAGCATGGTCAGGGGTCTACATATGGCATGCTAGTCTTGAGTCTTGTGGTCTGGGCATTTTGGAAAGGGCTGTCCATGGTGATGTATCAACCCTTGCCCTAGTATCCATGATCGGGATCTAGGTGTCCATGGGTTATTCTAGGTTTGCACTAAAATAGGGAAATGTTATAAGGCCATATAGTGGAGCCTTGTCAGGGATGCCAAGAGTCTTATGTGGGACATATTGCAACGTCCTAAGATTTGAGGCCTCAAATAAAATGATCTTAAAAGGAATGATTGGAATACCCATATCACCAAACTGCATCTCCTTTTTAGGAATCCCATCACTAGAACTTCATGGTTAAGTGTGCTTAGCTTGGATTATTACTAAGATGGGAGACTAGTCGGGAAGTTGATCATGACTTTTGTGTTAGTGAGGACAAAGTGTGCAATCAAGGCTAGTGGTGGTCACTGAGGCCAATTGTCATTCATGAAACTCTACTAGAGCCCTAGGCAGTGGGCTCAGACATTATAGACAGAAGATGTTGTGTATGTTCTTGTGTATTCTCCATATCTAATCGTGACTTATGGTTATGTAGATATGATTAAACATAATGAAAAGCATATAAAGAGTAGCTTCATGTTGCTTGGATATGGAGAATGGTTGAGGGTTATGAAGGCAAGGGTAATTGGGGCAAAGACAACGTAGCTAATATCGCCTCCCCTAGACCCTACAACACCACTTGGCCCATCATTTTGGGTTTGGGATTGATGGCTATAATAGAGCATATAATATATAGAGTATTGATTCTACCACCTAGGGTACCGTCCCTCACTTTTCAAGTCTTACTAGTGTATGGGGGACACCTTTGAGTAGTTTAAGAGGGTTAGTACGCCAGAGTATGTTGGTATGATTGATTTGTTGAATGCGGGCCTATGGTTGATAGAACTTGAGAAGGCATTTTGGATCTTAAATATAGTAAAAAGGACAATATCAAACATGTTATATCTATTTAAGGGTAGAGTTGGTCATTGTCCAGTCAAGGAGGAAGATAAAAGGCATGTGAAAGTGATTATCCTAGTTGAGTTCCACAAGGAGTCCAAAGGCATGTACTTAACTAAGTTTTATTTGGAGGAGAAGATGAACCGATTTGAGCATCTCTGTCAGGGGATGTTGTTAGTTGATGATTATGAGGAACATTTGTTTATGTATACTTATATGAATGATCATGGGAGGTGTTAGACAAAATTTTTAAGTATAAATTATAAAGGTCCACATGAATTCGAATAAGCCTACACAAAATTCATGAGAGGGGTTGCATACAGTTTTGAGATTTTAGTTTTTCAATTTATAAATCATCCTTTTTCCTATATATATGAAAGGTTGTAAAAACATTGCATGTGATTTATATCATTTAGTTCTTCAAATTAAAATTCCACCATTTTGTATTCTAATAATACTTTGTATGTACAATCACAATGGGAGCCGACTCTCACCCGTCTTTGTAGCGCGTCACACTATCTTTTTACAACTGATAGGTTGGGAGTAGAGGGAAACGATTAAAGGCCAAAGGAGGTAGAGCAAGTGATTTCATTGAAGTGCTAACTCTTTATTCTTGTGATGGGGTCGCTGATGTCGAGAAACAACCACTTAGTTCTTTGGTGTGTGGGGGAGTCAAAACTAGTTCCATCATCATCCATTTTTTCTCTTTTAACTTGTATTTTTCTTCGTCTTCCTTATTGTGTCTGATCCAATATCAGTCGAAACAAGGGTGAATATATGTGCTTTCCTTTCTATCTATCTTACTCAGTCATCTATTAATGCTAATCTTGTTTTCTTCTTTATCTAGACAAAGTGATTTAGTATCTTATTTTTGATGTTCGAATTAGCCTAATTTATTCAAGCCCATAAAGTGTAGGGGTTTATGACATGCATTGTCTGATAGTTTATGCCTAACATTAATAGAAAGTACACATGTAGTCGATTGGCTACTATTATATGTAATTATTATTATTATCATTATTATTATCCAATTTATATTAGAATATCAAACATAATTCTGACTCAGTATCCACCTATTTAACACCCTTTAAGGCCTGATTTGTAGAGTATAGTAGGATAAAAAGGGTGTGTTTGTTATATATTTTTACATTTTAAATTCACACAACTACATCCAATTACATCCAACCAAATTAGCCCTATTAGGAAAAAACTGGGGTCAACATACCTATTATATCCCTTCATGTTCCTACACTAGGAGCTTTTGAAAAGACTAAATAAAAGGTACAATAACTCATGTACCTGATAAGGAAAAGTCGGGCGTTACATGTACTTACCTACCTTACATGTGTGTGAACCATGTCCACAAGCCCTTGAAAAAGTAAAGACGTTATGTTATGTCCTCCGTTACTAAGCAGGGACGAACAATATGATCATCTAAATCTGATGCTCATCGCAACCATTCTTGGGCATGTTCCCACTTCACAGCATAACACTATCAACATCCTTGATGTCATAAGAGCTATTGCTTTGTTGATTCTGGGACACATCATTCTCAAACTAAAAATTCTTTTTCCATCTCAGCTTCTCTATTATGTTCCTGAAGGAACGAAGATAGATCAGCTTTTCAGACAAGTTCTTACCATTCCTTGTGGATCCAGATTTGTTCAAGCCAACCTAACTAAATGGACTGTTGATCTGGTTGCTCTTGAGGCACCTTCAGGAGGATCTGATTGGATCACTATCTCAAATCTCCCCCCACATCTCTGGGAAGTGGAGATCTTCAGAGCTATCACTCACTCTATAGGTGCCACCCTACAATTTGTCAGCCCTGAAACTCTCCACCCTACCCAATACATCAAATCTTTCTGCCTCCTTTCTATCAAACAAGCTATCTCCCTCCCATCCTCTATTAACATCAGGCTAGGGGAATCCATTCATAACATCAAACTCTCTACAGAACAACCAACAGAAATTAAAACTACTTTCTCGGACCTATCTGTGCATCCACCTTCCTGGAATCGCCCCCTGAAGAGCCAGAAACCTCAAAACTCTTTCCGCAAGCCAGGAGAAAGACACTTGGTCTAGGAAAAGAAAACTACCTCCACAACTTCATTTGGAAACTCCAAAAAAACACTAAACCAAAAAAAGGCAAAGAACATCTTTACCTCCCATAGATCATGCAATATCCTCCCCTATTAGCTCTGGCCACATCTTCCCCTTATAGACCAAAAAAGATAACCCTACCATTAACATCAGTCCAGATACTATGTACAAACTTAATTCTGCCATTATTGATGAGATCAGATCCTCACAGAGTCCGAAGCAGAAAGGAAAAGGAAACGAAGCCAACATCATCAAGTCCATCCAACCGATTCTGCCTATCCCGGAAGGATCAAAGAAGAGACACATATTCACTGCCTCGGAAGTAGGTATATCCTCACCTAGTTCTTCATCTTCAAAGTTTTTGGCTGAGAGTGATATACTATCTCCTACTATTTCTTTAGACCATGATCTGGATAATATAGAAGATATTGCATCATGGTCAAACATTGCCAGTTTCACTACTTTTGTTGATAAAATAGGAATTAAATTTGATGAAGAATCAGAAGCCCACCAAGCACATAACAACATCGAAAGATTCATGAATTGGTCAAACTGTAGGAATATAGAAGAAACCAACACAAATTTTAACTTAATGAGCATTCTATAAGCACAATAGGAGTGAGCAGACCTACATCCATCTCACCATGAAATTTACATCTTGGAATGTTTGCAGAGCATCTAGTCTGAAAAGACAAAAAGAGATCAGATATCATATTTATAAAAACAACATCGACCTTATTACAATCCAAGAAACCAAATCCACCCTCACTCCCTTCATGCTCAAAACTATAGGTGGAAACAAGATCACTGAGTGGATTCAAATCCCTCCATCTGGTTTCAAGGGAGGTCTGTTAGTGGGCTTCAACAATAATGTTATCAAACTCACACATAGGAAAACCCTTAACTTCTCTATCTCCCTCATGTTCACAAACATTTTTGATGGCTTCAATTGGTTTTTCTCGGGAGTTTATGGAGAACCAGGACACAATAAAACGGCCTTCCTTTTGGAATTGGCTTACATGATGACTGTCTTCAGCCACAAACCCTGGCTATTAGGAGGAGACTTCAACCTCATCACTGGCACCTCTGATAGACACAACTCATCTAGCTCTACATCTATCCTTACTTCGGCTGATAAGTCCTTCAACCTCTTCCTCTCCAAGCACAATATGATTGACATCCTCCCATCAAATGCGGTTTTTACTTGGTCTAGAAATCAATCATATGCCAGGTTGGTTCACTTTATCTGTTCCTCTTCCTGGGAAGAACACTTCCCCCTAGCGTCTATACACATTTCTCATAGAGCCATATATGATCACTTCCCTATTATTGTCGACACCTCTTTTGAGCTCTGGGGCAAGCGACCTTTTTGTTTTGATAAAAATTGGCTCACCTTTCCAAACTTTGCAAACCTTTGTGCGGAACATTGGTCCCTTGCTGAAACACACACTCATAACCTTGGCCTCCACATCCATAGAAACACTTTTCACATCAAGTAGTTCATTAAAGATTGGATGCATCAACGGACCCACAACCTAAACAACTCTCTTAGGGACCTAGAACAACAATTCCTCTTTGTAGACAATGACCCCTCTGTCGATCTAGCCCTTGTTCTCACCATCAAATCTGAGTTGGACCACATCAAGAATTGCTGGATTTGAAATGGAGGCAGAGAGCCAAGATCACTTAGGCCAAGGATGGAGACAAAAACACTAAGTTCTTCCATAAAATTTGTAACAACAATCACATGAGAAATGCTATTGCAAATTTTAACATTAATGGCAAAATCACCATGAGCAAACACATGATCATCTCACATATCATTGATCACTTCAAAAACATCTTCAACACCAATCACCAACCATCCTTCTTGGATGCCCTTGATTGGCAAATGATCTGCCCAAACAAGATAACACACCCCACACACTTATACACCCTTTTTGCAATGATGAACTCGAGCTGGCTATTAAGTCTCTGGGGAGAAACAAATCACCTGGGCCTGATGGTTTAAATGTTGAATTCTACCTATCCAAATGGAACCATTTCAGGCTTGACTTCCTTACCTTACTCCAGGAGCTTCACAGTAGCAACAATGCACACAACACTCACAGAAACCTGAATAAGACCTTCATCGTGCTCATAAAAAAACAGAGCGACTTGACCTCATCTCACAATATAGACCCATCAGCCTCATTAACACATCATACAAGATCATAGCAAAAATACTGGCAAATAGGATTAAACCCCATGTCAACCAAATCATACCTTCAACCAAAATGCCTTCTTAAAGGGAAGAAACATCCAAGATGCTTATCTTATGGTTAACAAAACCATTCATCTCTGTCATATCAACAAAACTCCCATCTTAGCCATCAAGCTAGACTTTGAAAAAGTGTTCAATTTCATCAACTGGGATTGTTTCACTAGAACCCTGGCTGGCTTTGGATTTCATGACAAATGGATACACTGGATACAAGCGTGTATCTAAACCAACCATTTCTCTACCATTATCAATGGTACTCCCTTCGGATATTTTAGAAACACCAATGGGCTCAGGCAAGGAGACCCACTTTCCCCCTATCTATTCATCATTGTGACTTCAATTCTTACCAGGTTGATTCAACTAGGGGTCAAAATGGGTTGATTTCTTCCCCACCCGAATGCATAGAGAACATCATCCAGTTTGCTGATGACACTATCGTCCTTATTAAACCTGAAGAAAACTCCATCATTAACACTATCAAGATCATTGGCATTTTTTCCTATATCTCGAGCCTCAAAATTAATCTTCAAAAATCATCTATTTTTGGAGTAAACATCAATCCTCATAGGATGGAAAGATTCAAAGCCCTACTGAGATGCAAAATTGAGAACTTCCCTATTAGCTACCTTGACCTACCAATCACTCCACACAGAATTACCCAAGTGACATGGACCCCCATTATAGACAAGATCAACAACAAACTAAAATCTTGGACAAATAATTTCCTTAATCTTGCTGGGCGACCCACTCTCCTCAACAGCATAGTCACCCCAATTACCACCCACTACCTCAGTTGTATCCCCTTCCCACCAAAATGAGAAATATCATTGACAAAATCAGAAGAAACTTTCTCTGGAATAACCACCATATCAAAACAAATAAAGCTAAACACTCATACCTTGTGAATTGGAAGACCATCACAGCACCTATTGACCAAGGGGGATGGGGAATTATCAATCTTGAAAAACATGCTTTCTGCCTGATCACCAAGATTATAAACTTCCTAGCAAACAACAAAGATAAGATTTGGAGAAATCTGATCCTAAAGAAATACTATCAGAAAACACCACCATGGCACAAAATCAAGAATAGTAAAGCCACACCACTCTGGAAATACATCAACAAACACATCCCCCTTATCAGGCACATCATTTTTACTCCCCCACACTCCCATAACCATATATCCTTCTGGGATGATCCTTGGTTCAACCACAGCACCATCATATACATGCACATCGATTGGTCAATCTAAAAAAAACTTGCTCATATCACTACGGCCAAAGCTCTTGGCCTACTCACCAGTAATAGATCAAATGCCCTTAAAAGGCAATTTCTCTCACATCTAGGGCTGTAAATGGGTATGGGTAGACCCGTAGACCCGCAAATCCAGACCCTTAAAAAACCCGTCACGGGTCTAATTTTTTATACCAGCATACCCTTGGACCCGTATACCCTTGGACCCACATATAAGCAGGTCCGATAATGGGTATGCTTGGACCCAGACCCGCTAGACCCGTATACCTGCTATACATAAGTAACTACTCAAATAATATGTTATACATATCATACTTTACTAGTCTAACTAATATAATTCTTGAGATTATATCCTACTCTGACGACAATAAGGTTGAGACTAGTCATATAATTAAGAATTAAGTATTCTAGTTACAATAATGAACATCATATGTAAACTTAAAATCAAAATGTCTACTAATTTACATTACTTTCTACATAAGTCAAATGTTATGATCATGACTACAAATATGTAAACAATTACTCAATTAATGTTAATGTATAAAATATAGCATTGTCTAATATAACTACTACATGTTAATATACTATATAATAGAAATATCTTGTTCTGTTAAATATATATTACATAGTCATTCCTCTTACATAAATAATATGATGTTTTATAGAATGGCTTACCCACGTACCCGCACCGCATACCCGCTATTACTGCGGGTACGGGTATGGTGCGGGTTCAGGTTTTGTATTATGCGGGTCTAGAATCAGAACCGGACCCGCTAAATTAGATGGGTATGGGTCTGGGTATGGCCAAACCCACACCGTACCTGCACCATTTACACCCCTACTCACATCTTAGCGAGAGGGAACTAAATAACATCACCCATGAACTAGAATACAATATTTCAAATAAAATCTCCTGGAGATGGGGTAAGGACTACACTCCCAAAGCTGCATACTCCTATCTCATGTACAGAGGTATCTCCCCTCCTTGCTCCAACATCTGGAAACACAAATGGCCTCAGAAACACAAAATCTTCTTCTGGTTACTGCTAAATAACAAACTTGTCACTGACCAAACTATGTATAAAAGAGGATACATCGGGCCATCCAGATGTCACCTCTGTATGGAGGACTCTGAATCCACTGAACACATCTTCAATTCTTGTAACTTCTCGACTAACATCATCAAAAAATTCTTAGAGATCGGATCACATGATCATCACTTAATGACCATTCCATCCGTTGTCACCCCTCTGAACAATATATATCAGCTCCACACAAAAGACATCCTAGTTATCATCTTTTGGAACATATTGAACGAGAGAAACAGTAGAAAATTCAATAATACAAAGAGACCCCAGAACATCATCATGAAATATATAGAATCATATTTAAATCTTTTCATCAATGCAGGACAGTCGACAACCTCTACTAAGATGACCACGGCTGAAAGGAGTTCAGATATCAATGTTGGTGATGGGGAATTTTTATTCCAACTCAAGGAGATGTTGGATGAAGAAACAGGAACAGAGCTTCACCAAATGTCAACCAGGATTTTGTCTCAGCCTTGACTAGTTCATATCTTTTGTGGAGGCTTGTTAACAGGATGTCCCCCCCTTAAAACTTCCTCATAACTTTACTTTTCGTAACTTTTCGTATCTTTTTTTTACTTTCCCATCGGTCTTTTTGTAATAGCCTACATTGCAGGTGCTAGCTTGCAATATGTCTGCTACTCTCAGTATCTTTAATTAATGATCATTATAAAAAAAAATACCATATAGAAAATAGGAAACGTTCCCCGCATTTGTTCTGTTCCCACATTTCAGTCCCATAAGCGGTACCACGTGCTCGCTCGTAGCTCCGAGGATATCCACTAATAAATCTTCATGTTCACATCCTGACCGGAGTTCCCTACATGTTTCTCCTCCATCATCCTTGTTATATGAGCTAGCCGTTGATATCGACCAACTTTGCATGCACGACCTAATCCAAAGAGTCACTAAGCTTTTATTACGAGTAACAAAAGCAGGCGGCCATGCATTATATATCTCGTTGAACGTTTCGATTACGGAAATTTCCTATTGCTTCGTTTGCCATAGTTTTTCTATCTTGACGACAGAGAGTCAGATATGATTATCGAACATGCCATCATTTTTTACCCCGCCCACATGGTCACATTTGCACCACTTTTCCCCTCATCATATTTTAAAGCCGGAAAGGAAACGGGGATGAGGATTCGAGTAGAAGCAAAGGCTAGTAGAGGATATATCCCTGGCCCCTAATGTGTGTCCCGACATGCATGGATGGAATCCATCCATGTCCAATTGCCCAAACCTCGCAACTCATTTTCTCCCCGGTTTTGGATGATGGACCGGTAGAGGATCAAGTAATCCATTTCGCGACAACCTACCAGGACCCCTGTACTGTGCTAAGGCCTAATTTGTTACGGTGTAATCGGGTGTGGTTCCGTGATTTAAAAAATAAGTCATAGATAATCACACATTTGAGGCTACATAGAAATCATTTGGCACGATGCACTTCCTCTTCATTACTTTGGCCCGCAGCTATTTGGTAGGTAGACAAAACACGGTGACAGCTTGGCAGATGCTGCGAGAAAATCATACCTCCCCATAGACAGAGCCGCGAGAACGTGCTATTACACCCGACCACTCCCATTTTCGGCGCGGTACAAATTCCGTGTTTTGCTGGCAAAAAATGAAGTTAGATGCAGAATCAATTCAACTAACTGCACCTCTATACACCCAACCAAATAAATTGTAAAACTGAAAAGTTGACATTTAATTGTAATGAACTGCAACCATTTCCTACCAAACATGCCCTAAATCAATGCACACACTGCACGTGCATTAAAGTCAAGTTCAACGCTTTTCTCCTAGTTAATGCAAGCATCCAATGTGTTCCGCAATGAGTACCTACATCGTTTCCTTTTGCACTTTTTTCTAATCAAAAGCGGGGGATTGTATTTGTCCAATCTCCTTGTGGGTGAGACGAATGCGTGTTGATAAAGAGGAGTAGAGGACATAATCAAACTCAAGGCCAATCTTATACTCGTTCACATTGATGGTCATGCGGTTTGCTACCCTATACATGTGCATGAATGCCCACCTCTTATCATATAAGTTGCTATCGATCGTCATGAATCTCTTATGCATCCCATAAGTACAAAAGTTTGTCGGGTAATTGATCAACTTGACCAACTATAGATTGTTTATTTGGATAGCACTCGGTTGAGGCCAACCCTTTATGCAGATTCTCATCTTGTATTCCAATGCATTTGCATTGCTGGTTAGCCGATCTCATCCAAGGACGAAACCAGACTTGAATCGTTAGAGGGCAGAATATACTTTCAGTAGTAAAAAATTTAGTGGAACTACCTAAATCATGGATTGTAATGAAATATGTAAAATTAGATGGTCATTAGTTGGAAATTTTGTTGATGATAAAAAACAAAGCATTTGTAGAATCATCTAACTGGGAGAAGATACTTTGAAATAAGTAAAACTAGAAGATATTACATTAAAAGAAAATATGTACAAAGAATTTGTAGAATCATCTAAACAAAGAGGAGTTGCTTTGAAACAAGTGGAACTAGAGGGTATATATACAAGAAAATATATAAACAATATTTGCTACCATCAGGAATTGAACACACAACCACCAATACAACTACACTGTGACGTCCCCGGATTTTGGCTTCTCCAAACCCTATTGGGAATGAGAGGTCAGAATCTGAAAACATCATCCAATTATATCATAGAGCGATGCGGAAGCATAATACGCATACATGAACATACAACCATAACATACTCAACATTCACATGTATATTTAAACAATATGAATTATTACAAATGATTTACATGTACATATTGAATGAAAATTCTACAAGTCTATGAACATGTATGCTAACAGGATCTTAGACAATAGGTACAACCTGAACAATGCTCACTTCACATCTTTTATCCCTTGCTATCTCTGAACCTAAAACATACGTGAAACAACGAATCAACACACAAGGTGTTGTGCACGTGGGTAGAAAGATGCATACTAATATGCTTGCATAATTGAAATAATCTTGAGAAAGAAAGGGTAAAAGAAAACATTATTTAAAGCGATAATCAGGTAAACATTCCTTTTATTGCTTTCACTTTGATGCGGTTGTACTACACATACTTGCACTTGACTTACATCTAGTGTGGGCAATATAGTATCATCATACATCTAACATGGGCTAAGGAATCATACATCCATGTTAGGCAACATACATCCACACCAGGCTATGTGCTCTAGTAGCTACAACCCATCATACCCATTTATGTTCTATAAGATTTGGCGAAGTATAACTCATACTAGTTCAGCCAAGCAATCATATCCAAATACGAGCATTCAAGATATTACATATCATAGGCAACCGGAAAACTAGTCTTATACTTAATAAATCCCACGTACCTGAGTTCATAGATTTCTAATCATTCTTGCTCATCTAGATATCTGGTCATCACCTGGTTAATAGCAAATATTCATCATTAATATATGTACATCATATGCTTGGTAATTATAGGTCCAAATTAGGGTTTGGCCAAAAATAGGTTCAACTGATCTTAAATATGTTTGTGATATTTTTATACTGATCTGTATGTCATAAGTCAGGTCTGATACAAATTTCATAATTTATTGAGCATGTATGTATTTATTACATTTTATTTAGGGATATTAGCCCTAAATAGCCATATTGAGCAAATTACAATATTTTGTGCATCAACGTGACCATAACTAACATCATATGTATTATAAGCATAATCATGAATCTACTGACATTTTCCCATAATTTTATATCATCATTTGCTATTTATTACTCATGAACTAAGCATTTTACAACTTACATGATATCACTAATATTCGTGCATCAAAAGCCTGATGTTATGCTTCCATATTGTTCTTCATATTTTTTTGAACATTTTGGTATATTATATGTCATTTTCTGATAATCGAGGCAATTTCCATGAATTATTCAAGAATTGTATATTTACTGAATTATATACCTTTGTGAGCCAATCGCATGAGGCCACGTGGCCTGTGAGAGGCGCAATTCCTTTGCTTTGGTCATCTAAGTTCACAATTGAACCGGACAATTTTGACTTGGGCTGGACCCGGTTCTGAGCCACCCTCTTTCTCTCATTTCTTCGCGTCTCCGCTCGACGCCTGGGCGTGACTCTGCGATGTGAGTTCTTCTTCTTCGCATACCTCACCGCCACAGGGTGATTGATAGCGAGTGGAGGGATGTGTGAGCTTCAGCTCCCATGGTGTGGAGGTGTTGCTGGTTCATCTGGGTTCCACGGGGTCGAGCAATGGCTCATACCCCTCTGTCCGGTGCCTGTTCCGCAACACGAGAACAATGTTCTCTTCCTAGCGCAGCCGTCGTGCGAGTAGACTTCGGTGAGCAATTGGCAGACGGAAGCTCATCCTCCACCTGATTCCATGATTCTAAAAGCTTCTTGGAGGAACCCAAATCCATAACGGCCGCTCCTGGATGTGGTATGTTTTCAGGGACACCACGGCGATCATCATCTTGGATCTGTGGCGAAGAAGGTGCAGTGAGATTGGGGCTTTGCTCCCTGTGCGTCTCCTAGCTTCGGAAATAACTCGAGAAGAACCACGGCCTCCCAGGGAACTCATGGGTGGTTTCAGATCGTTTTTGCAAGCGCACTGGGTTGTTCCCCCAACTCCTCCTTCCGTCTGGTAATGGTGGAGCTCGCCTGCTCCACGGAAACTTGACCGCTGATAAGTAAGTGGCTGAGGAAGTTTGTGGGCGTGGTGACTAACTCATACTACCCGTGAGTTCTCCTCTAACTCCTTCCTTCCCCGTATCACCATCGCCTCCTCTTCTGTAAATTTAGGTGGAGAGGGCAGAGGAAGAGAGGGAAAGAACGGCCACGTCTAGCCATGAGAGCACTCCATTTAGGGGTCTATAAAATCATATTTGTGGTGTGGTATAAATCCTTGCAACCGAATCTGAAGGGGACACTCCTAGATAGCGATTATCACCTAGATAGATGTTGGACTCGGTCTCCTCTTCTGTTCCTTCTATTTTGGAGCTAGAAGAAGATGCCATCATTGTCAGATAATGATCCAAGAGTTTCTCCAATAGCGTGACATATAAGCAGGGGGAAAGTAGTTGCGCCAAAGTCCAGGCTGCGTGACACTTCAATGTCACAGCCTCTGATGTTTCTTAAATTAAATACCATATGACTAAGGTTTGGCAGGACATTAAAATCAAGTATCAATAAATTCAAACTCTTATATCTTCTAATAGAAACCTCTTATTTACATGAAACTTGAACCATAGGCCCCTCAAAACCCAAGGCCTCATACTACTAAGTTTGAAATGTAAATTGTAACAAATGCTCATCTAACTTAATTCCTTGATTAATATCATAAATAAGTGTATAAACCTTATATAAAAATCAATTAATCTAAAATCTTGATCAAATAAATCTCAAAAGACTTTGTATGATCCACATAACCTCAGGATTCCTCAATTAACCCCTCAAGTTCATTGAAACTACTCAATGGACCTCTTGGCCTCATAAGTACACAAATCATTTAACCAATTCCACTCATCTTATTTGAGCACAATTAATGTTCTAATCATTAATCGGGTATCTGGTTCACTCTTTGAGTGACAAGAGTCATTAATTGGATAACTAATTCCTCTATTTGGTATCAATCCTCTAAATGACACACATGGTCTTAAAATACTATATTGGGTATCATAATCCTAAAATTGGGGTCATCACATTCACCCCACCTTATATGAAATTTCGTCCTCGAAATTCAACTAATCTCATCCTTAAGAGGTTATATAGGAGTTCAGCTTCATATACATCATCATTGCTTAGGTTCTAAGACCACCATAATTGCATGTACTCTAAGTTGTCAGCTTAGGGTGTAGAGACTCTTGGGTGTGTCCACCCCACCTTATATATGTGGAAACATCACTTAATGTCTTAGCCATAGCATGACATTATGATATCTTAGGATTACATCACCTCTAAGGGTACAATTTTTGTTCATACTTTTAATGTTCAGGAGGAATTCGTTTATATGTTATGATATTCAGATCGTTCAAATCTAACATCATTAATATGTTTTATGATCAACATCTTACAATGATTTCAACATTAGAGGAGATGTATCTTCATCCTTGATATTAAGATTATTCTACATAAGAAGGGCTTACGTAACATGGTTGACCATTAGGGTTTCACCCTATGGTGTGATATTCATACTCAAAGTTACAAACTATATTTCTGATCATATATCCTATGATCCAAAAATATCTTTATATCAAGTTCATGAGTTCAAATTTTTATGTCTTGCATGTATTATGGGAAGGGAAAAAGAGAATATACTAAGTTTATCCCATGATCTCAGCATCATGTCTTTCATGTTTCATATGAAGGGGAAAAGAATATTTTAAAGTCAAACTTATCATGATTTCAATCTTGGGTGCTACATGTATGATATAGGGGGGATATAGAATAGTTCAAGCTTATACGAGGGACTCCTCATATATAAATCATCTATATAGCTCAAGTGAGGTTTCTATCATCATATATTAAGAAAGAGAAGAAGAAGGGAGAACACGTATTTTGAGTATCCTTCGCACAAAGCATCATACTCTCGTAACTAGAGTTCATATATTACCTCACTTCCAACTAATGATGAGATTCACAAAATATGTCACTCCAGCTAGGACCTAACTCAGTCAAAGGATTGACTTTATCATATGGGTCATCTACCCATCCTTTTCTTTTACCCAATTCTCATATATAGATTTGAATCATGCATAAGGACTCAACTCAACACTTAAGAGTAATCTAGTGTAGGACTTTTTTTGACACATATCTCATATATTGGAGGCTAGGTCCTATGACCTTCTCCCTGTGGGTCTTACTCTCTCTAGAGTTCACCACATATCTCATCCTACCACTAGACGTCCTCCTTGTATATGAGCTTGAGGCTCATGCACACTCATCTCTATCTTAACTTAGCTTATCTTAAGTAAGAAAAAGTAATGTACTTTCCTCATCAAGATTTTGCATAAATTCTACAAAATTGGATTCAACTAGTATACAATTTAAACCTTTATAAGGAAATTTATACTATCAGAGATCAAACTTAGATAAAATTGTACATGCTTATTTCAACTATCATGCTATCATCCACTCTATGTATCACATATCTTGATAAGGCTCTATATGTCTAATCTAGACTACTCTCTATTCTAGACTGATGTCATTCCCTTTCACTTAGGTTACATGAACACTAACTACTCTCCAGTGTGAGGGACACATTTTCATATTTACATATAGGTAATAAAATATTATATAGTTTTTCTCTGAGAAGGCAGACGTCAGAGAAAACTGTCGAGGCTCGAGTCGATTAGAAAACAAAACCAAATTAGCAAAATCGAGTGTCCCACACACAGTAGATAGTCTAGTGTCATGTCAGCTAGTGAAATGGTGAGAACAAGGTGTAGATTAGTGCAGCTACCCAATACATATGAGCTCTATATGGAAAGGGTCTCACACACTTGTCTAAACCTAGTTCTCGAACATCTAGGTTCTAACCTAGAGGCTAAGTCAGAACTTATTCCTATAAAACAACTTACTAAGTTTCTAGGGTTTAAGATGAAAGGTGAGATCAAGATATTATGTTTTATGGTGAGCAAATGTCAGGTGTAGCTATTGTTCATGCTCTGATACCAACTGTGACGTCCCCGGATTTTGGCTTCTCCAAACCCTATTGGGAATGAGAGGTCAGAATATGAAAACATCATCCAATTATATCAGAGAGCGATGTGGAAGCATAATATGCATACATGAACATACAACCATAACATACTCAACATTCACATGTATATTTAAACAATATGAATTATTACAAATGATTTACATGTACATATTGAATGAAAATTCTACAAGTCTATGAACATGTATGCTAACAGGATCTTAGACAATAGGTACAACCTGAACAATGCTCACTTCACATCTTTTATCCCTTGCTATCTCTGAACCTAAAACATACGTGAAACAACGAATCAACACACAAGGTGTTGTGCACGTGGGTAGAAAGATACATACTAATATGCTTGCATAATTGAAATAATCTTGAGAAAGAAAGGGTAAAAGAAAACATTATTTAAAGCGATAATCAGGTAAACATTCCTTTTGTTGCTTTCACTTTGATGCGGTTGTACTACACATACTTGCACTTGACTTACATCTAGTGTGGGCAATATAGTATCATCATACATCTAACATGGGCCAAGGAATCATACATCCATGTTAGGCAACATACATCCACACCAGGCTATGTGCTCTAGTAGCTACAACCCATCATACTCATTTATGTTCTATTAGATTTGGCGAAGTATAACTCATACTAGTTCAACCAAGCAATCATATCCAAATACGAGCATTCATGATATTACATATCATAGGCAACCAGAAAACTAGTTTTATACTTAATAAATCCCACGTACCTGAGTTTAGAGATTTCTAATCATTCTTGCTCATCTAGATATCTGGTCATCACCTGGTTAATAGCAAATATTCATCATTAATATATGTACATCATATTCTTGGTAATTTTAGGTCCAAATTAGGGTTTGGCCAAAAATAGGTTCAACAGATCTTAAATATGTTTGTGATATTTTTATACTGATCTGTAAGTCATAAGTCAGGTCTGATACAAATTTTATAATTTATTGAGCATGAATGTATTTATTACATTTTATTTAGGGATATTAGCCCTAAATAGCCATATTGAGAAAATTACAAGATTTTGTGCATCAACGTGGCCATAACTAACATCATTTGTATTATAAGCATAATCATGAATCTACTAACATTTTCCCATAATTTTATATCATCATTTGCTATTTATTACTCATGAACTAAGCATTTTACAACTTACATGATATCACTAATATTCGTGCATCAAAAGCCTGATGTTATGCTTCCATATTGTTCTTCATATTTTTTTGAACATTTTGGTATATTATATGTCATTTTCTGATAATCGAGGCAATTTCCATGAATTATTCAAGAATTGGATATTTACTGAATTATATACCTTTGTGAGCCAATCGCATGAGGCCACGTGGCCTGTGAGAGGCGCAATTCCTTTGCTTTGGTCATCTGAGTTCACAATTGAACCGGAAAATTATGACTTGGGTTGGACCCGGTTCTGAGCCACCCTCTTTCTCTCTTTTCTTCGCGTCTCCGCTCGACGCCTGGGCGTGACTCTGCGATGTGAGTTCTTCTTCTTCGCATACCTCACCGCCACAGGTTGATTGATAGCGAGTGGAGGGATGCGTGAGCTTCAGCTCCCATGGTGTGGAGGTGTTGCTGGTTCATCTGGGTTCCACGGGGTCGAGCAATGGCTCATACCCCTCTGTCCGGTGCCTGTTCCGCAACACGAGAACAATGTTCTCTTCCTAGCGCAGCTGCCGTGCGAGTAGACTTCGGTGAGCGATTGGCAGACGGAAGCTCGTCCTCTACCTGATTCCATGATTCTAAAAGCTTCTTGGAGGAACCCAAATCCATAACGGCCGCTCCTGGACGTGGTATGTTTTCAGGGACACCACGGCGATCATCATCTTGGATCTGTGGCGAAGAAGGTGCAGTGAGATTGGGGCTTTGCTCCCTGTGCGTCTCCTAGCTTCAGAAATAACTCGAGAAGAACCACAGCCTCCCAGGGAACTCATGGGTGGTTCCATATCATTTTTGCAAGCCCACTGGGTCGTTCCCCTACTCCTCCTTCCGTCTGGTAATGGTGGAGCTCGCCTGCTCCAGGGAAACTTGACCGCTGACAAGTAAGTGGCTGAGGAAGTTTGTGGGCGTGGTGACTAACTCATACTACCCATGAGTTCTCCTCTAACTCCTTCCTTCCCTGTATCACCATCGCATCCTCTTCTGCAAATTTAGGTTGTGAGGGCAGAGGAAGAGAGGGAAAGAACTGCCACGTCTAGCCATGAGAGCACTCCATTTAGGGGTCTATAAAATCATATTTGTGGTGTGGTATAAATCCTTGCAACCGAATCTGAAGGGACACTCCTAGATAGTGATTATCACCTTGATAGATGTTGGACTCGGTCTCCTCTTCTGTTCCTTCTATTTCAGAGCTAGAAGAAGATGCCATCATCGTCAGATAATGATCCAAGGGTTTCTCCAATAGCGTGACATATAAGCAGGGGGAAAGTAGTTGCGCCAAAGTCCAGGCTGCGTGACACTTCAATGTCATAGCCTTTGATGTTTCTTAAATTAAATACCGTATGACTAAGGTTTGGCAGGACATTAAAATCAAGTATCAATAAATTCAAACTCTTATATCTTCTAATAGAAACCTCTTATTTACATGAAACTTGAACCATAGGCCCCTCAAAACCCAAGGCCCCATACTACTAAGTTTGAAATGTAAATTATAACAAATGCTCATCTAACTTAATTCCTTGATTAATATCATAAATAAGTGTATAAACCTTAAAAATCAATTAATCTAAAATCTTGATCAAATAAATCTCAAAAGACTTTGTATGATCCACATAACCTCAGGATTCCTCAATTAACCCCTCAAGTTCATTGAAACTACTCAATGGACCTCTTGGCCTCATAAGTACACAAATCATTTAACCAATTCCATTCATCTTATTTGAGCACAATTAATGTTCTAATCATTAATCGGGTATCTGGTTCACTCTTTGAGTGACAAGAGTCATTAATTGGATAACTAATTCCTCTATTTGGTATCAATCCTCTAAATGACACACATGGTTTTAAAATACTATATTGGGTATCATAATCCTAAAATTGGGGTCATCACATTCACCCCATCTTATATGAAAT
Organism: Alisma plantago-aquatica; assembly: GCA_963693085.1. Lineage (NCBI taxonomy): Eukaryota > Viridiplantae > Streptophyta > Magnoliopsida > Alismatales > Alismataceae > Alisma > Alisma plantago-aquatica. The sequence continues at coordinate 401,411,198 of OY856411.1, forward strand.
TTCGTCCTCGAAATTCAACTAATCTCATCCTTAAGAGGTTATTTAGGAGTTCAACTTCATATACATCATCATTGCTTAGGTTCTAAGACCACCATAATTGCATGTACTCTAAGTTGTCAGCTTAGGGTGTAGAGACTCTTGGGTGTGTCCACCCCACCTTATATATGTGAAAACATCACTTAATGTCTTAGCCATAGCATGACATTATGATATCTTAGGATTACATCACCTCTAAGGGTACAAGTTTTGTTCATACTTTTAATGTTCAGGAAGAATTCGTTTATATGCTATGATATTCAGATCGTTCAAATCTAACATCATTAATATGTTTTATGATCAACATCTTACAATGATTTCAGCATTAGAGGAGATGTATCTTCATCCTTGATATTAGGATTTTTCTACATAAGAAGGGCTTACGTAACATGGTTGACCATTAGGGTTTCACCCTATGGTGTGATATTCATACTCAACTTAGAAGCATACATGGAGAAGGATCAAAGTTACAAACTATATTTCTGATCATATATCCTATGATCCAAAAATATCTTTATATCAAGTTCATGAGTTCAAATTTTTATGTCTTGCATGTATTATGGGAAGGGAAAAAGATAATATACTAAGTTTATCCCATGATCTCAGCATCATGTCTTTCATGTTTCATATGAAGAGGAAAAGAATGTTTTAAAGTCAAACTTATCATGATTTCAATCTTGGGTGCTACATGTATGATATAGGGGGGGATATAGAATAGTTCAAGCTTATATGAGGGACTCCTCATATATAAATCATCTATATAGCTCAAGTGAGGTTTCTATCATCATATATTAAGAAAGAGAAGAAGAAGGGAGAACATGTATTTTGAGTATCCTTCGCACAAAGCATCATACTCTCATAACTAGAGTTCATATATTACCTCACTTCCAACTAATGATGAGATTCACAAAATATGTCACTCCAGCTAGGACCTAACTCAGTCAAAGGATTGACTTTATCATATGGGTCATCTACCCATCCTTTTCTTTTACCCAATTCTCACATATAGATTTGAATCATGCATAAGGACTCAACTCAACACTCAAGAGTAATCTAGTGTAGGACATTTTTTTAACACATATCTCATATATTGGAGGCTAGGTCCTATGACCTTCTCCCTGTGGGTCTTACTCTCTATAGAGTTCACCACATATCTCATCCTACCACTAGACGTCCTCCTTGTATATGAGCTTGAGGCTCATGCACACTCATCTCTATCTTAACTTAGCTTATCTTAAGTAAGAAAAAGGAATGTACTTTCCTCATCAAGATTTTGCATAAATTCTACAAAATTGGATTCAACTAGTATACAATTTAAACCTTTATAAGGAAATTTATACTATCAGAGATCAAACTTAGATAAAATTGCACATGCTTATTTCAACTATCATTCTATCATCCACTCTATGTATCACATATCTTGATAAGGCTCTAGATGTCTAATCTAGATTACTCTCTATTCTAGACTGATGTCATTCCCTTTCACTTAGGTTACATGAACACTAACTACTCTCCAGTGTGAGGGACACATTTTCATATTTACATATAGGTAATAAAATATTATATAGTTTTTCTCCGAGAAGGCAGACGTCAGAGAAAACTATCGAGGCTCGAGCCGATTGGAAAACAAAACCAAATTAGCAAAATCGAGTGTCCCACACACAGTAGATAGTCTAGTGTCATGTCAGCTAGTGAAATGGGGAGAACAAGGTGTAGATTAGTGCAGCTACCCAATACATATGAGCTCTATATGGAAAGGGTCTCACACACTTGTCTAAACCTAGTTCTCGAACATCTAGGTTCTAACCTAGAGGCTAAGTCAGAACTTATTCCTATAAAACAATTTACTAAGTTTCTAGGGTTTAAGGTGAAAGGTGAGATCAAGATATTATGTTTTATGATGAGAAAATGTCAGGTGTAGCTATTGTTCATGCTCTGATACCAACTGTGACGTCCCCAGATTTTGGCTTCTCCAAACCCTATTGGGAATGAGAGGTCAGAATCTGAAAACATCATCCAATTATATCAGAGAGCGATGTGGAAGCATAATACGCATACATAAACATACAACCACAACATACTCAACATTCACATGTATATTTAAACAATATGAATTATTACAAATGATTTACATGTACATATTGAATGAAAATTCTACAAGTCTATGAACATGTATGCTAACAGGATCTTAGACAATAGGTACAACCTGAACAATGCTCACTTCACATCTTTTATCCCTTGCTATCTCTGAACCTAAAACATACGTGAAACAACGAATCAACACACAAGGTGTTGAGCACGTGGGTAGAAAGATACATACTAATATGCTTGCATAATTGAAATAATCTTGAGAAAGAAAGGGTAAAAGAAAACATTATTTAAAGCGATAATCAGGTAAACATTCCTTTTATTGCTTTCACTTTGATGTGGTTGTACTACACATACTTGCACTTGACTTACATCTAGTGTGGGCAATATAGTATCATCATACATCTAACATGGGACAAGGAATCATACATCCATGTTAGGCAACATACATGCACACCAGGCTATGTGCTCTAGTAGCTACAACCCATCATACTCATTTATGTTCTATTAGATTTGGCGAAGTATAACTCATACTAGTTCAGCCAAGCAATCATATCTAAATATGAGCATTCAAGATATTACATATCATAGGCAACCAGAAAACTAGTCTTATACTTAATAAATCCCACGTACCTGAGTTCAGAGATTTCTAATCATTCTTGCTCATCTAGATATCTGGTCATCACCTGGTTAATAGCAAATATTCATCATTAATATATGTACATCATATTCTTGGTAATTTTAGGTCCAAATTAGGATTTGGCCAAAAATAGGTTCAACTGATCTTAAATATGTTTGTGATATTTTTATATTGATCTGTATGTCATAAGTCAGGTCTGATACAAATTTTATAATTTATTGAGCACATATGTATTTATTACATTTTATTTAGGGATATTAGCCCTAAATAGCCATATTGAGAAAATTACAAGATTTTGTGCATCAACGTGACCATAACTAACATCATATGTATTATAAGCATAATCATGAATCTACTGACATTTTTCCATAATTTTATATCATCATTTTCTATTTATTACTCATTAACTAAGCATTTTACAACTTACATGATATCACTAATATTCGTGCATCAAAAGCCTGATGTTATGTTTCCATATTGTTCTTCATATTTTTCTGAACATTTTGGTATATTATATGTCATTTTCTGATAATCGAGGCAATTTCCATGAATTATTCAAGAATTGGATATTTACTAAATTATATACCTTTGTGAGCCAATCGCATGAGGCCACGTGGCCTGTGAGAGGCGCAATTCCTTTGCTTTGGTCATCTGAGTTCACAATTGAACCGGACAATTTTGACTTGGGATGGATCCGGTTCTGAGCCACCCTCTTTCTCTCTTTTCTTCGTGTCTCCGCTCGACGCCTGGGCGTGACTCTGCGATGTGAGTTCTTCTTCTTCGCATACCTCACCGCCACAGGGTGATTGATAGCGAGTGGAGGGATGCGTGAGCTTCAGCTCCCATGGTGTGAGGTGTTGCTGGTTCATCTGGGTTCCATGGGGTCGAGCAATGGCTCATACCCCTCTGTCCAGTGCCTGTTCCGCAACACGAGAACAATGTTCTCTTCCTAGCGCAGCCGCCGTGCGAGTAGACTTTGGTGAGCGATTGGCAGACGGAAGCTCGTCCTCCACCTGATTCCATGATTCTAAAAGCTTCTTGGAGGAACCCAAATCCATAACAGCCTCTCCTGGATGTGGTATGTTTTTAGGGACACCACGGCGATCATCATCTTAGATCTGTGGCGAAGAAGGTGCAGTGAGATTGGGGCTTTGCTCCCTGTACGTCTCCTAGCTTCGGAAATAACTCGAGAAGAACCACGGCCTCCCAGGGAACTCATGGGTGGTTTCAGATCATTTTTGAAAGCCCACTGGGTCATTCCCCCAACTCCTCCTTCCGTCTGGTAATGGTGGAGCTCGCCTGCTCCAGGGAAACTTGACCGCTGACAAGTAAGTGGCTGAGGAAGTTTGTGGGCGTGGTGACTAACTCATACTACCCATGAGTTCTCCTCTAACTCTTTCCTTCCCCGTATCACCATCGCCTCCTCTTATGCAAATTTAGGTGGAGAGGGCAGAGGAAGAGAGGGAAAGAACTGCTACGTCTATGTTGGTATGTATGCCCTGAGAGCCAATCATGGGATGATTGGTGGGATACATTAAGATTGATTTGATAAACAACAAAGGCAAGCTTCCAATTCTTTCTGGTTCAGTCATATGAGATAGTGATAAAACAGATTGAATGTCTAGAGAATGACAATACTCAATGACGTATGCCTTCAGGTTCATGACCTGAACGATGAGATCATACGGATGCTAAGAGTTTGTACATTCTTGTTATGTCCCTAGTCGGATGTTATTGTGGAAGGTAGATAGACTGCAATGACACACAAGACTAGATTGTAGTGTTGGTTGATGACAGAATCTCATTAGTCATGATATAGAGATATCAAACCAAACACATAGGTACTTGTTAGAGAACAAGTGTACCGGACAGACCCACCGTGAGTTTGACACATGGAACCATGACATGGTAGTCACAGTCAGTACTCACAGTGATGGTGGTGAGTGTGATTCTTAGACCTAAAATCACTGCACTCAACACATGTCGTTGGGCACACTTTGACATCATCAAACGCAGTCCTGAAACATGGGTTGTTAAAAAGGTGATGATTGGGTGGCTTTGACACATGGGGCTTTTGAGGGGTGAGTGATAGATATGGGATTTGTCCCTCCTGAGGGAGTTTGATATCCAAGGCCACTTGATGAGTAGGATTGAAATAGGCGTGCGCATGCATGTGTGAATCAATATGTGATATTGATGTCATACATATCTCTTCCAATCTACTCTGAGATCAAGAAAGTGAATGAACGTTGACAGGATGACTGTTCCATGCCTCGAGTTCATTCGGGATATCAGTGACAAAGGAATTATACATTCACTGTAACACCATTCACGGATTGTAGGATTGAAAGTTGTTCTCCAACTTTCTACTTTCACTTGGGTAGCACTGATGTGTGACTAGGCACCGCTCTTTGCTTGTGAAGTCATAAGTGTTATGGACTTTCACTGCCAACGTGAAATGGACCTGCAGGGTCACACACATAGGATTTAACCCGGAAGAGGAGTTTTGTCCACAAGCAATGTTTAGATTGATTACTAAAGGAGTTTAGTAGTTCAATTAAACACTCAATCAATTGATAGCTCAATATCATAGTGTTCAAGGTATTGGATACATTGATTGGAGTATCAGATTGATTAAAATCGCAATTGACTGATTCTGCACAACATGTACTCCCAACCGATCGGTACAAGTGTTGAACCGGTCGGCTGAGGTTGCTGAACTGGTCGACTCAAGTGTTGAGTCGATCAGCTCATGGTCAGAGTGAAACGATCGGTTCAAGTGTTGAAACGATCGGTTCAACTGGTGCAACCGAGCAGCTTGGGAAAGTAGGATTGGTGAGAATCTTCCTTGCATTTCACTTGCCCAATTTGATTGGAACAAGGATTGGTATTCGATACCAATTAGAAACAAAAGAAGGAAAGTCAATCGGGAACTGATCAGGACCACGAACCGACCGGTTCATAAGTGAACCGATCGGCTCATGGGTCCCAACCGATCGGTTGGTGTTCCAACCGACCGGTTCAGGTCCCCAACTGACCGGTTCAGGTTGCGAGTTGGTTGTTTTGTGGAAAATCTCAAACCCTTCTACTCCTGCTTTTAGTCCCATATTGCCGGGGACAGAGAACCTTGTCCCATGACCCGCCTATATATATAGGGGTATTGGGGGCTTCTCAAAGTACAACTCAGTGCAACCAGTTACTCTGCAAAGTTGTCATTCTCTCTGGTTTTGGTAACCAAGAGAGAGCCCGAGCAAGTGCTTCCCGCAAAGGGAGGTGCAGTAAGCGAAGGACAACTGTAGTTGCAACTGGAGGCAGGAGAGTGTGTTGGCGACTAGTACGTCAACAGGAGGGTGCGACTCCTTCCACTTCCTTGTGGGACAAGGAGTGTGGAGTTCCAGGTGGTCAGTGTGGACTACTTCAGAGGCGGGAGGTTTCTGCCGCTCAGGAGGACAACTATCAATCCCGACAGTCCGGTGAGAGGAGGAGTTGTAGTCCCGGTACGACCAGGAGCTGCACAAACACCGTCCAAGACCGGAGGTGAAGACCGCACAAGGTGCCAGGTATTGTCTCCGAGCAAGCCTCGGGACAAGGTATGATTCCACAAACCATCCTTTCCTATTATATAGACGTTGACGCGTTTCCTTGTTCTGGGTTTGGGGGAGAAATTTTTTTTGTTTCTGCTGCCTTATCTGCCTCCCCTAAAACCCAACAGTGGTATCAGAGCCACGTCAACTGCTCTATATTTTAGGAATATCGATATGATCAATTTTAGTTTGTCGCCTTTATTTATTGCATACGATGCGAATAAAATTAACTTTATGCATGTCCAATCCTAAATCCACAAATCCCATATTACATATATGATATGTATTATTAATGCACTCGATACGTGTCACTCTTAAACGAGTTTTGTGGTGGATGTATAGCGTGGTTATGGCCAATAAACCCTATCTGTGATTGGTTGTGTGTGGTTGCTTACATCTCGGTCTGCGCACCGATCTTCCTTCTCCTTTTCCTGATGTAACTCGAAATAATTTGAGATTCTTTCCTACCTTTGCTCCCCCCGAATGTAACTCAGGGTTTCCCTTTTAAGCAATGTAAAATTAGGATAGATTTTATTTCCTGTTATGTCAAAGAACAATGGACATTCTGATGACAGATGAAACGATCAGTTCAAGGCATGAACCGATCGGTTAACATTCCAGACGATCGGTTCAAGGAGTGAACCGATCGGTTGATGACCGGTTCGAGGAGAGAGATGAGCAGGTGGCGGCCAGAAGGAGATGCACGACGACCAGGCGAACCGATCGGTTGGAGGAGCCAACCGATCGGCTGGTGGCACCCAGACGACCGGGCCGGACCGAGCAAGTCATTCATGTGATGAATTGATCTACTCCAAAGGCAAAGCACAGTGTTCATCTTGTACAGGTTGCATGTGATGTAGACCTAGATGACCGTGATTCCTCTTGGCTCGAGGAATCACATTAGGATGGCCATAATCATCGCTTTTTATTGCTTGTGCATGTTTTCTGTGGGATATAGCATGTATATGATACGTACTATGTATTGTGGTGATTGGATATGTATATGTATATAAAAATCAAATCCCTCATTAAAATATTAAGTTTTAGATGCCTTCCAAATGCAACACATGTGAAAAGCTTGATCGACCAAGTGTGGGCACGCCCTAGCGTGGTGCACCGTCTATTTCGTGGAAGCGTGAAGGATGAATGTGTGGGTCTGCCCTAGCAGGGTGCATATTCATCGTGTTTGCTTTGGGTCAGACTTAACAAGGTGATCTAGATGGGATCTAGTACCTTGAGGCATGGAGATGATCATTGCAAGGAGTTGTATATGACATCTTATCAAGAGTTGCATATGATGCAATTGGCATTAGTTGCCTACCTGGGAGATCTAAGTTGTGGGCGATCAGCCCTAGCTGACTCATGACTTAGAGGATTTCAGGATCTTATCCACTAGAAGGTTGTACGTTGCGATCTTCCGAATTGATGGTGAGGGCCATCAATTTGAAGTAAAATAGTGGGAGCGATAATTAATTAAAGGCCTAATTTTATCGTCAACTTTTCAAATCAATCAAATAAGTCAAAAGAGTTTTGGACTAAAATTACATATATTTCCTTTTGTTAAAATAAATGGTTAATCAACAAATCATTTTATTTGTGATTGGTCTTTGAGACTAACAAATTAAATGGGAATAATTCCACGACTGGTTAGGATGATGAGAAGCGTTCTCAATCAAAGAGCGAAAGCTCTAAGTCCTAGTTATACTAGAACCAGATGAACTCAATCCCACCACATCAATGGTTGAAAGTATGCTTATGGTAGCATACCGAGGAATACATTGATGAGGAGTGCTTGATGTTGTGTTCTCTGAACTATGAATTGCAGAGACAACATGAGACATATGATGTCTCCAAGACACTGTCCTAGTATGTCATGACAGAAGGAGATCCAGTAAGGTATTCACACACTCAATGTGATTGGGTATATGTGGAAAACCTGACTAAGAAGGATTCCCTCTGAGCCAAGAGTTGGCTATTGGTATGATGCTGCAAATGTTGTGAGAATCATACAATTCATGGTAAGCTACAACATGAACAACTTTGACAAATGTTGACAGAGTTGTTGGACATGTTGAGGATAGTAGAGGCAAAGATAAAGAAAGACAAACCATAAACTTTGATATGATCAAAGAAAATGTAAGGGCAAGGACAAGGGCAAAGCAAAGAAGTGTTCTGATGCTAGCTAACAATCCAAGCCGTCTTCAGCCTCAAGGCACATGGGGAAAGGGTGTATGAGGGAATTGCCCTCTATATCTGGAAGAACAAAAGAAGATGAAGGAGGGGATGGAGATCTCCACCTAAGGTATCATGAAATGAACCGCTTCTTTATCCGAGGTATATGATACCAAGATATGAATCTATCATATATGATATGCAAGATCCGCAAAGAAGTGATGGCCTTTGTGAAAGGACCAAGAAAGAAGTACCCATCATTGGAGTAAGTGTTGCTGCCATAGATAGGAGTATCGTTCAGTTTATTTCAGCCTAAAGGGCACGAAATAGAGTTGAGAACTGCTATTTCATATATTGCCAATAGATAGAAACACTTTATTTTTGCATATTGTATGACAATGATGGAAATTAATAAAGTTGATGTTTCAATCTTAAAGATATGATCTTTGTGGCAATGCCTTGTTTATCTTGTGATACATGGTATGCATAAGATAAAATGATACCTAAAGTTATTGATAACTCAAACAATCAAATTAGCATCAATCATGAGAAATTCATTTCTAGTTTCCATATGATGGATAAATTTAGACTCTTTTGGTTGGATAACCAGTAAGAGACATGAATCTTTTAGACATGATTAATCAATCTTCACTAATGGTAGTGGGAGAATGATTATCCTATTAGTTATGATACATGTGATGTATTTACATACCTATTGGGACAAATGCTAATACTTCAAATGGTGTTTAGAGAAATACCAATATGAATATCTTGAAGTGTTCAAGATTATCATAGATGAAGTGCAAATTTGGTAAAGTGTTAATTCTTGATGAGATCAATGAATAAAATACTTGGACCAAATGTTTGAGATCCTTATGAGTGATTATGATAATGTATCATAGTGAACTCATGATTAAGGCATGGTGATGTCTAAATCAAGAAGGAATCATACTCTAAGGAGTTAGAGAATGATTATCAAATAACTGAATTCTTCTTAAATAAAAGAATACCCCACACTAATAAAGGACATTGAGAATCACAAGGAGTTGTGAGTTCTTATATCCTTGACACATACACCTCAATTATCTATGTGATGAGTTGTTCATGTGATGAGTCAACTATCCAGATGAATATGAGGAACCGAATTTTGAGTTATGGTTTATGACCATTACATCCTAAATGACATCCATGTCAACCATAAGGTATGACCTTGATGGTAGCACCCATTGGATGAAATCCATAAGTGCAAATGAGTCTTAAGTATTAAGAAACATGGATAACATTTTGAGAAGGATGATGCTTGTTGATTGCAACTTAATGACTAAGACATTTGGCGTATGGATAACTAAATCCGCATTCCTATGAGGAATAAAACAAGGATATGTACGTGACAACCTATAAGGTTTATGAATCCATTAATGCAAATGAAGTCTATAAGTTACAATGGACTAATCAATGTGATTGATTGAGTACAAGCAACTCAGAATTGGATCTTTACTTTAATGATATAGTCAAAGTGTTTGACTGATATGTCAAAGATAAAGAAGCGATCTGTGATTTAGTGGGAGCGTGTTCACATTCCACATGTTGATGTGAAATGGAAATGTTCTAGAATGGAAATCCAAAAGTGGAAATTATCTTTAAGGAAGATAGAGATGTTTCCTATGTGATAGAAATAGAGATCTATAGAGATAGTTCTCGAAAACCTCTTGACCTGAAAAAGGAAAGCATATATTGGCAATCTGTACTGAAGGGTTCAGTATGCACAGATTCAGTGGGAGAAAACTTTTCATGTTACATGGAGTTAGTATCCCAAGGCCAAGTGTCCAATTCTTATGAAGAATGAGAACACTAAGAATAGATATGGATCTATCATGTATGTAATCATCCCATTATCTTGCATGTATAGACATGGCAAGAACAAAATGCATTCATCATCTTGTATGTATGACATGACAATATGATGTGCTCATCCTGATAACTCGTATGTGGGACATGACGAGTGGATGTCTGTCTACTTCCAGTAAGAGTTACTGGAATACCATGAGAACTTGATAAGTACTTGTGAAGTACTAGTTCTATGGAGATAAGGAAGAGTTCAATGTAAAGAGTTACATTGATGCGAACTTCCGAAAGGACAGAAAATTAATCGCAAAATATATATAGGATATATAAAAGTGAAAGTTTGTTGATAATTGGAAGTGTTCCAATAAAACCATTTAAAAGGAAATGCCGAGTATCTATGCGTTAGAGAACAGCAGTAGATACTATATGGATCTGGAAGTTCATGAGATGAACTTAGAGATATTCCACTCATTGATGACAAGTATGGAATCCTTGATCATGCAATGTGGCTAAAGGTTAGCAAAGGAATACTAGATCACATATTACAGCAACTCCATCTCATACGTGTGACGTACATCGAAGAGATGAGAGACATGCAATTATACTGACTTTGGCAAGGTGTTGCCATTACTCACTATGATAGTACGAGAGCACAGTAACATGTGGGACATGTTTGAAGATTACTATGAATATGATTCAAGGGTGATTGGCTCGCAGTGCAAGTGGGAGTCTGTTGGTATGTATGCCCTGAGAGCCAATCATGGGATGATTGGTGGGATACATTAAGATTGATTTGATAAACAACAAAGGCAAGCTTCCAATTCTTTCTGGTTCAGTCATATGAGATAGTGATAAAACAGATTGAATGTCTAGAGAATGACAATACTCAATGACGTATGCCTTCAGGTTCATTACCTGAACGATGAGATCATACGGATGCTAAGAGTTTGTACATTCTTATTATGTCCCTAGTCGGATGTCATTGTGGAAGGTAGATAGACAGCAATGACACACAAGACTAGATTGTGGTGTTGGTTAATGACAGAATCCCATTAGTCATGATATAGAGATATCAAACCAAACACATAGGTACTTGTTAGAGAACAAGTTTACCGAACAGACCCACCGTGAGTTTGACACATGGAACCATGACATGGTAGTCACAGTCAGTACTCACAGTGATGGTGGTGAGTGTGATTCTTAGACCTGAAATCACTGCACTCAACACATGTCATTGGGCACACTTTGACATCATCAAACGCAATCCTAAAACATGGGTTGTTATAAAGGTGATGATGGGGTGGCTTTGACACATGGGGCTTTTGAGGGGTGAGTGATAGATATGGGATTTGTCCCTCCTGAGGGAGTTTGATATCCAAGGCCACTTGATGAGTAGGATTGAAATAGGCGTGCGCACGCATGTGTAAATCAATATGTGATATTGATGTCATACATATCTCTTCCAATCTACTCTAAGATCAAGAAAGTGAATGAACGTTGACAGGATGACTGTTCCATGCCTCGAGTTCATTCGGGATATCAGTGACAAAGGAATTATACATTCACTGTAACACCATTCACGGATTGTAGGATTGAAAGTTGTTCTCCAACTTTCTACTTTCACTTGGGTAGCACTGATGTGTGACTAGGCACCGCTCTTTGCTTGTGAAGTCATAAGTGTTATGGACTTTCACTGCCAACGTGAAATGGACCTACAGGGTCACACACATAGGATTTAACCTGGAAGAGGAGTTTTGTCCACAAGCAATGTTTAGATTGATTACTAAAGGAGTTTAGTAGTTCACTTAAACACTCAATCAATTGATAGCTCAATATCATAGTGTTCAAGGTGTTGGATACATTGATTGGAGTATCAGATTGATTGAAATCACAATTGACTGATTCTGCACAACCTGTACTCCCAACCGATCGGTACGAGTGTTGAACCGGTCGGCTGAGGTTGTTGAACCGGTCGGCTCAAGTGTTGAGTCAACCGGCTCATGGTCAGAGTGAAACGATCGGTTCAAGTGTTGAAATGATCGATTCAACTGGTGCAACCGAGCAGCTTGGGAAAGTAGGATTGGTGGGAATTTTCCTTGCATTTCACTTGCCCAATTTGATTGGAACAAGGATTGGTATTCGATACCAATTAGAAACAAAAGAAGGAAAGTCAATCGGGAATTGATCAGGACCACAAACCGACCAGTTCATAAGTGAACCGATCGGATCATGGGTCCCAACCGATCGGTTGGTGTTCCAACCGACCGGTTCAGGTTGCGAGTTGGTTGTTTTGTGGAAAATCTCGAACCCTTCTACTCCTGCTTTTAGTCCCATATTGCTGGGGACAGAGAACCTTGTCCCATGACCCGCCTATATATATAGGGGTATTGGGGGCTTCTCAAAGTACAACTCAGTGCAACCAGTTGCTCTACAAAGTTGCCGTTCTCTCTGGTTTTGGTAACCGAGAGAGAGCCCGAGCAAGTGCTTCCCACAAAGGGAGGTGCAGCAAGGGAAGGACAACTGCAGTTGCAACTGGAGGCAGGAGAGTGTGTTGGCGACTAGTACGTCAACAGGAGGGTGTGACTCCTTCCACTTCCTTGTGGGACAAGGAGTGTAGAGTTCCAGGTGGTCCGTGTGGACTACTTCAGAGGCGGGAGGTTTCTGCCGCTCAGGAGGACAACTATCAATCCTGACAGTCCGGTGAGAGGAGGAGTTGTCAGTCCCAGTGCGACCAGGAGCTGCACAGACACCGTCCAAGATCGGAGGTGAAGACCGCACAAGGCGCGAGGTATTGTCGCCGAGCAAGCCTCGGGACAAGGTATGATTCTACAAACCATCCTTTCCTATTATATAGACATTGAGGCGTTTCCTTGTTCTGGGTTTGAGGGAGAAATTTTTTTGTTTCCGCTGCCTTCTCTGCCTCCCCTAAAACCAAACAATCTAGCCATGAGAGCACTCCATTTAGGGGTCTATAAAATCATATTTGTGGTGTGGTATAAATCCTTGCAACCGAATCTGAAGGGGACACTCCTAGATAGCGATTATCACCTAGATAGATGTTGGACTCGGTCTCCTCTTCTGTTCCTTCTATTTCGGAGCTAGAAGAAGATGCCATCATCGTCAGATAATGATCCAAGGGTATCTCCAATAGCGTGACATATAAGCAGGGGGAAAGTAGTTGTGCCAAAGTCCAGGCTGCGTGACACTTCAATGTCACAGCCTTTGATGTTTCTTAAATTAAATACCAGATGACTAAGGTTTGGCAGGACAATAAAATCAAGTATCAATAAATTCAAACTCTTATATATTCTAATAGAAACCTCTTATTTACATGAAACTTGAACCATAGGCCCCTCAAAACCCAACACCTCATACTACTAAGTTTGAAATGTAAATTGTAACAAATGCTCATCTAACTTAATTCCTTGATTAATATCATAAATAAGTGTATAAACCTTATATAAAAATCAATTAATCTAAAATCTTGATCAAATAAATCTCAAAAGACTTTGTATGATCCACATAACCTCAGGATTCCTCAATTAACCCCTCAAGTTCATTGAAACTACTCAATGGACCTCTTGGCCTCATAAGTACACAAATCATTTAACCAATTCCATTCATCTTATTTGAGCACAATTAATGTTCTAATCATTAATCGGGTATCTAGTTCACTCTTTGAGTGAGAAGAGTCATTAATTGGATAACTAATTCCTCTATTTGGTATCAATCCTCTAAATGACACACATGGTCTTAAAATACTATATTGGGTATCATAATCCTAAAATTGGGGTCATCACATTCACCCCACCTTATATGAAATTTCGTCCTCGAAATTCAACTAGTCTCATCCTTAAGAGGTTATTTAGGAGTTCAGCTTCATATACATCATCATTGCTTAGGTTCTAAGACCACCATAATTGCATGTACTCTAAGTTGTCAGCTTAGGGTGTAGAGACTCTTGGGTGTGTCCACCCCACCTTATATATGTGGAAACATCACTTAATGTCTTAGCCATAGCATGACATTATGATATCTTAGGATTACATCACCTCTAAGGGTACAAGTTTTGTTCATACTTTTAATGTTCAGGAGGAATTCATTTATATGCTATGATATTCAGATCATTCAAATCTAATATCATTAATATGTTTTATGATCAACATCTTACAATGATTTCAGCATTAGAGGAGATGTATCTTCATCCTTGATATTAGGATTTTTCTACATAAGAAGGGCTTACGTAACATGGTTTACCATTAGGGTTTCACCCTATGGTGTGATATTCATACTCAACTTAGAAGCATACATGGAGAAGGATCAAAGTTACGAACTATATTTCTGATCTTATATCCTATGATCCAAAAATATCTTTATATCAAGTTCACGAGTTCAAATTTTTGTGTCTTGCATGTATTATGGGAAGGGAAAAAGAGAATATACTAAGTTTATCCCATGATCTCAGCATCATGTCTTTCATGTTTCATATGAAGGGGAAAAGAATATTTTAAAGTCAAACTTATCATGATTTCAATCTTGGGTGCTACATGTATGATATAGGGGGGGGAATATAGAATAGTTCAAGCTTATATGAGGGACTCCTCATATATAAATCATCTATATAGCTCAAGTGAGGTTTCTATCATCATATATTAAGAAAGAGAAGAAGAAGGGAGAACATGTATTTTGAGTATCCTTCGCACAAAGCATCATACTCTCATAACTAGAGTTCATATATTACCTCACTTCCGACTAATGATGAGATTCACAAAATATGTCACTCCAGCTAGGACCTAACTCAGTCAAAGGATTGACTTTATCATATGGGCCATCTACCCATCCTTTTCTTTTACCCAATTCTCACATATAGATTTGAATCATGCATAAGGACTCAACTCAACACTCAAGAGTAGTCTAGTGTAGGACATTGTTTAACACATATCTCATATATTGGAGGCTAGGTCCTATGACCTTCTCCCTGTGGGTCTTACTCTCTCTAGAGTTCACCACATATCTCATCCTACCACTAGACTTCCTCCTTGTATATGAGCTTGAGGCTCATGCACACTCATCCCTATCTTAACTTAGCTTATCTTAAGTAAGAAAAAGGAATGTACTTTCCTCATCAAGATTTTGCATAAATTCTACAAAATTGGATTCAACTAGTATACAATTTAAACCTTTATAAGGAAATTTATACTATCAGAGATCAAACTTAGATAAAATTGCACATGCTTATTTCAACTATCATTCTATCATCCACTCTATGTATCACATATCTTGATAAGGCTCTAGATGTCTAATCTAGACTACTCTCTATTCTAGACTGATGTCATTCCCTTTCACTTAGGTTACATGAACACTAACTACTCTCCAGTGTGAGGGACACATTTTCATATTTACATATAGGTAATAAAATATTATATAGTTTTTCTCCGAGAAGGCAGACGTCAGAGAAAACTGTCGAGGCTCGAGCCAATTGGAAAACAAAACCAAATTAGCAAAATCGAGTGTCCCACACACAGTAGATAGTCTAGTGTCATGTCAGCTAGTGAAATGGTGAGAACAAGGTGTAGATTAGTGCAGCTACCCAATACATATGAGCTCTATATGGAAAGGGTCTCACACACTTGTCTAAACCTAGTTCTCGAACATCTAGGTTCTAACCTAGAGGCTAAGTCAGAACTTATTCGTATAAAACAAATTACTAAGTTTCTAGGGTTTAAGGTGAAAGGTGAGATCAAGATATTATGTTTTATGGTGAGCAAATGTCAGATGTAGCTATTGTTCATGCTCTGATACCAACTGTGACGTCCCCAAATTTTGGCTTCTCCAAACCCTATTGGGAATGAGAGGTCAGAATCTGAAAACATCATCCAATTATATCAGAGAGCGATGCAGAAGGATAATACGCATACATGAACATACAACCATAACATACTCAACATTCACATGTATATTTAAACAATATGAATTATTACAAATGATTTACATGTACATATTGAATGAAAATTCTACAAGTCTATGAACATGTATGCTAACAGGATCTTAGACAATAGGTACAACCTGAACAATGCTCACTTCACATCTTTTATCCCTTGCTATCTCTAAACCTAAAACATACGTGAAACAACGAATCAACACACAAGGTATTGTGCACGTGGGTAGAAAGATACATACTAATATTCTTGCATAATTGAAATAATCTTGAGAAAGAAAGGGTAAAAGAAAACATTATTTAAAGTGATAATCAGGTAAACATTCCTTTTATTGCTTTCACTTTGATGCGATTGTACTACACATACTTGCACTTGACTTACATCTAGTGTGGGCAATATAGTATCATCGTACATCTAACATGGGCCAAGGAATCATACATCCATGTTAGGCAACATACATCCACACCAGGCTATGTGCTCTAGTAGCTACAACCTATCATACTCATTTATGTTCTATTAGATTTGGTGAAGTATAACTCATACTAGTTCAGCCAAGCAATCATATCCAAATACGAGCATTCAAGATATTACATATCATAGGCAACCAGAAAACTAGTCTTATACTTAATAAATCCCACGTACCTGAGTTCAGAGATTTCTAATCATTCTTGCTCATCTAGATATCTGGTCATCACCTGGTTAATAGCAAATATTCATCATTAATATATGTACATCATATTCTTGGTAATTTTAGGTCCAAATTAGGGTTTGGCCAAAAATAGGTTCAACTGATCTTAAATATGTTTATGATATTTTTATACTGATCTGTATGTCATAAGTCAGGTCTGATACAAATTTCATAATTTATTGAGCATGTATGTATTTATTACATTTTATTTAGGGATATTAGCCCTAAATAGCCATATTGAGCAAATTAAAATATTTTGTGCATCAACGTGACCATAACTAACATCATATGTATTATAAGCATAATCATGAATCTACTAATATTTTTCCATAATTTTATATCATCATTTGCTATTTATTACTCATGAACTAAGCATTTTACAACTTACATGATATCACTAATATTCGTGCATCAAAAGCCTAATGATATGCTTCCATATTGTTCTTCATATTTTTCTAAACATTTTGGTATATTATATGTCATTTTCTGATAATCGAGGCAATTTCCATGAATTATTCAAGAATTGGATATTTACTGAATTATATACCTCTGTGAGCCAATCGCATGAGGCCACGTGGCCTGTGAGAGGCGCAATTCCTTTGCTTTGGTCATCTGAGTTCACAATTGAACCGAACAATTTTGACTTGGGCTGGACCCGGTTCTGAGCCACCCTCTTTCTCTCTTTTCTTCGCGTCTCCGCTGGACGCCTGGGTGTGACTCTGCGATGTGAGTTCTTCTTCTTCGCATACCTCACCGCCACAGGGTGATTGATAGCGAGTGGAGGGATGCATGAGCTTCAGCTCCCATGGTGTGGAGGTGTTGCTGGTTCATCTGGGTTCCACGGGGTCGAGCAATGGCTCATACCCCTCTGTCCGGTCTGCCTGTTCCACAACACGAGAACAATGTTCTCTTCCTAGCGCAGCCGCCGTGCGAGTAGACTTCGGTGAGCGATTGGCAGACAGAAGCTCGTCCTCCACCTGATTCCATGATTTTAAAAGCTTCTTGGAGGAACCCAAATCCATAACGGCCGCTCCTGGATATGGTATGTTTTCAGGGACACCACGGCGATCATCATCTTGGATCTGTGCCGAAGAAGGTGCAGTGAGATTGGGGCTTTGCTCCCTGTGCGTCTCCTAGCTTCGGAAATAACTCGAGAAGAACCACGACCTCCCAGGGAACTCATGGGTGATTCCAGATCGTTTTTGCAAGCCCACTGGGTCGTTCCCCCAACTCATCCTTCCGTCTGGTAATGGTGGAGCTCGCCTGCTCCAGGGAAACTTGACCGTTGACAAGTAAGTGGCTGAGGAAGTTTGTGGGTGTAGTGACTAACTCATACTACCCATGAGTTCTCCTCTAACTCCTTCCTTCCCCGTATCACCATCGCCTCCTCTTCTGCAAATTTAGGTGGAGAGGGCAGAGGAAGAGAGGGAAAGAACTGCCACGTCTAGCCATGAGAGTACTCCATTTAGGGGTCTATAAAATTGTATTTGTGGTGTGGTATAAATCCTTACAACCGAATCTGAAGGGGACACTCCTAGATAGAGATTATCACCTAGATAGATGTTGGACTCGGTCTCCTCTTCTGTTCCTTCTATTTCGGAGATAGAAGAAGATGCCATCATCGTCAGATAATGATCCAAGGGTTTCTCCAATAGCGTGACATATAAGCAGGGGGAATGTAGCTGCGCCAAAGTCCAGGTTGCGTGACACTTCAATGTCACATCCTTTGATGTTTCTTAAATTAAATACCAGATGACTAAGGTTTGGCAGGACATTAAAATCAAGTATCAATAAATTCAAACTCTTATATCTTCTAATAGAAACCTCTTATTTACATGAAACTTGAACCATAGACCCCTCAAAACCCAAGGCCTCATACTACTAAGTTTGAAATGTAAATTGTAACAAATTCTCATCTAACTTAATTCCTCGATTAATATCATAAATAAGTGTATAAACCTTATATAAAAATCAATTAATCTAAAATCTTGATCAAATAAATCTCAAAAGACTTTGTATGATCCACATAACCTCAGGATTCCTCAATTAACCCCTCAAGTTCATTGAAACTACTCAATGGACCTCTTGGCCTCATAAGTACACAAATCATTTAACCAATTCCATTCATCTTATTTGAGCACAATTAATGTTCTAATCATTAATCGGGTATCTGGTTCACTCTTTGAGTGAGAAGAATCATTAATTGGATAACTAATTCCTCTATTTGGTATCAATCCTCTAAATGACACACATGGTCTTAAAATACTATATTGGGTATCATAATCCTAAAATTGGGGTCATCACACACACAAGCTACCACTCCATGTATGTAAGGCCCCTAACCTTGCTTAATACATAAATATAATTATATATCTTAATTGGATACTAATTAGTTTTGAAATTAAATATGGGATTATGATGTGATGTTACTTGATAAAGTTATATAACTCAGTGGCGGAACTAGGATCTGAAAGTGGGTAATTGGATACTAATTAGTTTTGAAATTAAATATTGGATTATGATGCGATGTTACTTGATAAAGTTATATAACTCAGTGGCGGAACTAGGATTATGATTGATGTTACTTGATAAAGTTATATAACCAAACGTGCTCTTAATGCAATCATCCAATGCGTTCCACAATGAGTACCTACCCCGTTTCCTTTTGCACTTTTTTCTAATCAAAAGTGGGGGATTATATTCGTCCAATCTCCTTGTGGGCGAGATGAATGCGTGTTGATAAAGAGGAGTAGAGGATATAACCAAACTCAAGGCCAACTTATACTTGTTCACATTGATGGTAATGCGGTTTGCTACCCTATACATGTGCATGTCTGCCCACCTCTTATCATGCAAATTGCTATCGATCATCATGAATCTCTTATGCATCCCATAAGTACAAAAGTTTGTCGGGTAGTTGACCAATTTGACCAACTGTAGATTGTTTATTTGGATAGCACTCGGTTGAGGCCAACCCTTTTATGCAGATTCTCATCTTGTATTCCAATGCATTTGCATTGCTAGTTAGACGATCTCATCCAGGGACGAAACCAGACTTGAATCGTTAGAGGGTAGAATATACTTTCAGTAGTAAAAAATTTAGTGGAACTACCTCAATCATGGACTGTAATGAAATATGTAAAATTAGATGGTCATTAGTTGGAAATTTGTTGATGATAAAAAACAAAGCATTTGTAGAATCATCTAACTGGGAGAAGATACTTTGAAATAAGTAAAAGTAGAAGATACTATATTTAAGAAAATATGTACAAAGAATTTGTAGAATCATCTAAAAAAAGAGGAGTTGCTTGGAAATAAGTAAAACTAGAGGGTATATATACAAGAAAATATATAAAACAAAATTTGCTACCATCAGGAATTGAACACACGACCACCAATACAACCACACACAAGCTACCACTCCATGTATGTAAGGCGCCTAACCTTGCTTAATATATAAATATAATTATATATCTTAATTGGATACTAATTAGTTTTGAAATTAAATATTGGATTATGATGTGATGTTACTTGATAAAATTATATAACTCAGTGGCAGAACTAGGATCTGAAAGTGGGTAATTGGATACTAATTAGTTTTGAAATTAAATATTGGATTATGATGCGATGTTACTTGATAAAGTTATATAACTTAGTGGCGGAACTAGGATATGAAAGTGGGCGAGGCACTAATTAAAGAGGTTCCTTTATAGAAACCACAATTTTTGTCAATATATATAAGGATAAATTGTACCGAACTATATGTAAAAATGACGAATAAGATTTTGGGAACTCATGTTGATATTGTTTATATGACATTTTGTAATTGTATCTCTTTACACATATACTTAACATTAGAGTAATAATGTGAGTTTTGGTCGTGGGGACAATTTCAAATCATATTATTAAAATTTGGGCTCGTGGTCTGCATTTAAGATATGAGATAAACATGTAACCTAACACCCCCACTCCATAAGACGTTCCACTGTTTTCCACCACATGATGTTTTGATGGAGTACTTCTTCTTACTTAATAAATGGTTCCGAATATAATTGATATTTATTTAACATATATGAAAAAATTAAACCAATCAAGCATTCTAGTGAAAACAAGTTCAAAGAAGAAAGCACGAAAAGACATGAACCAACATACCTCTTTAAAACCAAAATGTATATATATATATATATATATATATATATATATATATATATAAATATAAAGAGAGAGAGAGTCAGGCTAGAATACACTCGAGTGTACAGATCACACCGTACACCCCAATGGTGTTTGCCTATCTATACCATGTTTTTTCAAAATCTAATCCATTGATCTTCATGGTTACAATAATAATAGGTCACATACAAAATTTGAACTCATTTGGATGAGTGTAAGTCACTCATCCAAGGACAACAAAATCGACGCACAAAACTAATTTGAAATACATGATTTTTGCCTCCTTTAGATGCACGACCTATAAGTGTCCAAATGAGCTAAAATTTATTATATAATATGTTCTTATGATAATTAAGAAGATCAACGGTTTAGATTTTTCAAAAATTTACTACATTTTCGAAAATGACTGAGGTGTACGGTGCCTCTGGTACACTCGAGTGTACACTAGCCTGACTCTCTCTCTCTCTCTCTCTATATATATATATATATATATATATATATATATATATATAGTTTTTGACTTTTGTCTAATAAACAGTTATGATTGAGGGAAACATTAAGAGGATGTATGATCAGTTACACACTTTATTTTGCTCCTGCAAACTTCTCACCCTTTTAATAAAATAATAGGAATTTCTTTTGCATGAATTGTGATTCCAATTTTATTGGTATGGCTTATTACTAAAAATTTATCACTAAAAGAAAGCAACAATAGAATGTAAAGAAACCACCTTGGATACAACTATTATGTTCACTACAAATAGAGAATGTTAAATCTCTAGTGGCATCAATTACAAAGCTAACAAATAATAGCGAGAACAAGCATCTGTAACTGGTTTTAACCAAAATTAAGTACGAAACTCAAATGAAAAAATAAGTAACAATTTCTTTGAAACTGATGACAACTAAAAGAAATCTAAATGAAAATTGTAGCATAACTCGTTCGGGTCCACATTTGCTATTTCGAGGATGATGTTTTGACGTGTTGCATTAAATCTCTGCCATGAAACACTCAATGTTTTTAAAGGCGGGCCTTTGGAGTTAAATGTGAGGTTGAGATTAAATATAACAATAACTTGCAACAGTAAATATGAGCACAACTCGTTCATGTAAGAGAATGTAAAATCCATGGTTATATCAATTACCTTGACATGCATGTCACCTAATCGACCACTGTCTCAATCAACTTCTTACCTAATGTCTATCACTCTACTAGGATGGCACATAACATGCAATACTCACCACTGCAATACGATGTTTTAGTTTTGGACATTGTCATTCGATTCCAATGAGTTTTCTACAATTACGAATTAGTTTATCCTCATGATACAGTTTATGACCTACCCTCACGGTGGTATTGTTCTACAAAATCGAGTGAGGCACATGCCTCACTAAGCCTCAATGTGGCTCCTCCATTGGTGGTATTAACACCTTTTATATTTGACACTAAGGTTTCATTCTTTTCCTTTGTTCGAGATCCTATGGTGTGTAGATCTTAATTTAGATACTTTGGACTGCTTAAGGTCTACAAGCAGTGGCTTGCTATTTTATTATTGTGAAATGTTTCAAAGCAAGAATTTCCATTTGTTGATTATGTTCTTTAAGAGATGCTTTGTTAATCTTTAGTAGCGTTACTTTCGATCACTTACCATTGCACACATTCTTAATGCACTTTCCTCATTGTATGGGAACGACTATATTGTGCTTTACTGCTTCAATGCTCAAACACTTGTTTTATTGGACGCATACATTTTTTAGCTAAAGAAAATAAAGTTTCCCTACATTTTGCTTTCTGTGTACTTAATTAGCGATAATTATCTTATAATGTTCCCATGAGACACATTTCAACAATGATGATATTACGAGTCCGCTTGATGGAGTGTAGCCCGGCGATTCACATTTTACATGTTTAAGTTGCTTTCCAATGACTTGCACTATATTAGATAATTAGATGTAATGGCATGCACCATTAGGTATTTGGTGGCCTCTTTCTTCGAAAATTTTGGTTCCGTCATTTTTTTGATTCGGATGATAAAGTAGGTACGTAATGTGCATTTTTAGAGAAGTCACACAACTGCACCTTATTGCATCCATTCAAACTACTCATAAGGATTTAGATTGGAGAGTGGAGGGAGTCATTGAATATCCACCGTAAAAGAAAAATGTTTGCAATCCGTCACTCACAAATGCGATGAACAAGAAGCAACAAATCTGCAGATCACACCAAATGAAGGTTCCATGGAAATGGTGACACACGTTGATTTACTATATTAATGTGTGTGCTTCTCTCTCCTATCTTCTCCTCTCTCTGTTCCTTTTTATCCTATCGGAATATTCACAGCTGGTCAAATTCGAAATGGTTGATGCGGGAATCGGGATTCAATCATCAGTCGAACCGTCTTTTGGAGATACGTCCACGAATTTACTGAAAGCGTAGGGGGGTAAAATTGGTACATTCGATGCAAGTAGCAGGCAGGCAGCCACGTTGTCGATCGACGACAAGTAGTCTAGGACGAGGACGACAGTTGGACTCGCGAACCTGGTTGCTGCTGGGCCCTAGTAGTCCGCGAACCCATGTGGTGGCGCCCGACCGCCGGAAGCCTACACCTGCCCTATCCACATTCCGCAATTGCCCTAACCGGCTAAGGCCCCCAACTTTTCGCCGCTGTTCCACCATTTCTCGCGTCCGCACCAGAGCCGGGGCGGGCTTAATGCGGTGGACTCGCCTCCCTCCTCGTGCGGTATGGGGACGCCAAGAAACAGAAAGAAGGTTCCAATGCCCGGCCTCACGTGTCGTGGGCTGTTGTTGTCCGGCCCGGAGCTTCCCATGTGAGCCGGTCGCCAGGCGCCAGTCCTCAGCCGGAACGGGAGCGGTCTGCTGTGGTGCAGAGCCCGCAAAATGTCCGTTCTACCTATGATCTCTCCCTCTCTCTACTTCCGCAAAGTCCATACAGAACAAGAACAACTCCGCGCTGTTGCGAACTTGCTACTTGTTCATTGTTTTTGAAGGTGGCAGAGGTTTTGAGCGGAGAGAGAAAGCGATTTTAGAAAGATAGAGACGGAGTAGAGAGATCTTCTGTAGTCAGCTAGACAGCCAAGGAGGAGCATCAACGAGGACGACGACATCGTTTGGTTCCTCCTTTTGGCCTCTCTCCCCTACCTCCCACCTTTTTCATCTGGTTTCCCCCATCACCACCGCTGGTGTTTTTTTCAAACTGCCAGCGCGGGCTGTCCCCACTGCGACTGGAGGCTGCTTTTTGAGGTCTGAATTTTGGAAAAGAACGGGCTGGGGGCAACACAAAAAGGAAAAGACGGAGGGACGACAAGGTCAAGCAGTAGTAGTACAACTGCTGAAACACTAAGACGACGACAAGGTCAAGTAGAGACCTGAAAGCTGAGCTAGACAAGCAGGCTTGAGCGAAGCGTTTCTCCCAGAAGCTTTCTCTTCTCAGTGTTAGCTGGCTTTCGCGATCAGAGACTCGGTTCGTATCTGCTGCCTCCCTCCCTGTCACGCTCTATCTTACGGCCGGCCGCCACCGGTCTAGGGATTTCGTTAAGTGCTTCAAGGACTTTTACGATGTGCGTCGTTACTCCGCCTTTCAACTTATAAACTGTTTCTTCCACGGGAATCGTCCGTTATCAAGCCGGATGCTCTGTTTGCTGCTGATCCGACCTGACTCCCTCAACTCATTTCGAACTACACGGGTAACTGCAGTTTAACGGTTCTTCTAGTCCTTGCTTTCCCTCCCTCACTCTCGTTTTGCTAGCATACAAGCCTTTTCTGCTCATACCTCTCCAAAACCTCTATCGGATGAATCTGGAGATGCATTATGGCATCTCGTTGTCTAAACTGATGCCCTGCAAGATTTTTTTTCTTCTTTCTTCCGTCATTGCATATCTTTGCATTTGTTCCTTTTGTGTTCTCTCTACTTTACTGTGTAAAATAATCTTCTTTTGTATTCACCCGCGCACTAGCTCTCGTGAAATTATACTGTCGTCCAAAGCGCGCACAGGTCAGAGTTTTTATTTTTCTTCACGTGAAAGCATGCCGGTCTTTTTCTTTTTTTTGTTTCCCTCTTCTCGAGTGACCGTCTGTCTACACGCATCACCGTTTAGTCTATCATTCTCATCACCAAACAAATAAACTAGGAACGCATCCACATTACATATTCATCGAGTCATTGTATTTGCTTTTCCACCCGTACGAACAGAGTTTTTTTCTTTCTCCTTCTAAAATTTGCTTTTCCTTTTATGTTTGGTGGCTGCACTCTGAAGCTCTGCTCTCCGAATATAACAATGGCAGGTACCGGCAACTTCTCTTCTTCAGGACCACTATGACCAGGGTTAGCCTTGATTCCATGTACAAGGATGGGGCGCATATGGTGGTGTCCAGCGACGCCAATTTCGTATCCACCAGGTTCCCGGAGTATAAACTGGGGGCCGACAATTCCATCATAGAGGTTGTACATGAGCCTGCTGCGCCTTCACTAAAGGAGATCGTGGCTAGGGAGACCATCCAGCTGCTTGAACAGAGGAAACGCCTCTCTGTCCGTGAGCTTGCTAAGAAGTTCGACAAGGGGCTCACTGCTGTAGCAAAACTTTCAGAAGAGGTATGTTTGTTTGTATACGTATTCCTCTTTCCTGAGATATCCTCTGCCGTGGTTTCATGACTGTTTAGATTTTAATATACAGGTACACCCCTGTTCAGTTCTCAGTAATTCCCAGAAATTCTTTCCCTGTGCAGTGTATGGGAAATGAACCCACATCTCAATCCATGATCAAGTGCTACATATGTTGGGAGTAGGGTCATTTGCCCGTTGGAGAGAGGGGGGGAGTTGGTTATCTAGTTAAAGTAATTTCGATAAAGACGGGGGAGGCCTATTATAGCGTGGTTCTCTTGCTGGCCTCTCTGTTCTTCGGATGAGAAGTTAAGAGAGGATCAACAACTTTCTTAGAGTGCACAGCCATGTTAATTTGTGGTCAAAATCCACACACAGCTTAAATAATATCAACTAAATCCTTACTCATCCGGCGGGCGGGTTTCGGGGATGAACAGTGGGCTAGGAAGCACAGACACATACACGCACACATATATAGATACGGACACGGATACGAGACACGGCAATTTCTGAAAATTAGGACACGGAGACGGCACTGGACACAGCAAATATATGAATATATATATATATATATATATATATATATATATATATATATAGAGTCAGGCTAGAATACACTCAAGTGTATCCGGAACGGAATACACTCAAGTAGTTTTTCATGATGCAATATTTTTTTTGAAAATCTAATCCGTTGATCTTCTTAAACATCTCGTGAACAACTCATACGCAAAATTTGAGCACATTTGGATATGTATAGCTCATGTTATGAAGACCGCAAAAATTATGCATTTCAAATTAGTTTCGCGCGTCGATTTTTTTGCCCTTGGATGAGTGACTTACATTCATCCAAATGGGCTCAAAATTTGTATGTAGCCTAGTTATAGTATGACGGTGAAGATCAACGGTTTACATTTTGCAAAAAATAGTCTTGATATGCAAACACACTTGAGTGTATTCGTATGATCCGTACACTCGAGTGTATTCTAGCCTGACTCTCTCTCTCTCTCTCTATATATATATATATATTTGTAGATCATACTATGACATATAATATGCTATATGTATAAACTCACAAAATTATCTAATTAGGTTATTACATGTGCAATCACAATGAAATCAAACAAGAAGTCAACATATGACATTATATACATGAGTCACAATATGGACTAAATCACAACATATATTAAGTAGCTTGACTATAAAATGTTGCAGTATTTTTTTTTAATTGTAAAAATTAAGAGCTAAATAATTTTGGAGACAATAGTTTTAGTAAAAGTAATGGCTAACAACATGTACAATCATGAGGAAGAAGGGGAGGGGTGAAGAAATATATTGTTGTTGATGGTGGAGGAAATGGAAAATGAAGGTGTCTTGGAGGTTGAGAGGGAAGAAAAGGAAGGAGAAAACATTGGAGAACTACTTAATATGGAGGGGCAAGAGAAGAGGAGAGGTGTAGATGTAGAGACGCAAGAAAAAGAGTAGGTGTGTATGGAGGACAGTACTCTGCTACTCTTACCTAGAAGAGTGAGAGGAAGAGTAGGGGGAGGACTGGAGGAGTTGCAAGAGGAGGCAGAAAGAGATGCGGAGGACCAACGTGAAATTAGAAAAGGGTATAGGGAGCAGTCTTACGGCTACTGTCACATTCTAACATGAAAAAGAGGAGGGGCAAGAATGAGAAGAGAAGCAAGAGGGTGAGAATGAAAAGCAGATGAGGGATAATCAGACATAGAGCGAAGGAACATTTTTACAGCTATTGTAGCTTTAAAGAAGGAAAAAGAAGAGGGGTACATGAAGAAGGACGAGGAGGAAGGGGGGTAAGTAAAGGAGGAAGATTTACATGGAACTGGAAGAGAAGGCAGTGACTCCAACTGCTTTCCTCCTCGTGGTTGATGTGGTAGCCCATGGATGCTGCAACAATTGGTGGAGATGACATCGTTGATGATGGTTGCTACAATAGCTAACGAAGGGTGTTAACGGCTTGCATGTAGAAGCTGAAGCTTAATTAACTAATATCAGTAGGGCAAGGAGTAGTAGAGGATAGGAGGCATGGATTTAGAGAAGGCTTGGAGTTTTTTCATACACTTAGGCTTAAGTGATGTTGCGATGTTGTGTCTTAGATGTGTCCATGGAGAGTCCAAGCCTTGTCCAACACTTCAATAAAAAAATTCAAAGTGGACACGTCGTAGGTGTGTCTACCACATGTCTAGGTGTGTCTACGGTGTGTCCATGTTGGACACACGCTGGACATGGAAACGACAACCTCCGGGACGTGTCTGTGCTTCGTAGACCGCGGGTGACCCAGTTAACTTAAATTAACATATTAATTAAGATAAGTTGCCCACTAGCACATGTTAAAAGTTTACTTTTGATTCAATTGTACTTTTTTTAAATCATGTGTTGTGTAGTAGACGGCCACCTGTACTTGTAATACTAGGAAAGTCTGATATTTTATGACAAAAATCAGTGTTGTTTTTATATTTTTTTTCTCACTTTACATCAAAACACATCATCTAGGTGCTATCTTTTTCTTCTTCTTTCAATTTCATATAAAATCAAGTCAACATTACGTTTGACGTTAAATACAATAGTTGAATGGATTATATCGACATAAAAAAAGTAAACTATTTTTATTTTTAACATTAAAAGAAGCAGCCAACAACTTATTTTTGATTGAAAACATTTTATATGGACACTCGCAGGTCGAGCCACAACCTACTAGGTTAGGTTCGGGTGTCTTTTTGTTCCACCTATATAAAATAGTCTTTTTGACTCGTATCCATAAGACCTGCAAATGCAATGATCCAACCCAACCCAACCCAACCCAACCTAACCGCAACCATGCCACTCATTTGACAAGTGTACCACTCACTACCCTTCTCACGATCTCTCTCTCTCTCTCTAATTACATTTGAAACATGCATGAATTGGTGATATGGAGCAATTAACATATTATTCATTAGAACTTAAGATTTGTTAAAGGCAAACATTAGTCTCAGTCACTCGTTCTTGATGTTTGGGAGATCACACACTCATCATGAGACTAGGTTGTCTACGGTAGCATCAAACCTAAAAACCCAAAACCAACGATATCATTAGCTATCCTCACACGGTCATGACATTAGAAAGTCCAACAAGCATAACAATTTGTGACCAATCAATTACAATGGAAATTAACATTGATTTTACATATAAACAATAAACATTCAATACTGATATCCATAAAAAAGAGTGAAAAATGGGGTAGTGGGCTAGTCTCCACACCCTAGTAGAGGGATTGCTTGTTATGCATTATTATGATGTAGCAAGTAGAAAGGAGAGGAGAATTGAGTTATAGACTATAGAAATGTGGAGAAGAATGCCATCGTAATGTGCGATAATGGTCTCCTATCAGTTCTTTGGTCGACAGTGATCCAATCCCAGGCTCCCAACACGTCACCTCGATCGTCCAGACGATCCTTGGGTTCTCTCATTTATGGCAAAGTCTTCCCCAAGTGTAGAATAGTTCTAAGATGATCCAAGGCACTCAAGTGATGTATCTATATCCTCGATGATGCCCCCACAAGTGGGCCCATTGAAACGGCGATGCCCACTCTTTTCTTGTTTTGTAGTACATTGGCTGTCGATCAACTAGTTCAGCTTGTCGGTTGACTAGCCATGCTCGACGTTGTTATGCCTTCTTGCTAGCTGATCCACTAGCTTGGGTAGCCGGTCGACTACACGAGCTTTGTTGTTTTCCTATAATTTTCCCATCCGATCAGCTAGCTCAGTTTACCAATCGTCAAGCCTCCATCTTGCTTGTTGTTGATCCTCTACTCGATCAACTGGCATTTCTTGTCGGTCGATTAGCTTTAGTTTGATGCTCTCTATGGGTTTACCATTCGGTCGACTAGTGGCATTCGTTATGAACTTGCATGCCTCTACTATCTTGGCTTGGCATCCAAGGCGTGTGTGGTAGCTTCTCCTCTCCATATCCATAGTCAGCTTGGACACATGTCTTTGGACAAATTTTGGGTTCTCCACCCTCAACTACTTAGACTTCGTACACTCCAATGTGAGTCATATCAATTAGGAAAGTATCATCGATCCACCTTCAAGTCTCGCGATCAGATGATTGACTGCTAAGTCAAGTGTCGAAATTATTCATTCTGATGTTTGGGGACATGTCTGGTTTTGTCAAAACTTGGTCAAAAATATTTTTTCACTTTCATCGATTATTTCTCTAGTCACTTGGTTGTATTTGATGAAAGATCCTTTTGAAGTTTTAACAGTAACAAAGAAATTTTATAATTAGATTGAAACCCAACTCTTGGCATATTCGTATTTTTCGAACGAATAATGCCCAAGAATATTTCTGTAATGCTCTTGCTCAATTCTTATCGTCTAATGGAGTTATACACCAATCATCTTGTCCTCACACACCTCAACAAAATGAGGTAGCCGAGAGGAAAAACCGTCACATAGTTGAAACAACCCATACTCTTCTTTTGCATACAAGTGTTCCCAAGGAATTTTGGGGCGATGCCGTCCTCATTGCCACATATCTCACCAATCACATGCCATCGTCCACCTTGAACAAACACATCCCCTTTCAACTTTTATGTCTCGGTCAACCCTTATATACTATTCCTCCTAAAGTTTTTGGATGTGTCTGTTTTGTTCACAATGTTGGGATGGGTCATGACAAACTTAGTCTAAATGCTTCCAAGTGTGTCTTCCTTAATTATTCTAAGACTTAGAAGGGATATCGATGTTACGATCCAATTAATCACAATTTCTTGGTTTCAGACGATGTCACCTTCTTTGAAGACACTCCATACTTTGGAGATCCTCAGTCGGTGAGGGATCTTGAAGCAGCTCTTCCACGTCCGATTGTCATTGAGATCTCATCATTTGAACCCCATGTCTAGGGAGAGTCATCTCCACTTGTGTCCCAAGGAGAGAAATCCCCCATCACTCATGTGTACATACGTCGTATGAAGGACAACAATCAAGATCAAGGATCAAACAACGGAAGTGTCAACCCTCCAATCACCACTCAATCTGGAGCTCCAAGTAGCAATGTTACTTCCCTTGATCTACCAATTGCTATTCGAAAAGGAAAACATCATGCACTATTCATCCCATTTCTAACTTTATTTCATATGACTATTTATCTCCCTCATATAAAGCCTTCATATCATCCATAATTGATGTTTCCATTCCTAGTTCTATATCTATTGCGATGAATCACCCAGGATGGCGTCATGCTATGGATGATGAGATGAATGTTCTTTTCCAGAATCACACTTGGAGTTTGGTTCATACTCCTACAGGCTGTTGTTGGGTGCCGATGGGTTTACCGAGTCAAAGTCAGACCTACTGGTGTTGTTGATCGTCTGAAGGCTCGTGTGGTACCCAAGGGATACATTCAAGTATATGGCAAGGACTATCTTGAGACTTTTTCTCTTGTTGCTAAAATGTCCTCTATTTGTCTTTGTATTTCTCTAGCAGCCATTTTTCTTGGCCCTTGCACCGACTTTATATCAAGAATACTTTTCTTTACGGTGGCCTGTCTGAAGAAATCTATATGGAGAAACCTCCTGCGTTCATTGCTCAAGGGGAGTCACACATAGCTTGTTGTCTTCATAAATCTCTCTACGGGCTGAAGCAGTCTCCAAGAGCTTGGTTTGAGAAATTTAGATAAGCTTTACTTGAATTTGGTTTTCTACAATCAAGTCTTGTTCAGTCTTCCATCAACGAGGATCTTCAGGTTGTGTTCTCCTTATTGTCTATGTTGATAATCTAGGTTTTACAAAGCGCGAAGCAGAAAGCGTGCGGATTGACCCCCTTGAAGCGGGAAGCGGGAAGCGGGTTTTAAAGCGGACGCTTTTTGAAAAAGCGGTCTGTATTGTTTTATAAATGGTGAAAATTCACTGACCGCCATACTACTAACATAAAGAAATATTACTCAACAATCAAGCATAAACATAAAACAAATTCATAGCTCTCGCTCCTAGAATGAGTAAAAACGAAATCATCCTAAATATATGCATTAAGTAGGTATGACTCATATTATCTTCAACTATATATTAGTTTTCATTAACAATCTACAATATACCGAGTCGTTACAAAATTCAAAAGAAACCAGAATTCATAGGCACTAGGCACATAGGTAGTAAGATACAACACAATGAGAATCATTACACTGGGAAGCAGTAATGGAGTTTGGTGAATGCGTACTGAAATGAAGCATGTTGAGTCAATTATGTCAGTCACAAATGTGATTATTAATCACTAATAGAGAACTAGTACACACAAGACGTCGTTGTGTATATAAAAATCAAAAGCGAGATGTTTAACTTGAGAGAAGCGACTATTTAAAATACTAACTTGTCGACCTAGAGAAAGCTTTATAACCTCTGTTCTTAGTCTTTGCTTCCCCTTTATTAACATTGACGTCTAGGGGTGACCAGGCGCTTCTCGGACTCTAGGCAGACTCCGGGGATGCAACATCTCCTCCTTTCGAGATACTTTCCTCCGGTCGCCAAGGATTGACTTGTTTAACTCCAAACAAACTGTTGTTGTTAGTGTGTTTTGTGCAGTCGTTGCTGCTCAATTTATGGACGAATGGGGGAGCCAAGGAATAGGAATGGATTCCCACTCCCAATCAGAAACCAAAATGTACGCAAAAACCATTTCCTAGCTACATTATTGTTTGCGGCTTCTAACATCCTCTATTGGAAAGTCGATGGGTTGTTCGGGTTTAAGGGGCTATGTAATTAGGTAATTAAATTGACAATATAACCACAATTTACTAGCAAGCGGCTGAAGCGGGCCCAATTAAGCAGGCCGAGGCGGGGATTTTGCTAAAAAGCGGCCGCTTTGGTTTAATCCGCCTCGGCCCGAAAAACAATGGCTGCCCCTTCCACAACGGTTAAGCAAGCGCTTAAGCGTGATGCAGACTGCTTTTTTAATCACTGTTGATGATATTGTCATTAGTGGAGATGATCAACAAGGTATTATGCAGCTTAAATAGTGTCTTCAAAGTAAATTTCAAACTAAACATTTAGGCCTCCTAAAATAGTTTATGGGTATTGACGTTGCTAGATCTAATGATGGTGTAGTCATCTGACTCATCTCAAAAAGGAAATACACTCTTGATCTACTTGAAGAGACTGGTATGCTTGGAGCAAAACCTTCATATACTCCAATGGATCCCAAAGTCAAACTGTACAAGGAGGGGGAGCTACTTGAAGATTAATGGAGATATAGAAGTCTGGTTGGAAAATTAAATTATCTTACAATCACTCATCCAAATATATCCTTTGCTATTAGTGTGGTTAGTGAATTCATGGATAAACCCTGTAGTAGTCATTTGGAGGTTGTTTATAGGATTCTTTGCTATCTCAAGAAGAGTCCAAGCAAAGGTATATGGTACACAAATCCTGGACATCTCAAAGTGCAGGGCTTCTCAGATGATGATTGGGCAAGATGTCATAGAGCGCAGGTCAATTTCCAGATATTGAGTCTTTGTTTGGGGCAATCCCGTGTCCTAGAATAGCAAAAAGCAAACATTGGTAGCCCGATCTAGCGTTGAATCTGAATACAGAGCAATGGCTCATGCAACTAGCTGTCTCCAATGGACCAAGAATATTCTAGAAGAACTTGGAATCAATCGTTCTGAAGCAATGAAACTCATGTGCGATAATCAAGCTGCTGTCCACATCACCTCCAACTCGATTTTTCACGAACGGACCAAACATGTTGAAGTTGATTGTCATTTAATTCGGGAAAAGGTACAAGATCACCAAATTGTACTTATTCCAGTCTGTTCAGAAGATCAAGTGGCTGATCTTTTCACAAAATCCCTCAGTTGATGCTGAGTAAAATTCCTATGTACAAGCTTGGTGCCTATGACATCTACGCACCAACTTGAGGGGGAGTGTTAGAATAATAAGTATTTATTCCCTTTATTCATTATTCTTTATTTCCCTGTATATGCTCTGTGTATATGGGATTCGTCCCACTGTGTAACGGGTATTGGCCACCACTCGTGTCCATATATATATATATAGGTGTGCCAATGTCAATTCAAATGTATCTCATTCCACACATTATTTTTCCCGTCTACAACTTGAACTAGTATGAAGAAGATAATTTCTCCCTTCTCCTTTCCCTTGAACAACCACTTTGCACTCTTCATGAACCCCATTGTGAGCTTGGCAATGCTGAACTAAGCAGTTCTGCCTTAATCTTAGGGTTTTGGCAATTAAATGGAGGCAAAGGTGATACAGTTGGGATGGATATCACTCGAGAACAAGTGGAAATTTACAAAAGAGGGGGGATCAATGGTATTTGTGGTAGGGGAAGGCATATGGAGGCTAAGCCTAGCTAGGGTGGTCTAGGTTGATGTGGGAGGAAGGGGAGTAGAGGCAGTTTGGGGTAGAAGATGGGAAGGAATAGTAGAAATGGTGAAAACGACGACAAAATCGGTAGAAGAGGTGGAGATTGCCCTTTAAATGGTCAAGAAGCGGCGGAGTAAGGGCTTGACAATGCTAGTCAGGTGGCTGTAAGGTTGCTTTAGGAGATGAGACTTGATTTGTGCACTACAAATAATAAACCAACCCCATGGTAGTTGATATGTCCAACTAGGTTTTGGCTAGTTGGTCAACTAGTGGGTGCTAGACAACTAGCTAGCGCTCTCTACAAACAACCTGCCTGGCTGGAAGTGGCCCATCTATCATCTATTTGGGTAGTCGATCGACAAGGTGCATCTATGATTTTAGCTCCAGGCAAGCCCATAAACTAGTAAGCTAGCCGATTAGCTTGTTGCTTCTATGAAATGCCCCTCTTCCTTGTCAAGCCATTCGATTGGCTAGCTGTTGTAGTCGGTTAACGTGAAAATACTCAAATTGGGTTAGGAAGCCTTGATGTATGCTAGCGGTCGACTAGCTAAGACTGGATTTTGGTCTATATGCTCCAATTAATTATGTGACAGAGGCAGGGTTTTCAGAAAGCTCAGGGTTGCACAATGTGTGCACCCTCATATATATAATACTGAGAGAATTACAGAGAGGTCCACATATAAAAGAGAAATAACAAAACAAATAACATGTTATGTAAAACAGGAAATATATAATGTAACACTCCCCCTCAAGTTGGAGCATAGATGTCAATCATGCCCAACTTGTCCATCAGTGTGCAGAACTGTTTCTTCGCCATCAACTTGGTGAAGATATCAACAACTTGATCTTCTGATCTCGTGAATGGAGTGCATATCTTGCCAGCAAGAATAGATTCTCTGATGAAGTGGCAGTCAACTTCAATGTGTTTGGTGCGCTCATGATAGACATGATTATTTGCAATGAAGATGGCAGCTCTGTTATCACAGTGCATAGGAATGGCTGAAGAAGACTCAATCCCAAACTCTTTCAGAAGAGAACGCACCCACAGTAACTCACAGGCAGTATGGGCCATAGCCCTGTACTCAGCTTTAGCACTAGATCTGGCAACAACATTCTGTTTCTTGCTCCTCCAGGTAACAAGATTGCCTCCTACAAACGTACAGTAACCGGAGGTAGATTTTCTATCAACTTTGCTGCCTGCATAATCAGAATCAGAATACCCTTCAAGAACACAGTGCCCATTCTTTTTATAATGAAGTCCCTTGCCAGACGACTTTTTTTAAGTATCTCAGAATGTGACATACATCATCCCAGTGACACTGTCTGGGTTTGTCAAGGTACCTGCTAAGAAGACCCACTGCAGTAGCAATATCAGGACGAGTAACAGTCAAATAAATCAATTTACCAATCAACCTCCTGAATTTTTTATGATCAACAAATACAGAAGAAGAATCATCATCCCAATTCACATTGGGATCTAGAGGAGTATCCGCAGGTCTTGCTCCAAGCATACCAGTCTCCTGCAGAATATCAAGAACATACTTTCTCTGAGAAAGCACCAGGGCATTAGAGTTTCTAGAGACCTCTATGCCAAGAAAATACCGAAGTCTGCCTAAATCTTTTGTAGAAAAGTGCTTGCCCAGATGATCTTTGGTAGCCTGAATACCAAGAGAGTCGCTGCCAGAAATAATAATGTCATCAACATATACAATCAGAACAGTAATACCTGCTGAAGTCTTTTTTGTAAACACAAAGTGGTCAACCTGTGACCTCAGAAAACCAAAATCCATCATGATCCTGCTCAGCTTATCAAACCAGGCACGAGGACTCTGCTTGAGCCCATAGATAGACTTCTTAAGCCTGCATACTTTGTGAGACTCCCCCTGAGCAACAAACCCAGGAGGTTGCTCCATATACACCTCTTCCTGCAAGTCACCATACAGAAAAACATTTTTCACATCAAGCTGCAGAAGAGGCCAGTTCAGATTCACAACAACAGATAGAAGAATCCTGACAGAGTTAAGGCGAGCAACAGGAGAAAAGGTCTCAAAATAATCAATGCCATATGTCTGAGTATAGCCCTTAGCAACCAACCGTGCTTTCAACCTCTCAACCGTACCATCAGGTTGATATTTTACGGCATATACCCACCTGCATCCCATAGGCTTACACTGAGGAGGTGGATCCACCAACTCCCAAGTGTCTCTGTCAGTAAGAGCAATCATTTCTTCTTTCATAGAAGATCTCCAAGCAGTACTTTTCAATGCATCCTGAACATTCTTAGGTACATCCACAGCAGATAAAGCATATAAAAAATTGCTAGATTGAGTATTCAGATGAGCAGTAGACACAAACTGAGCAATGCTATGAGAAGTGCAGGAACGAGTACCCAATCTGAGTGCAATAGGTATGTCAAGGTCAGAATATACCTCAGGTGCAGCAAAACCTTCTATTGCATTAGAGTGCAATAGGTATGTCTTGGGGGGTACTTGTGTAGAAGGTGCTCTATTCCTGCACTGATAAACAATAAGAGGAGGATCTAGATTTTCAGTATTCACAGTGTCAGTAATGTCAGGTACACAGTCAGAAATAACAGGCAAAGGAGGGGCAAGAATGTCTGTCTGCAAGCTGTCTCCTGCTGAAGAATAATACGGTGTATCTTCAAAAAAGACAACATCACTACTAGTGAACCATTTCCTTGTACTGGGATTATAACACCTGTAACCCTTTTGAGTTCTAGAATAGCCCAGAAAAATGCATTCAGCAGCTCGAGGAGACAACTTATCAGAAGTAGGTCCAAGTAATCTGAAAAAGCAGGTACAACCAAAAATTCTAGGAGGCACAACAAACAAAGAAGTCTCAGGGTGCAGAACCTATATAGGAATCTTATTTCCAATAATAGACGATGGCATTCTATTAATCAGAAAACACGCAGTTAAAATAGCCTCAGGCCAATAGGAGCGAGGCACATGAGAATGCATCATGATCGTCCTGGTAACTTCTAATAAGTGTCTATTTTTCCGCTCAGCGACACCATTTTGTTGTGGGGTATAGGCACAGGAAGTCTGGTGTAGCGTACCAACAGATTTACGGAAAACCCCCACTTCTTGCTTAACAAATTCCAAAGCATTATCGGTGCGGAAAACTTTAACAGGCAAACCAAACTGCGTTTTTATTTCAGCAAAAAAATACTTGATAGTAGACAACACTTCAGACCTACTTTTTAATAGAAACAACCAAGTAGTCCTAGAAAAATCATCAATAAATAGAATGAAATACTTGTAACCAGACAAACTTGGTACATGGCATGGGCCCCATACATCAGAGTGGACTAAATCAAAAATGTTTTTACTGCTCATAGTACTATGTCTAGGATACACAGTACGAGTTTGTTTTCCCAGCTGACAAGATTCACACTAAAAATTACAACTACCAATATCAGAAACTAAATGACGCAGCTTCTCTGACGATGGATGTCCCAGCATGTAGTGCCACTGCAGTGCAGAAACAGAAGCCGATAAAGCAGATACCACAACAACTTTCTCTGATCTCGGTAACTGGTCCAAGTAATATAGCCCATCAACACCTTCATACCCCCACCAATCTTCGTCCTCGTGCGAAGGTCCTGAAAGACACATGAACCAGGAACAAATGTCAGGCTACATTTTAAACTTTGTAAAATTTTGCTGACAGATAATAAGTTCAGAGGAAATCGAGGCACATATAAGGCATACTTGAGCCAAAACTGAGACATAATGTCGCCGACTCCAAAAACCGAAGACTTTGAGCCATCAGCAAGCATAACAGATGAGTTACGGACAGGTTTAGATAAAGATTTAAACAGAGATCTATTGCCAGAGATATGTGCAGAGGCACCAGAATCTATCACCCATTTTGTATTACCAGAAGTAGAAGGTGAGGAGGAACTCAGGAATGCAGTATCATAACCAGAGTATGCAACATGTGCTCCACTAGTAGAAGCAGCAGTCGAAGAGCCAACACGCTCAAGGAGGCGTTCCACCTCAGCACGAATGTAGTCTGCGGTCGCTCCCGCAGTCTCTGGCGCAGGCGTCAGAGTAACACCCTCAGAAGCAGTAGAAGATGAATCTGCAGCAGCATTGGCCCAAGCCGGTTTACCATACTTTTCCCAGCACTTTTCTTCAATATGGTTAGACCGGCCACAGAAGGTACACACGCGCTGTCCTTGCTGAGGACGCGCAACAGCAGGAGGTGGGGCAGCAGGAGGGGCTCCTCGTCCAGCACCAGGTCCACGTCCCTGTCCTGCACCTAGGGGAGGACGACCATCAGTGGAACGGCACAACCAAGACCACGACCACATCCACGACCACGACCACGCCCGGCCCAAGCCGCCAGGGCAGTAGAATCTCCAATCTCAGTAGGAGGAGGCGGTGTCGATGACGGAAGGCGCTGGAGGCGCTTGTAGGCACTCTGCAAGGTAGGAAACGGATCACTCGCCAAGATCTGATCCACAACGCCAGTATAGAACTCTGGAAAGCCACTCAGAAACTGGATCAGCTGTAGTTCCGCCCGCTGTTTCTGCATAGTCACCAGATCAGTAGACAGCGGGTGGTAAGTCTCCAACTCACCCCACAGGCCGGTGAAGGTGGAGAAGTAGTCGGAGATGTCAGATCCCGTGAATTGGAGTCGCCCCAGTTGCTTGGTTATGTCAAAGACCTTCTTGGGATTCTGACTGTGAGAGTAGGTACTGGCGAGCTGATCCCACATCTGCTTCGCCGTAGGTAGCCGAAGTAAAGTAACACTGATCTTCTCAACGACGCTGTTGAGAATCCATGTCATCACAGTCGAGTCTTCACGGACCCAATCATCAAACACTTTGACGTCCTTTTCATCCACGTTCTCTGCAGGCTGAGGCGGACCAGTGCGGATCAGATGAGAATACCTCCCTTGTGATTTGGCATATATCACAAAGGAGCACACCCAAAGCTGGTAATTGGGCCCGTCAAGTTTAACAGTGGTCACTTGACGACGCGAGTCTCTCCCGAAGTCATCCCCAGAAGACGCCATGAGGACAGGCAGGAAGGCAGGTACAGGCAAGCAGGCATAGGCAGGAGACGGACTACACCGTCAGGCAGGTAGAAGAAGGCACAAAATCACCACGGACCTCTCACATACGACCGGCGTCGAAGCATAGCAGGAAACCTGAAGGCCGAAGCCTACACGGGCAGGCAGGCACAGACGAACACGAACGGAAGGTTGTCCCTCAGACGAACAACTCACTGATCTCCCCCTGAAGACGAAACTAGTCCAGATTTACAAGCGGCTCAGTGGTCCCGTAGAAGACGGCCACCCGACAGTGCACCTGTTGTGCGAACAACTAAAAAAAAATGGTTATGTTGCTCAAGCACTAGCGGCACACCGAGCCAGGAGGCTAGACGGAGCCACGAGCGGGAGAGAACAGGCGACGCGAGGAGGGCAGGCTGCCCCTACACGGGCGACGCTAGCCGTGCGCAGCCGCGGCGGCCAGCAGTGCTGCCGGCGGGCCGGCTGCTGCGGTGGGCCGGAGCGCCTGCTGCGGCAGCGGGCTGGGGCGCGCGCGGGGGGGGAGAGGGAGGAAGAGAGAGAGAGAAAGGAGGGAGGGAGAGACGGCTAGGTATCGACCTGCTCTGATACCATGTGACAGAGTCAGGGTTTTCAGAAAGCTCAAGGTTGCACAATGTGTGCACCCTCATATATATAATACTGAGAGAATTACAGAGATGTCCACATATAAACGAGAAATAACAAAACAAATAACAGGTTATGTAAAGCAGGAAATATATAATGTAACAAATTAGCCGTCAACTAGCTGGGTTGGTGAAGAGGAATTGTTGATGCAGAGAACCGTCATCTACGAGTTGCAAAAAGTGAAATAATTACTCCTATCATTCAATTCTATATATGAAATACATTTTTATTATGTAAATGAGGTCAACTAAGGTAAAAAGAAATAACCGAAATCAAAATAATTGTCAGGTTGTCTCCTGACAAGCGCATTTGTAATGTTGATAGCTTGACTCCTAGAAAGCTCATTTTGATGAGGGAGCCGCATATAGCTCAAAAGGCAAGCCAACTTTATGTCATCCATTGTCAGATAGCGTTTGCTTCAACTCACAACCCATGTCTTTTCACTCCAATTGTTGACAACTCCATGAGGTAGATCTTCTTGACAATGTATGGCCTTGACCATCTGGTTTTCAATTTCCCTAAGAAGTGACAGAGGCATAAATTATGCAACAAGACAATCTCCTTCATTTAGGTCCTTCCATTGTGCCTAGCCATCATGCGACAACGTCATTCACCTTTTGTAGATGCGTGCATTCTCATACGTTGTCAGGAAAAGATTCTCTAACTCTTATAGTTGGAGCCTTTCTATGCTATCACACCTTCCCTGAATCAAAGTTGAGCTGCTTGACAACCCACCACAGTCTATGCTCCAGTTCTAAAAGGAGGTGACACGACTTGCCATAGATGAGGTTGAAGGAGTCGTGCCTAGTGGAGTTTTGAACTCTGTCCTATACAACCATAATGCATCAGTAAGTTTGTGTGCCAATCTTTTTGGGTTCTGCCAACCATATTTCCCAAGATAGCTTTGAGTTGCCAGTTGGAGATCTCCGTGGATAATATGGCATTTTGATTTGGTGATGGATACCATATTTGCAGAGTAGTGACTCTATTAAATAGTTTTTTATTTAAGTTCTTTATATTCACTTATTATTTTCCTATTCTATGTGAACCTCTATGTAATTGTTCTCTTTATAAATATACGGGGTACACATAACCCCAAATGAGAGAAAAATGATAAAAACGTCATAAAATAGGTGTAAATGTGAAAAAATATGGAAAAAGTGGCAAAATTGATACGAGTTGGGAAATCGAATTGGTCATGATTGTTTGTGAGACACCAAATATGGGAGTCAACTACATAGTAACTATCATGTGTAGTGGTTTGGATATTTTCAGGTTGAGGCTTAGGGCTGTAAGAACAAAATGATTCTCAAGTCCTGGAGCAACAGAGTTCTCACAAAGT
The DNA here is from genome assembly GCA_963693085.1 of Alisma plantago-aquatica. NCBI lineage: Eukaryota > Viridiplantae > Streptophyta > Magnoliopsida > Alismatales > Alismataceae > Alisma > Alisma plantago-aquatica. The sequence continues at coordinate 401,452,411 of OY856411.1, forward strand.
GACGCAAAATGAACTTCTATGTTACATAGTATGCAGATATGGATGGTTTTGTTTGTAGATGTTCTTTGGTTTGCAAGGCAATGCAAAAAGAGTCATTATTAGAACTCTGAGAGCTATTTGACTAAAATTGATGTGGCAAATTAAAATGGATTATATTTAAATAGTTATCTTTAAGTTGTGTACATATTTCATTTCTTGGATGTAGTGTTCAACTGAGGCCGATGTTTATTCAATGAAATTAGGTTAAATCAAAGGAACAACTAAACGAGAGTCTACGTCTAGTTTTTCAAAAGTTGTGATTGGTGCTCAATTCGACCAACCAAGGGCTTCTTGAAGTACAATTCCATCAACTCGAGGTTTAAAACTAGTTTCTTGCAACTTTTAAAAAGAGCTCTTATGGATCGGAGTGGGCATACACATAACTTGGAATTGCTGCAACTAAGTTTCCAAATGGTAATGGTGCAATTTCCAGACTACATTACTCTAGAATAGAAAAGTATTGCTTCTTATTGAGTGAATAAAACCAATACAATGCTCTCTCTTTTATAAGACAAGAGAGTAGTACAACGTTTAGAGATAAGCAATATGGGATAAAGAAACAAGTGACTAAAGGACAAATAACCAAAATACACTAAGTAAAAATAGCAGTAAAGTGTATATACTAATACTCCCCCTCAAGCTGGAGCATAAATGTCAATCATGCCCAACTTGTCAGTCATAGCAGTGAATCTAGACTTCGGAAGTATTTTGGTTAAGATGTCAGCCACTTGATCTGAGGTATGTATGTAGGGTGTAGATATCTGGCCAGATAAGACAGCTTCTCGAACAAAGTGACAGTCAACCTCAATATGCTTTGTTCGTTCATGGAAGGTAGGATTACTGGTAATAAAGGTAGCAGCCTTGTTGTCACAGTACATAGGGATAAGGAGTAGAATCAGAAATGCCAAAGTCTTTCAGTAGGTTCCGTATCCAGAACAATTCACATGTAGTATGCGCCATGGCGCGATATTCTGCTTCAGCACTCGAGCGAGCAACAACTGTTTGTTTCTTACTACGCCAGGTAACCACCTACAAAAGTACAGTAGCCGGAGGTGGAGCGTCGATCGATCTCTTGCTCCCCGCATAGTCAGAATCAGAATACCCAACAAGGTTATAATGACCATGTTTTTTATACAGCAAACCTTTCCCAGGGGAGCTCTTCAGATATTTGAGAATGTGACAGACTGCATCCCAGTGACATTGTCGGGGTTTGTCAAGATATCTGCTAACAAGTCTAACTGCAGATGTGATATCAGCACGAGTGACAATAAGATAGATGAGCTTGCCAACCATGCGTCGATACTGATGGTGATCAGGATAAGCAGGAGAATTCTCATCATCCCAGTTGGTGTTTGGATCCAGAGGAGTACTAGCAGGCTTTGCACCAAGAAGACCTGTTTCAGATAGAAGATCCAGAACATATTTACGCTGAAATAGGCACAATCCAGAGGCTGACCGAGAAACTTCAATCCCAAGAAAGTAGCGCAAGGTGCCTAAATCTTTGGTGACAAAATGTTTCTGCAGATAATGTTTAGTCGCATGAATGCCAGCAAGATCACTCCCTGATAGAATGATGTCATCAACATATACAATCAAAATAACAATGCCAAAAGTAGTCTGTTTAACAAAGACAAAATGATCAGATTGGGAACGTCTAAAATGAAATTTCTGAAGAATGGTACTCAGTTTATCAAACCAAGCACGGGGACTTTGTTTTAAGCCATAAATTGCTTTCCGCAAACGACAAACTTTGGAGGACTCCCCCTGAAGTACAAATCCGGGAGGTTGTTCCATATATACTTCCTCATGCAAATCTCCATATAGAAAAGCATTTTTCACATCAAGCTGAAATAAGGGCCAATCAGAATTAATTGCAACAGAAATAAGTATGCGAACTGAATTCAGCCGGGCCACATGTGAAAAGGTCTCAAAATAGTCGACGCCGTAAGTCTGTGTGTAGCCCTTGGCAACAAGCCTAGCCTGGAGACGCTCAATCGTGCCATCTGGTTGATATTTAATAGTAAACACCCAACGACATCCAACCAGAGAACAATCAGTGGGAGGATCAACCAACTCCCAAGTGTTACGATCAGTAAGAGGCTGCATCTCAGCTTCCATGGCCTGACGCCAAGCTGGATGTTTAAGAGCCTGAGGAGCATTTTTAGGAATAGAAACAGCAGAAAGAGCAGAAGTAAAATTGGCAAAGTTAGTCCCCAGGTGAGCAGTAGTACAGAAATTCCCAATCGGATGTTTGGTACATGTTCTAGTTCCTTTCCTTAAACTGGTCGTTTTTAGATTATTTTCATTATATTTACGGAGTTTCATAGTCAATCATGAGTAATTCACCAAGTCATTGATACGAATAATATCCAAATACCAAATACGTTCTTTATATACCCTATCAGAGCTTGAGGCAAGAGGGATTCCCGGCAAGACCAAGGAAAGAAACTTTTGTTCTTCCGCAAAGAATTCTTCTAAAAATCCTGAACCTAATCTTTGAAAAAAAGCGCGTACCATAGTTTTATGTTTCTGAGCCAAAGTTCTAGCGCATGAAAGTCGAAAGAAATAATAAAAAAAGAGCTCCAGTATAAAGATCTTCATTGGTGCGTAATCCGATTGTATACCACCACTGATAAACACCGGAAGAAAAACTACTTGAGTGTATTCTGCTCTGAATACACTCGAGTGTATTCTAGCCTGACTCTCTCTCTCTCTCTCTCTCTATATATATATATATATATATATATATATATATATCATGGAACACAACTTCATCGAAGTTAGACAAAGTTTCGCGGAAGTTTCAAAATTCGACCATAGGTGAAGTCGAATACTAAATACTTCGGCCTTGTCTAAACTTTGGGGTGAAGTTTCACTGATATCAACGAAGTTGACTTTTTTGTGTATATTTTTGTCTCAACTTCTTTGAAGTTGGCGAAGTTTAGACGACCTATGACATTAAATCTAACTAGTATGCTAATGGCCATAGAAGGCATAAGTGTCGCCTCCAACCCTCTTCACAACTTCTAGTATCAACTCCTATGTTTGTTGTTGCCACTCATTCCTAAGAGGGTGTTGTAACTATTGTTTGACTGTATATTGTATAGAATATATACGATTAACTGTATTTGTACGTGTATTGCACACTTGACACAAGCAACACATTGCATAATCAACCTAACTAGGGCTAGAGAGTCCTAAATCGTGTTTTGTGTTAAATTAACATATATAAGATAAAGGTATAACATAATTAGAAGTTTTCAATCAAAATTTTATTCAAATTCACATATTTTCTTCAAAAAATGGCATCAAAGTTTATCGAAGTTTGCGTCTAATCTTCCTCGAAGTTTCCACAAACTTCCACTTCCACACCTGGCAAAGTCGACACAAAGTCGAAGTCCTGCACCATGATATATATGTGTGTGTGTGTGTATTCACTGCCCGTGCGGGTAATTAACTTTTGTTACCCGTGGATCTGTTTTGTAATAGGAAGGCACATAATTGTAATGAGATGATCAAAATTGTAATAGAAATACTAGTTTTGTAAATACAACGTGAAATTTTTATTATCCCTTTGAAAACAGTAAAAATGATATTTATGACAAAACAATAAACAATTTATGATGTATTACAAAACGAGTCTTTCTATTACAATTTTGGTCATCTCATTACAATTTTGGCTGTCTCATTACAAATATGTGCCTTCCTATTACAAAACAGATGCAAGGGTAAGTAACCTTAGTTACCCGCACGGGTAGTGAATGAATGACCTATATATATACACATATACATATACATATACATATACATATACATATACATATACATATACATATACATATACATATACATATACATATACATATACATATTTGTGTCTGCGCGCGCACACATGTTCGTGTGTGCATGCAGCCTTATTATCCAAAAATCTTAGGATGCTAGAACCCTCTTTGATTGGTTAGTTGGTCAACCTGAAGTTTGAGAATGGTGGAAACACTAGAAAGCATCTTATATATTCCATGGGATGATGAATTTGTTAAGTGCCTTGGGGGTAGCTATGGATAATAAGTAACATGCTTCTTTGTTAGAAAAGTAGGAGGCATTTGTTCATGACTAACAATTCTGTCTATAAACTAGGGACATTATGATGGTTAACTGAACACTAGATGAGCCTGCCAAGCAACAATGACGTGGATGTTTATTGATGATTGAAGCACGAGATGGTATTTAGTAGGCAGTGAAACCCATATTGCTATGCATCACATCATATAGTTCTCTACAACGTCTAAGACCAGAGTTTTTGGCAGGGTGAGGATGGAAACTACTATTTACTTGAGGATCATTGCAATAAAGGTTATCTATTACTGGCAAATGTCAGTTTGGCAGTACCACTCTTGGGGATGATCACATGTTTCAAACTTGGGGCTCGCTAGAAAAGATATCATCTTAGTTCATAGGTGAGTAATCCCGGATGAGAAAAAGATCTTTAGTGGTGGCATGGGGGTAAACTGTGCCACTACTGTTGTACAATATCAGTTTCAATATTATGTTTAGGTTATCAGAGTTTTGACACAAATCTGGTCACAATTTGTCTGTTTGAAGGGAGCCCCTTCGAGCTCCTCGCTTGGAAACCATTCTCCAGGACGGTTGGTGAGAAAAACCAATTTCACAAACACTTAAGTGCTGGTGGTACCTAATAGTCTTGGACACATTTTCAAGGACAAAATGCGTGTCACTTTAGGGTTTTCTCTGTTAGTATGGATGTGTAAGAGTGGAGGAGGGCGCTTCCGGGATGCTAAGAGAATAAGCTTTAATGGGTGCTTTTGAGCATTGCAGTATCAGGTCGGATATGGATTTTTTGTCACCCATATTCTCTTGGTTGACCAATCATGGGGAGCCCCCAACATTCTTTGGGCATGCTTCACCACACATGTGACAACAAGGCATGGTGGGTCTATGTGGTGCTGGAAATCACATGACCAGGGCTGGTTATGGTGCATATTTTAAGGATAAGGGTTCATCAACATATTTATCAAGATATACTCGGGTTTCGATGCAGGTTTTTTAATTTTGAATTTGTTCTTAGACTAGGGATTGCTCGGATTATCGGGCAATTGACTTCTCAGGAAATCCCAATCCCAATAATATTGTGATATACTTCTTGGATTGCCCAGTGGGTCTCTCTTTCTACAATGGGAATAATTTTACATATTGAATTGTGCCTTCTGGTGATCTGTTTGGTTTTTGGGGTCTTCTTCATCGAGGTTCATTTTTTTGGCCCAACACCATACTATTTCCTAGACAATCTTTCAGGGAAATATTACCATCCATACCTAGGTTCCAAGCTTAGCACTAGTTTGTAAGTTATATGACTATTGTAGTCCTAACCTTCTCTTTATGTACCTGTTGTTCATTGCAGTTGTACACATTTGTATATATAGACAATTCTTGAAGGCAAATTGATGACTTCATTGTATATGTTTGTTTTTATTTGCTGTTCTGAATGTGTCTACATCATGTGTCTTTTACATTATTAACACACTTTGGAAAGTAGCAGAAAGTTGTATGGAAGACTGTGTTTCAAGTCATAACATTTTTTTTAATCTACACAGGCAAAATGGAAAGAAGTAGCTTCGTTAGATAGACATGTGCTTCTTAAGAAACTGAGAGACTTACTGGAATCTTTGAAGGGCAGGGTGGCTGGTCGGAATAAAGATGATATAGAAGAAGCTATATCTATGGTGAGTCTTTTTTTAGTTTTTCTGATATCAGTTGCTATCTCCTTCTTGCTATAGTGTATGTATCTTATGGAAGCACCCACTGAGACTATCTTCTTTATTTGACAGATATCTTTTTGTTAATTCTTTCTCAGAGAAATTTGAACTTATAAGTATCATATGATCGAGGTTCTCAAAGTCTGTTTCGGATGCGCAATAATGTAGAGAAGGATAAGATATACCATTGAAACTTCATCAAATTTGTTTAGCAAAACATAGAATACTTACCACAAAACAAATACACATTCTTCAGTGAAATGACACAAATAAAGCAATACAGAGCTTAAGGAATGCTCTTGCCTAAACCCGTGCAACTGTAATCTCGTCAGATGTGTTGTCTACTCAACGCTTTGAGTTTAATATGTGATCACTGTGATGACGGTAATAAAAGTAGCAAAATTAAGAATGACGAGGAGTGAGACAGCAACAGAAAAATCAGGTTTATAGTTGGAGAGGAGTGAGACAGCAACAGAAAATCAGGTTTATAGTTGGAGAAGAAGTGGGTTATAGGGATAGAATGAAGTCTCAATAAGACATAAATGACCAAAGATAGGGTGAAGGGTACAACCAGGAAGAGGAGCTGGTAGTTCTGGCACATGGAGAAGGTGATGATAAGTTCCATTTACTAGCCTACTCCTGTAGCGTTTCTGTGCACTAGATGTTTAAGGCAAACTGGAGCTGTTTCTATTACAACTCGTTTATGGATGAATCTATAGCTAATGGATATTTACATTTACATGAAGCAGGTGCACAGCTAGTATTCATGACATGTTTGATGCACATGATCCAAATAGGTGTATGACTAGGATGTGACCAGTTGTATCACCTGGCTGGGGCATCAGTTGGTATCAGCTAGGGCATGCACATGATCCAAATGTGACCATTTGTCATTCTTAGGTTGATAGGTTTGATGGTATATAATCTCAAATTGGGGACTCAATTGTACGCATGTATTCTGTACTTACGACAACCATAAAAGTTAGTTTTAGAATGCGGGATTGTTTTTGCTGAGGTGGATGCCTATGTCCAGACAGGTTCCTCCGGTAGTAACACCCCATCGATCCGGCCAACTTCACCCAGGGCCGGCCTCCTTCCGCAATGTGATAATAGGTTCCTCTGGTAGTAACACCCCAGCGATCCGGCCAGCTTCACCCGACACTATGAAGGCGGCGGATATCCATGTTGATAGGAGTGGTGTCATCCCTAACGTCACGGTTAATCCTGATGCCCTACCCCCGCTCCTGGAACCATGGAGATTTGCGGTAGTGGTCAAGGTGGTTGGCATCAATGTTGGCTTCACTACCCTCGTCAACAGGATTATGTCTCTCTGGAAACTAACGGAGCAATTCCGTGTTATTGATCTTGAGATGGGTTACTTCATCATACAACTCGGTAACAAGGAGGACTATGTGCGCGCCATGACCGAAGGGCCCTGGACAATTTTTGGCAACTATTTGTCCGTTCAGTCGTGGTCACCTGCCTTTTGTCCCACTGATCTTATACCCAGGAAGCTTGTTGTGTGGCTGAGGATCCCTGAACTCCCGGTCTTCCTCTACCAAAATCAGCTGTTGTCAAGCATCGACGACGTTGTTGGGAAAACAATCAAGGTGGATACAACTACACTGTCCGGTCATCGTGGGAAGTTTGCAAGACTGGCGGTCTCAATGGGGAGCACTATAGACTGGAGTATGAAAATCTGTCGATTGTCTGTATGAAATGTGGCAGGGTTGGACATGACGAAAAAGCTTGCACGTTTGTCACCCCATTCACCCCCACAGAGCCCTCGTCATCTTCGGGCACAACCCTTCTGAACCCCATCAAGTATACCCAGCAAATCCATGCAAAGAAGCCGGAGAAGCGCCCTCCTGCAACCAAGAAATCTGCTCAGGCTCACACCGAGACAGCGGAGAAAGTTCTTGAATCTCATGAATAGGATGAACCGCCCAAAGACACCTCACCGCCTACGTTGGATGCGTAACAATAGGTTGAAGAAGAATGGCAGACAGTCCAATCCAGAAAGCAAAAGAAGAAAAGCCAAAGGTCTAAGCAACAAAACCAGACATGTACAAGCACTGTTATGCCCTCCGGGCCGCCACCGTGTGAAAACAGTGGCAACACCCCGAGTAATACAACGGTAACTCTACTGAATAATGAGACTTGTGAGGGTAGGAAACAAGGTGCACGTTCAAACCCCCCTTTTCAGTTCGCAACTAGGGAGGCTTCGACTGTCATCTCTCCCCACCAGTCTTTTCATTGGGGTGAGAAAGGTGGTGGTGTTGGAGTACTCCTTAGAAACAGGAAAATCATCTACCAGACTGTAAGTCCTGGTAGGGAAAGGAAAAAAGGGAAGTTAGCTCAGCTGGTTGGCAATCTAAGCCAGGGATCAAAGGCGAAACGAGCCATTGACTTCAATGAGGACTCGGTGGTGGTCTCTGACGATGAGATGGTCGGCGAGGATCAATCCGTCGGCCTCTGTGCATCCATCGTTTGATGCCTGCACCCCCCTCTCTTATCTTTGTGTTTTAATGACTAACATCCTTTGTTGGAACATACAAGGAGCCTGTTTCAAGAAGAAAGTTTGACTTCTCAAAGACTACAAATGACGATACAAGCTTCATATAATGGCCATTGTGGAACCCCGTATTAGTGGGTCCAAAGCTGAAAGTGTCATCAAGCAATTAGGTTTTCCGTCTTCCCACCGTGTTGAAGCCGTTGGTTTTTCTGGTGGAATATGGGTATTCTGGGATGATGCTCACTGCTCTATAAACATTATTCAGAACCACCCGTCAATTTATCCACTATTGTATTGATGATACCTGGTACTTAACAGTTGTGTACAGCTGCCCCAACCCTTATAGACGTGAGCTACTTTGGAGTCAGCTACAGGAGATCTCATCCTCTATCATGGGTGCCTGGGAAGTGGTTGGGGATTTTAATACTATGCTGGATGTGTTTGAGAAGAAAAATGGACGGTCTTTTGATCGCCGCTCTAGCAGATGGTTCAACTCTCTACTCATGCACACAGGTCTTGCTGATATGAAGGCAGACGGTCTTTTCTTTACTTTCAAGCGACTTCAGTTGCTGGAGAGGCTTGACAGGGTCATTGCAAATGACCAATGGATGTCTATGGCTAGTAATACTTCCATCGTGGTGCTTCCTCGCCTATACAACAACCACAACCCGATTTTTAATACATAACTCTTTGATTCATCACCGTCGGCCGCGTCCCTTCCGTACTAGAGATAGTTGGTCGCTAGCCCCTTCTTTCTAAGATATCCTCCGCAATGCATGGGATTCGTCAAAATTTTTTCTTGATGCCTTACCGGCCTTTCGCGAGGCTACTGTAAAGTGGGACGCAAAGCACCACACCTCAAATAGCAAACTAAAGAGCAAGATCATGTGCCGTCTTAATACTCTTCAGGTATCTGCTACCACCTCAAGTTCTGTTAATTTTGATCTCACCATGGATCGCTTGCAAGATGACTACAACAACATCCTTCTCCAAGAGGAGGCAGACTGGCGTCAGCGAGCAAACATCAATTAGCTTAGTTTGGGCGATGAGAATACAAATTTCTTTAACACTTATGTTAAAGCACGATGCCACCTCTCGTCTCAAGGATGCGGCTGGTACCTGGGTGGATAATCTAGAATCTGTGAAAGCTCTGGTTCAGGACTTCTTTCACGATCTCATGACTGCCCCGAGCCTGCGTCCCAGGAGCCGGACGGCTACTACTGACTTCATTGGTGCTTTTGTTCACCCAGATGATAACACTTGCCTTTCTATCAACATGGTTCCTACACCAGAAGAGATCACGAGGGTCATGTTCATAATGGCTCCTAATAAATCTCCAGGACCCGATGACGTCTACAACTCTTTTATTCAAAAAATCAGCTTACTGTTGGACCGTCTATCACTCACACAGTTTGAGAGGCTTTCACCACTGGAAATATTGATGATCGCATTGCAGACTCCTACATGTTTTTGATTCCTAAGATAAAGCAGCCCCAAACTTGTAGTGATATCCGTCAGATTTCTTTGAACAACACGTGCTTCAAGCTTATATCCAAGATTATTGTGGAGTGCCTTAAACCCCTTCTACATGACTGGGTATCTGAAACTCAATCTAGCTTCATACCTGGCAGGAGAATTACAGATAATATCATTCTGGTACAGGAAGTCATTCACACAATGCGCATGAAGCAATCTGGTAAGGCAATGGCCTGCATCAAATTGGACCTTGCCAAGGCTTTTGATAAAGTGAGTTGGTCCTTTATTCTAGATACTCTGAAGAGAATAGGACCGCCGGAGAAGATTTTCAATCTGGTAATGCAAATCATTATGAAAGGCCACACATCTATTCTTTGGGAAGGTTGCCCTCTGGACTCTTTTAAAGCAACTCAAGGTCAAGGGGTTCACCAGGGTGATCCCATCAGCCCATATATCTTCATTCTATGTATGGAAGGATTAAGCCAAGCCATCTCCCAGTTCAATAGCGATGGGTGATTAGAAGCCGATCCGACTGTCTCGCCATGCCCCCCCCTCTCATGTTCTCTTTGCTGACGACATCTTGCTACTGGATGAAGCAAGCACCAATCAAGCCCAAGTAATCAACAAACTTTTGAAGACGTTTGCCTGCGTGTCCGGTCAGATGGTTTCCAAGGTAAAGTCGCGTTGCTTCTTCTCGCCTAATACTTCACAGCAGGTTAGCTCTTCTTTCTGTAGACGGTTGGGTATCCAAAGCACATCGGACCTGGGCCGTTACTTGGGAGTGCCCATCCTCCATCACCGAGTCAACAATTCTACACATTCAGGCATACTTTCTACCCTCAAGGACCGTATGACCAGCTGGTCTGCTCGGCAACTATCTCTTACATGACGGATAACATTAGCCAAGTCGACTTTACAGGCCATACCAAGCTATGCTATGCAGTCCGCGCAGCTCTCCCTATCTCTCTGCGATGACATCAACAAACATGTTAAAAATTTTATCTGGTCTGGAGGAAGAGCGCATCATAAACTCTCACTGGTTTCATGGAAAACCATTACTATGCCCAAGGAAGGAGGTTTGGGGGTTAAGGAGGCACGCTCCCAGAACCATGCTCTTATGCTTAAACATGTGTGGGTATTTTTGAACAATCAAAATGCTCTTTGGGTCTGTGTCATGCGTGCCAAATATATGCATAATGGGGCTCCAATCATGAAACCTTGCTCCTCGGTTTGGTCTTTCATCCAAAAGAATATTTTGAATATTAAACAAGCCTCGACGGTTACCATTAACTCATGCACCTCAACAAATGTTTGGACTAGCAAATGGCTCCATGGCTTGTCTATCCAGGACCTTGAGCCTAGCTTTCTACCACCGTCGGAACTTGCAGATCTCAGTGAATCTTCTATGGGTCTGGACGACGGTACTTGGGATTGGTCCTTCATCCACAGTTACCTTCCTGTATCCGCATGGCGGCACATTCATCATATATACTCTCCTGAAGTGACGGCGGGCAGCGATACTTGGTAGTGGCCACTGACCCCGTCAGATATCCTCACTGCCAAGACTGCATATCAATGGCTGCGAAAGGGCCTCCATAATTCTACGAATGGAAATTGGTCTGCGATATGGAAGTTGTCCATCCTGTCAAGGTTCAGGACCTTTCTCTGGCTACTTCAGCATAGGGCGCTACTCACAAACGTGGAAAAAGCCCGTCGGCATATCCCAATTGATGTGCTCTTCCTTTCTGTTCCAATGAGCGGGACACGTTGTTACATTGTCTGCATGATTGCCCTGTTAGTAAGCAAGTCTGGCTGGCACTGAAAGTCAACCCTCATTTCTTTATTTTGTCCGAGGAAGCTTGGATCCTGGAGATTTCTTCTTCTTTATGTAAAGACATGCCTTCTCTTCTGCCCGTCATAGCATTTTGGGCCATCTGACTTCACAGAAATGATTTCATTCCCAACCGGAAGAATCACCCCATAGCTCAATGAATCTCTTTCATCAAAGAAAAAGCTAGATCCATTCTAGCACTTCCACAATCAGTTATCCATCACTCCCTCGCGCTTGTAACCTGTGGACGACCACCTGCGGTTCATGATACCATAATGTTCGTGGATGCTTCTTTCATGTCCCAATCCTCCCCTGTTGGGATTGGTGTTCATGTTGTTGATGGACAAGGCAAGTTCTTACTGGGTCACGACTCGCCCAACTGCGCCATCTCGGCGTTGGAAGCGGAAATCCAAAGCATCATCAGTGCCTTGGAGATTTGCAAAATTACGGGATGGCATTCTCCTGCCATTCTATCGGATGCAACTTCAGCAGTACACATTACTACTGAAATCGTCCCTACACCAACCAAGTTTTCCCCACACATGGGACGTCTTCGGATGCTCTACGAAGATGTCGGAAAGCCGCATATCTCTCATATTCCTAGAACTCATAATAATGTAGCAGATAGTATAGCTCGTTTTTCTGTTAATTCTCGCTCTGCTTTTACCTTCACTTCCAGTGTACCGTCATGGCTTAACATGAGAGTTGATGTATGCCTATCTGAAATTTGGCCTGCAGTAGAGAGCGGGATGAATAATATCTAATCTCTATGTTGTCCAAATATAACAATGCATGCAGTAAAGTATATTTGCTAAATGCCTCAGCGCTCAACCAAACAAAGGTACTGCCCAGGTGCTGCTTGGGATCTTTTTGAAAGGATACATGCTTGGAATATAATCTTATACAATGTGGCAAAGATGTGGATTTACTTATAGCTCCAAATGTCTAAATAATTTATGTTCGCCTCCTTGATTGTAATTTCATAGAATATGGCTAAGGTGTGGATTTACTAATAGATCCAAGTTTCTTTAAAATGTATTTTCATTATCTCAAATTTCTTGAATAGCAGAATTTCACCTTTTAAACTTAGTTTAATATTTTAAAACGAGAATCAAATTTTGCTTTCACAGACCAAATAAGTTTATGTTAACATTGAAGTACAGCTGAGATGTTCTTTTTTGTGTTGTACTAAGGCATTCTATAAACAGTCATCTTTGTGCTTATTATAAATAGAGTTGGCATTTTCATTTCACGAATTAGGTATGCTGTTCATCCTCATGGACTTAAATTGAAATTTCGGTCAAAATTGCAAAATTCCGACCACTACCAGACATCGGAATCAATGTGACGAATCGCCGAAATATCCGATATGCAATTTCATTAAAAATTTAAAATCTAATAAATCCATAAAAAATGTGGGACACCCCCTCAGTTAGTTGAATCCAAAATATAAGATATAACTTGTTATTGCATAAAAATATATGTACGTGTACATTGCATAATTGAAATCCTGATCGAAACAATTTTGCATTATTTCACTCACACATGTAGGAGGCCCACCCAATACCAACATATGATATTATTGCATAATTAGGTTTTTTATGTATATAGATCATCATGATAAAATTTCATGACTTAATTCCTTTATTTGATCTTTGAGATTGTCGAAATTTGCATCGGAATCTTGTGTCGACATGAGCACAAATATTGAAAATTTTGGTTGAAATTTCTAAAAATTTCTGTTTCTGGACCATCAGAAATGGCGTTGAAACTGACATTTTAAACTATGCTCATGGATATATGCCCCTATTAGTCTTTTCATGCATGGCCTGCCATTAGTAAGTCTAAGAGAACATTTATCTTAAATTGTTGCTCCACTACCCCAGTCTCTTGTTTCTCTCTATAAAAAAATTGTTGCTCTGTTATTGTTTTGTCCAACAGTTTTCTTCTCATATCAATCCCTTAGTCTAGATTCATTGTTTCCTTGTTCCTAAAAAAACTGTAATTATCTTTTCTTCTCACTCCTTAGTGACAAGAACAAGATCGAAGTCCCTTATCTCAATTTCCCCTTGTTATCTTGCCCACTCGCTCTGGAATCATCCCTCCTATGAAGCACGCTACCAGCCCACACCCTTCTTACGTCTAGATTTAGGTTGTCGGATATCATACAACTATTTCTTTGTCTTGACCATCAGATTGCAGCAAATCTTGTGCATCTTAGGTTTTATTCCCGTTCTTTGCTATGTCCACAACACACTTCCATGTGATCTGCACAAGCTACTATGTAGCCTGCATCCTAATTATGAATTATGCCACTAGTAGCTATCACCACCATCCAAGGCTACATGAATTCTTTAGCTCGCTGAACATGAATCTCTGTGCTACTGAGTATGTCACCAACTTACTGCCTACACAATGAAATTGTAGAATGTCTAGACATTGCCATTGTAATGCCCCTATCAATTGTCTAATAGAAGTAGAACACTGTGGGGTTCTCGTACACCAATTAAGAAAATAGAGAAGGGGCTTAGGAGTTACATCACAAACTACTGTTCTTAGTAGTATTATCCCTACCTGGTCATGAATACATCTTGCAAAAGGAATTGGGCCAGAACCGATACCCGACTGGAGCGGGTTCATTTTTACTATATAAGGAGTGAACAATTACATAATAAATCCAATAGATAAAGGAAATAAGAAAGAGATACATGCATAGAAACTATTCTCTAACACTTCCCCTCAAGCTGGAGTATACACATCATGCATGCCCAACTTGGAATTCATATGATTAAATGGATGCGGATGGTAGTGGCTTGGTGAAGATGTCTACCACTTGCTGCGCAGTGCAAAAATGAGGAGTCTAAGTCTTCTTGGAGAGCACCAAATCACAAAGTGGCAGTCCACCTCAATATGCTTGGTCCGCTCATGGAACACAAGATTGGTGGCAATGTGAATGGTTGCCTGGTTATCACACACAAGAGAGATTGGTGTCAATAAATACTCCCATTTCAGACAGTATAGACATAACACACTGTAGCTCACAACAAGCTTGGACCATCGCTCGATACTCATCCTGATCGTGCTACCACATTTTGTTTCTTTCTCCTCCAAGTCACCAAGTGTGGCCCAAGAAACTCACAATAGCCAGAGGTAGACCGTCTATCTCTAACATCAGCTGCCCCATCAACATCAGTATATCTAGTAAGCTTCAAGGGGGTGTGTGCGAGATCTTTCCCTGTAAAGCAAGTGAGACCCTTCCCTAGATATCCTTTAGCATAACGTAGAATCCGGGTGACTGCCATCAAATGTGACACCTTAGGCACACTCATGAACTGGCTAACCACTCCCACAACATATGAGATATCAAGACGAGTAACTGCCAAGTAAATCGGTTTCCTTACAATCCTTATGTACTTTGCTAAATCAGAAAAGTCATTGTCATCATAAATAGATACCTTGGTATGATAATCCATACGCGTAGAGACTGGTTTGCATTGTGCCATTCCTATTTCTGCAAGAAGGTCTAGAACATACTTCCCCCGAGAGAGATTTGTTCCCTTCTTAGAACGTGGGATTTCTATTCCAAGAAAATAGTGGAGATTACCCAAATCTTTTGTCTAAAATTGTGTTTGCAGCCATTCGTTGAGCTGTAGAATGCCAATAGAGTCATCACTTGTGATGACAATATCATCTACATAGACAACTAGAATAATAGTGCCACTTGACGATCTATACACATTAAGAATGATAGGTAGAGGACCGATGGAACCCAAATTGAATAAGTGTAGCACCAAAATTTTCAAACCATGCCTGTGGTGACTGCTTTAGATTATATAAGAATTTCTTCAATTTGCATACCTTCTGACACTCATTCTGAGCAACATACCCAAGAGGTTGCTCCATGTATACTTCCTCAAGAAGATCACCATGAAGAAAAGCCTTTTATGACATCCAACTGAAGAAGAGGCCAGGCACAATGAGTAGCAACAAAGATAAGGATCCGCATAGAGTTGAGCCGAGCAACTGGGGAGAAAGTCTCAAAAAAGTCTACGCCATGTGTCTAAGTGTACCCCTTTGCCACCAAGCGCGCCTTCAAGCGGTCCATGGAATCATATGGTTTTGTTTAACAGTATAAACCCATCAACAACCTACAACTGACTTCCCAAGAGGAAGATCCACCAAGTCCCAGGTGGGGTTCTCACGAAGAGCTGCCATCTCACCGTCCATAGCTTGATTCCATCCATCATGTCCGGCTGTTTTTGTATAGGAGCGAGGAACAATCGTAGAATCCAAAATAAGAGCAAACATGCAAGCTGATGGTGATAGATGAGACAAGCAACAAACACTCAAAAGTGGATGGCGAATAGAGCATGATTGAACACCTTTACCGGCTGCAACTGAATGGTGTATGTCTGAAATAGAAGCATCAAAAGAGCTCTCAGTAGAAGAAGTTGCCTCAGGAGTGTCCGACGATGAGGGGTCAATCCGCTAGACTGGTGATGCTAAAACCTCTTGGTGATGCCCTACTCGTCTGCTGTAAACCAATGGAAAAGATTCAATAGGAGGAGATCTACTCAGAGGTCGACCACTCTCATCACTGTGTGCCCTGCTCATCTAATGTGCATCACCAATGGGGGATCGACCATGCTTAGTATAGCAGTTTTCCTCTGTATGTCCCAGTTTCCCACATAACATACATTTGTCCCTAGGATGATTGCCTCATCCTCGACCAACACCTCATCGAGTTCCTTTGGCGGAAAAAGCAAGAGAGGCATGCTTTTCAGAATATTGTCCTCCTAAAGTAGCAGAAACATACTCGAAGGAAGACTGTTGATTACTCACAAAGGCTTCTTCAAGACTTGGCAGTTTGTCTATGGCAAGAATAACACTCCTAGATGAAGGATAGATAGGATTTAATCCAGTAGGAATCTTGCTGTTACTAGATCATCTCTATCTTTCGTTTGATCCTTAGTTTTCAATGATTGGTAGAAACTAAGTTCCTAAGAGATGGATTGTATAGCACCAAAATCATCCTCTAGAGTGTGACTATCTTGTCTTTCTGCAAAGAGACAATCGTAGACAGTATAGAGACAAAGAGCATTCTTCTCGTGAGAGAAGTATTTCCTTACAACTTCCCAGATTTTTTTGGTTGTAGAGTAGAACATAAACCTAGAGGCACTCCGGGGCTCCATGTTATTCCATAACCAGGACTTCACCAATCCATTGTGTCTCTTCCAAGTAGAGTAGTCGTTGCTACTTTCATCGGGAGGCTCTGACTCAATAATATCCACCTTTTCTTTAGATTGAAGAACATTCTATATAACATTTATCCAGAGGAGATAATACTGTGAATTAAGCTTCATAGAAGTTATCTGAGATTGATCATTGTAGACGATTGTAGCGGTAGCAGTTAGCTTTTCGTCTCCCATAGTGAGATTGTATCAAGAAAGAAAACAACAATCAAGGCAGGTTGCCGGCAACACGCCGTGTAGAAGACTCAACACACCTTGTTGAGATGTTAGCACGTTGTGTCAGTTGGCGAAGACAAACAACAAACTTTCTGAATCGCTTCGGCATGCCGTGTAATCGTCGGAGGCGTAAACTCCAGTTGGTGTTGACACACCGTTCCACTTAGGAAACACATCGTGTAATCGCCAGAGGTGTATACTCTAGTAGCCGTCCACGCGCCGTGTCACTAAGGGGTCACGCCGTGTAAGCTGCGATCTGAGCGAGAATCCTGCTTCATCAGGAAGATTTTTGGATTGGAACACGCCGTGTCGGCAACGGCTGGTGCACAATTTGGACGAGAATTAGCTTCGTCAAAGAGATAGAAGACCCCGGGAAGACACACCAGGGAGGTGGCGAGAATTAGTGCCGTCACATATTGTCAAAGGACGATGCCAAGCTAACGCATCAACAACCCCTAAAGGACTTAGGCACTCCTCCCCGCACGGGGACTATGTGGAGAGGAAAGAAGCACGAGATGGAAGTTGTTCCTCTCTACGGGATAGAACGAGCGGTTCTCTCCTCTCCTTCAAGCAGCTACCGCTCTTTGGCGGAGAGGAATGGAGACCGGCGGGCAATGACTGCGAAGCTAGCGGTGGAGGCGCCCAACGACGGTGGCGGTGACAACAGTGGCGACAAAACAGAAAAGGAAAATGAGAGGGAGGAGGGGGGATGTGCGGCCGACGGTTACGGTTGCAGCCCTAGAACGTGCTCTGATAGCATGTGAAAGGAATTGGGCCAGAACCGATGCCGCACCGGAGCGGGTTCTCCTTTATTATATAAGGCGTGAATAATTACATAATGGACCCAACACATAAAAAGAAATAAGAAAGGATACATGATCAAGAACTATTCTCTAACACATCTAATTTATGCAGTTCTAGTGGCAACATCATCAGTGCCTCATGTTTGCTTCAGTTGGATCTGGAGATTTTATTGCACCTTGATTAACTCACATTGAACAGTTTTAAAAGTTAGCTATAGTATGGGTGATGTAAATTGTGCTATCGTGAACTTTTCTGTTATATAAGTTGGTCAAGTTTTTATGCTGGATGTATGAAATTATTGGAAGAGGATATGACAAGGAGATAGGAGTGGAGGAATTTGAGGGGGGGATGACGGAGAGGGGAGGAGGAGAGACGTAAATGAAGGGGAAAGAAAAATAAAATTTTTATTTTGATAAAATTATTAAGGACTCTGCCGTTTTGATCTCTCGCTTCGCTTGACATTACAGTGTTACTATAGTGTATTTTTTATGTGATGGCAGGCAATAAGTTGGGTTTTATTGCATTAGTTTGGTTGAGGTCTCTGTATGTGAAAGATGCAGTTGATTGAGAGTCTATGCCATTGCCTCATTTCTAATTGACACCTTTTCATCCACTTATTTCCTTGAAGAAATCTAGGCCTGCTACCTTCAATTATATATTATGGCACACCATTTATTTAGGCATCACGATGTCACTTTATTTTGTATATTTTCACATTTTACCTTTTTAAATTTTAATGTTGCTGGGTGAACTACTATCTCAGTATTGATTCTCCTTGACAAAGTCTTACATTCTCTTTACATAGGTAGAAGCATTAGCTGTCCAATTAACTCAAAGAGAAGGCAAACTTATTCAGGAAAAATCTGAAGTTACAAGGCTTGCAATATTTCTTAAGCAGGTATGCCAATAATATTCCAAATCATGTTATCAATCCCAGAATGTGGTGGTAAACTATTATTCTGGGGATCTATCGTTCTTCTTCTGATTATAGAGCAGTATAATATAGCTTAAAGATCAAATATCCAGGCAACGGAAGATGCTAAAAAGGTAGTTGAAGAGGAAAGGGCACTGGCTCGTGCTGAAATTGAAAATGCTAGAGAAAGTATTCACAGAGTTGAAAAGGCTTTGCTGGAGCAAGAGAAATCTAAGGGATCAAACATACAGGTTCTTTGTACTGATATATAATACACACGCTTCAAGTGGATGCCCTTTATGTGTGAATTTTTTTTTCGTCCTGTTTAGCTTTTGCTGGCAATTTCATTTATATTCTCTCCTGATAAAACAAATGCTTGCTAAGACAGCTGTCATGCACAGACTAATGTCCTTCTCATCAACCTGTTTCACATGCAAAATATAGCCTCAGTAATTCATTGATATCTTTGTGGTTTGTGCATAGCATTTTGTGAATCTATTACGAAATTACCATAAACCTCTACTCATGTAGAAAGGGTGAGAAAATGTAGGATTTGCTTGTAGAAATCAATTCTGGTCTACAAATATAGGTGGGTCCTTTAACTAGGTAATTCAGTGTGTCACTTTCATAAAAAGGATTATCATGAGTTATTATGGCAGCACCAAGGCACTTTTTTTTTTTGGGGGGGGGGGAGAGTGCACAACACTGTATAGATTTAGAAACAAAAAAATTTGGTGCCTTTGTTATCTCTTTAACTAAGTTTATGTTTATTTTTATCTTTTCTTCTTAAAAATTACTGATTAGATTCTCTCATACATAACCGCTGGGCTAATTTCTCAAGGATTCTATGTAATATACCTATTTTCTAGATAGTTTGTTGCATAGATTAAAATTTCAATTGAAATTGCAAGATTTTGGTTAAAGTGACTGCTGGGTATTATATATAGAAATGTAATATATAAATATTGGCATATATAATGAATTTTGCCCACTTTCGGCATGCATTTTGTGAAATTTCAACAATTTCAGGCTTGTATTTTGAGACTTGGCGTATGTCAACTAATGTGTTTGTTATTAGTTGAACGGATAGGAGCAACTGCTTCAGGGGGTCTTTTAGCCTGTATCCAAGGCACACCAACCCTAATGCAGACTGATTTTGACACCATCTTTTCGCCTCCACTCCATTGGATCAAAATATAACTTTTAAGCCAAAAATAGGGTCACTTAAAAGTTGTAGATCTACCCAAATCTTGGGGATTACGACTGAATGCTCTTAGTTAAGTAGTACTAGTTGAGCTATAAACCACATCATGTTATAAATATCCAAGATGTATACATAATTCACAAATATAAGGTAAAGTAAAAAGTTATAACTAGCTATCACACTTTTTTTCATTTTGAATAAATGGTTGCAACTTGTAACAATCAAGAGTATTTGGATATAACAAGGATACCCAATTCAAGGCCCTAGAGCAGCATTTCCAAAATTTGGGATGATGCAATTCGTGATAGATGAAGCATATAGAGAGTGCATAGAGAGAATAAATTTTACGCAGATAACATGAGTTGGACTTAATATGTAAATCACATTATACTTGGACCATGGATATAAAAACTGGCTATGTTGGGCGATGTTTTGTCGATGATGTCAACATCAACGGGTGGTGAAGTCGGAGCCTTGATAATTTGACTTGGTCACAGTGTCGACCCAATATTCCCCCAACATCGGCGATGTTGGCTTGGCCCAGTTCATTTCTGTCACAATGTTGCCGATTAATCCCCGATGTTGGCGACAACAAGCCGATATTTAGACGACCACAGTCTTTCCACTCAAGTGTCATGCTCGAGTATTATTTAAGCAAGATGAGTGCTTGAATTGGCCTCCCACTTCACTCCTTAGTGAATTGAAGAGTAATGTGTGCTAGGAACTTGGTGTTATGACTCGTTTGAGTGTTGGAGCTTGGAGGAGGCGCCCCTTGCACTTGGATTTGAATAAGAAAGCTGTTGGCCTGCTATTATGTAGTTAATCTACTATATGCATTTCTATTCTCTACTTTTTACTTGTAAATCTTGTGTTGTGTTGTGAACTCATGATTTTATGTTATTAATGACATGTTTAAGGTAGAGTACTGAGTTCTAACGATAATTAGATTTTTTTTCATCGATGTTGTCTTTGCATTTGCTTCATTTTTTTAAAATGGCATTTAAGTTTTACCGATGTTTGTTGAAGTTTGCATCTAAACTTCCTCAAAACTTCCCTGATGTTTCTACAAACTCCACTTCCACACCCGGCGACACGAAGTCGAAGTCCTGCACCGTGGTTTGGACAACCACCACCAACCACGCTAGATTCAATTAGGTATCTAAATACCTTTTGTTTTGTTAAAATATATTAATATCCAGTTGTAGAAGTTGATAATATCAATCAAACTTGAAATAGCTACTAGATAGCTAGCGTATGTAGACTGTTGTAATAGCAATATCTTACTACAGTCCTCCCTCAGTAGCACACATGAGACATGTCCCATGATGAAGGCTCCCACCCATCATATTTGATATGAAATAATAGTATTTGCATTAATACAAGATTTTTTTAAATGGATAGATCATAGTTGGAAAGTTTAATGAAGTAGTTCTTTAAATTTGTCACTGAAATCAACAATGAATTCCTGTGAAATCAATTTTTTTCCATTATTCTCACATGCGGAAGACTCTTATTAAAAATAAATGATGTTATTGCATATCAGAGAGTCTGATTAATTTAGTTAATTAAGTTATTTGAGTCTAATTGTATATGAGCCCAAGTGTGTCTTGGCCCATTAGGGTTTAGTCTAAAGTCTGTACGCTTCCTCCTTTTCTTATATAGAGGAGGGGGATTCCTCTTATCAATATATTGATTAGCCTTTTACTTACTTCCAGACATGGTATCAGAGCAGTGATCCAACCCTAGCCCTAGCCCATAAAAATATTTTCTTCCGCTTGCGAGCGTCGACCGCCCTTCTTGGCTTGTCCGCCCGCCATGCATCTATTCAACCTCCATCTTCCGTCCTCTAATCCTCCTTGCCAATTCAACCCAGCCGCCAGTCGGGTATCTATTGAGCCCACAACTTCTCCCCTTTGTAAGATACATCATTTACGGCCTAGCGTGGCTAGTCTCGACGTGATGCCCGTGTACTCTCCCATCTTAACATATTAGAACTTTTTCGTCACGATCTTAATTGCATTTATCTTCTATGTAATTAATGTAGAACAAATTTTCCAAAAGCCAAAATACGATAATAGAGTCGTATATCTGGGGACACACCCCCAGGCTGGTATTCATGATATAAAATTGAAACTGTAGTTGTCGAGATATCTGTGACTAGAAACTAAACCAAAAACCAAAAAACAAAAACAAAACTCAAGTGGACTAATATAACTTGGATCCTACAAAAAATCCCGTAAATAACAAAAAGTCTGTGAAATTACTATTTTGTTTGTATAAATAGTTGTAATGCACAAAAATAGCCAAAAATCCCTAGTTACTCCAATCGATCTTTAGTTAGGCTCTCACAAGAGCCTTCCTACATCCAATACCCTTTGATTTGGTAGGATGATCCTCTAACGAGTCTGATGGGTGATCTGGGACCCAAGTCCATGTTGCAGTAGATCGTGAACGCAAAATGCATTAATTTAGATCTTGAGTCTCTGGTTGATGCATCATCATGAGTATGACCCAAAATGTAGTGTGCTTCATATGCGTCATGCTCACACTTGCAGGTTGGGAGCAAAAATCTTTGTATATGCATCTTGGAAATTCACATAATCGTGACAATTGATGCAAGATTAGGGTGTTGAATACAATTCGATGCAACACTGTATGGTCCGCCAGGGCTATCAATGGCTAGGGCATATTGCCTTTTTATCCTTTATCCATATCCTGTAGGGTAAGGGTAAGGGTAAGAAATTTATCTACCCTTTAGCCATTTACCCTTCACCTGCTTGCTTGCTTCTTCTTAAGGCCCATATGGCCATATACAATTAGATTCAAATTACTTAATTAACTAAATTAACCTGATTCTCTAATATGGGCCCAAGTGTGTCTTGGCCAATCAAGGTTTTAGTCTAAAGTCTGTACACTGAGGGGGAGAAATAGAGGGAGATGGAGGAGAGGAAGATTATATTCTGTTGCTTGATATATTCGTGGATCTTTATGCACTTCTTGAAGAGCTTGTGGACTTCTACAATTGATATTTGCATTTGAAAATTCTTTTACTACTATATGCTTCTTGGAGAGCTTTATGTCTATTGCTTGCTTATTTAAGCTGATGGTCTTGTATCCGGCTACGCCAACTCTACTTTCTACTTTTTATCTGTGCTTTATTTGGACGTTGACATTGTACGTGCCTTGCACACGTTGACTTTCTACTTCTGTGTGCCAACACACTCTGGCTTGTCTGTTCCTTGCACATGTTGACTCTTCAATGGTCTGTGCTTTCTTTGACTGCTACAGTGACCCAACACTCTCTAGTACTGTGAACCAGCAGTCTCTGGACTTTTCTACAATGAACCAAACTCTCTAATGGATATTTTTCATGTTGATATCTGGGGACCTTGTTCAGTTACTACTAGCCTATCCGAATTTTGCTATTTTATGACTTTTATTGATGACTATTCTAGGGCAACTTGGTTGTTTCTCTTAAAGGATTGTAATAATATTTTGAACACTTTCACCACCTTTTTCATTGTGATCTTAACCCAATTCAATACAACAGTCAAAATCTTTAGAACTGATAATGCCTTAAAATTCATGCAAAAATATGTAGATCTTTTTGTACTGCTCAGGGTACCATTCATCAAACTTCATGCTCTTACATACCACGGCAAAATGGTGTGCAAAGTAGAAGAATCACATGTTAAAGTAGCACACACTATTCTTCTTCACTATCATGTTCGTACAAAGTTTTAGCCTGAAGCTGTTTTTACTATGTGCTACTTCGAACCTAATGCCTTCTTCCATATTGCACAATCAAGTCCCTTTCTCTCTTCTGTATCCCGATGTGCCTTTGTTTTCAGTTCCGTCGTGCATCTTTGGCAACACTTGTTTTGTTGAGACTCTCCGCCCCGGGATATCTAAACTTGACCCTCGCTCCAATAAGTGTGTTTTTCTGGGACCTACCAACAAACAATGTTTTGATAGTAAGGATGTTGTCTTTTTTGAACACATGCCGTACTACTTTGCCGAGGGGTCTGCTTTATCGAGAGATCTGTTTGATCCCACTCCCCTGCCTCAATTGGTAGAACATGATCCCACTAAAGTACCAGAAGTTCTCCTCCTTTAAAGGTGTACAAGAGAAGACCCAAGGTTATAGTCCCCTCTATGGCCCCTCAACAACCAACTTCTTTGTCGACCGATTACAACACCTCTCATGTAACTTCTGATCTACATCTTCCCATTCGTCAAAGGAAAGATGTTCGTTTTTGCACTCGACATTCGATTGGTAGTTTCTGCACTACCACTAATCTTTGTGCTAGCTTGCCTGTTTTACTGCTGCCATCTATGCTGTTTCTATACCAAAGACTGATACACAAGCTCTTCAGCATCATGATTGGCGTTAAGTTTTGGAAACTGAAATAGCTGCTCTTTGCGATCGCAAGACTTGGGATTTAAGTGATCGCCATGAGAACTGCCCCACTGTTGGCTGTCGTTGTATTTTCCCTATTAAAAACCAGCCAGATGGTTTGATTGAACGGATACAAGCTTGTCTAGTATAAAAAGGTTATACTCAAACCTATGGGGTTGACTATTTTGAAACTTTTTCCCATGTTGCCTCTTTATCATCTTGATGTTAAAATCACCTTCCTATATAGTAACTTGTATGAGGAAGTCTACATGGAGCAACTGCCTACGTTTGTTACTCAGAGGGAGTGTTCCCAAGTCTGCAGACTTAGGAAATGATTGATGTCTTAAACAAAGCCCACAAGTATGGTTTGATAAATTGAGTCAGATTCTTCTAAAGTTTCAATTTTGACGCTCACATTCAGATCACTCTTTTTTCATTAAAAAACCAATTCCAGACTTGTTACTCTTATTGTCTGATACTGATGGTATTTCAACCTTTAAAAGATATCTAAAACAACACTTTGTTGCAAAAGATATTGGCAAACTCAGGTACTTCTTGGTAATTGAAGTCTCCAGATCTTCTTTTGGCGTCTGTCTTTCACAACACAAATATGTTCTAGATATTCTAACAAAATCATTAATGCTTGGTACTAAACCTGCTAGCACTCCTTTGGATCCCAATACCAATTGGGATGATGAATCTTCACCACCTTATCCTGATAGCCACCAATACAGAAGATTGGTTGGTAAGATTATTTATCTTATTTGTGACTAGAGCTGATATTTCTGCTGCTGTTGGACTTGTCGGTAGGTATTTGGATAAACCTCAACAATGTCATTTGGGATGACGTCTGTCATATCCTTAAATATCTGAACAATTCTCTAGGAAAAGGATTACCGTATCGTAGACATGGGGACTTCAAACTCATTGGATATTCTTATTCTGATTATGTTGGTAGTAGATGTGACAGAAAATCTACCTCTGGCTACTGCACTTTTGTTGGAGGGAATATAGTTACATAGCACAGTAAGAAGCAGAATTTGGTTTCTCGGTCTAGTACTGAAGAAGAATACATAGCTATGGCTCATACTGCTTGTGAATTAATGTGGATCTATGGACTCCTCAAGGAATTTGATCTCTGATTCTGATCCTATTCCCATGCACCGTGTCAATTAAGCCTCCATTTTTATTGCCAGTAATCCCACTTTTCATGAGCGCACCAAGCATATCGAGGTGGATTGCCATTTTGTTCGAGAATCTATTCTCTCTGGTTACATCTGCACTCCTTATCTCCGGACAGAAGATCATGTTGCAAACATCTTTACCAATATACTTCCCAAGACTCATTTTGCTACACTGGTGGACAAGTTGGGCATGTTTGACATCTATGCTCCAGCTTGAGGGGGAGTATTAGTATATATGCTTTATGCTTTATGTTTTATTGTGTGCTTTAGACTTGTCTTGTCCTTAGCTTTTCTTTTATCCCATATTGTCTAATTTTATTTCTCGCTTACTCTCTTATCCTATAAAAGAAAGTGCCTTGTATTTTTTTTGACACATCAAACAAAGGTTTTTCCCATTCTATGGCTTGATATCAAATATCATGACTAATGAGACGTAGTCATAAGTCACCACACTTACTAGTCTTGATTTATTATTGTCATCCTAAATATCCGACTCGGGACTAGACAAGAATAAATACTCTTAGCTTACATATGATCTCATGTTTAGGTCCTCAATCCGAAATCACGTCATTGAGTCATACATTTTTAAGATATTATTATGTTAAATCATTCTCATATTGAAAAAAATAAAAAATTGATTTATAATCATATCAAGTACGGTGTATCCCATTACAATCATCATATGCCTCTCAGAGCGTACACTCCAACAGTCGCCTCTAGGAGAGAGGCGGCAGGCTGCTGCCTGCTGCCCCTGAGGAAAAATTTAAGCATGGTTAGATTTAACTTTAGGTGGAATGTTATTATGGAGCTAGACCGAAAATAATTATCATAAACAACTTTCCACAAATTTCCACTTGTAGCCAGAAAAGTTGTCTACTTATGGTAATTATTTTTGGTCTGGCTCAGAATAACATCCTCCTAAAGTTAAACCTAACCATGCTTGACATTTGGTTTTAGGTAATAAGAAATGTTATGTATCTATAGAACTGTAGCTGCTTAAATGATGGCTTCCAATGCCAACTAGGGCCGGATTAAAGTCTAGGGCTTAAAGTAATTGAGCAGTGCCTGTCGCTTTACAGGTGGTATGTTGGGATATACAAAACCCTTTGTCAGAAGAGTTGAGCATGGACATTTTTGCTGCAGTTTTTTTGCAAAAAATTCTCTCTTTGTTGGTCATTACCTTTCCAAACGAACTATTCCTATCACAAGCATCTGAGAAGCTCACACTATCTTTCCTCAAATGCAGAGTCTGGATGAATTAATGAATGAGGTACAAGAAGCTAGAAGGATCAAAATGCTGCATCAACCAAGCAGGGTACAAGACTGTTCTGCTTCAAATTTCCATGCCAAGTTTGCACACGTACATACTGCCAGCATGAGTTTCTGCAATCTATTTTTTCTTCTAAAGCACCATCATACATATCAATAATAAATTACGAATCTTTCATGAAATTTGTATATCTTTACCACATTTCATTTCATGGATTCTTTTTCTAAACTTGGTTGTGTTTGTGAAGGATGAAATGTCTATGCCGCCTTGTAGTAGATGAACCTAAGAGCTGCACCAAAGCGTCTTCAGGGCACGATGTCATGAAAAACAGTTCTTTAACATTTTTCCCATTCTCTTGAAAAAAATTGGCATTTTGGTTTCTACGCTAAAACTTCAGCACTAGATCACATTTTCGTCTGTCAAAGCTTGGGTGTTTTTTAAGACAACACTTCTCTATTTCTATCTAAACGGTTTATCTTATAATTTGCATCTTAATAGTTAGGCTGTGTATATCTTTATTAGAATACTTGAGTTATCTCCTTGTTCAGATTCTAAGAATATGAACTTTACATACAGTATCACTCATTAACTGTGCAATATTCTGATACGTATCAGGTCATGGACATGGAACATGAGCTACAAGCACTGAGAATTCAACTTTATGAGAAATCTTTGTATGCTATCCAACTAAGAAAAGAGGTCTGTTTCTTCTTATTTCTCTGGGTTCACCGTACACACATAATTTAGATATGATGGTTGACGCAAATGCATAAGACTGTTTTAGTGATCTACAATGGGCATGATCGAGACATATTTCATGGATGATAGAAGTTTTAGCTACTCCAATCTGATATAGAATAGACACAATCTAAGAAATTTTATCTACTGCTACAAAAGTTGGCCATTAATTCTATCTTGACTAATTCATAAATTTTCATTCATCAAAGTCTAATTTTTCCCACAGTTCTGAACATTGTTGGGTTTGAGACTTAGAAGATGGGGATGATGAAATTCTAAATTGTGACGAGACATTATAGGGGTTTAAATAGACAACCAAATAGATACCTGATTATATTTGTGAAACTAAAAGTCACAAGGGTTTTCTTTTAATGATGATGCTTAACAAGAAATGATAAAATCATTACTTGGCTGTAATTCAGATGATCCCGAGTTTAATTTTGTTAGAATAGAAGAACAAATAAGAATGTTGCTTCTTTTTTTGGTCTAATGGGCCTCCTCTCCTGCTTATATTATACATACGCTAAATCAAACCACTCACACTCCTATATAACGTGATAAACTTCTCACTATTGAGGATTAACCCTTTTTCTCCAACATTGTATAAGAGCAATTAGACTAAATCCAAGCCGTACTCCCTAGGTTTGTTGCCTCCCCTTCCCTCTCTTTCTCTTCTACAGGCTACTTCCACCCTTCCGTTCAGCACCCTTTCTCCTCTTCCCTCTAGCCATTCCCTCCTCTATTGCCGTATGGAATGGCCAAAACTGTAAGGAATGGCAACAACTTCAAGGTGTTGTTGACTCCACTCCCAAGATGTAGTCATCTGAAGGGCCTACGTCATAAGGAACATCCAACCACCACCATGGGTCGTTCCCTCAAAGCCACCGCATGTTGGTTGTGTCCTCTGAGAGCCATCATGTGATGATTGTAATAGAGATACATTGTATATGATTTGATTATTTACGCGTGATGTGTTGAGTGCGCTTATTCCACTCCACATTCCTCTCCAGTGAAGATGGAGTAGTCGTGGTATTTATGATTGTCTGCTTCACATGTTCTTCACTCCAGATGCACTTCAAGAGAAAGACCTTCGAAGCTTGAGCTTCTCCATCCTACAGAATATATCTCAAAGAGGCGTCATCATATCTTTTTAGTTAGGAAGTAATGTTTAAGGGGGAGTAATAATTTTTTATGGGGAGTGACATCTATCTTTCATTTATCGTTCAATCGAGTCATGTAACTCCAAGCTTGGACATGCGTTCACCCATGCTCCAGCTTGAGGGGGAGTGTTAGAATATAACCTATTTAGTTAATAGGTTATTAGTCTATTGTCTACATGGGCCTGTTTCCCATGGCCCATTAGGGTTAGTCCGCTTCCTTTGTGCTACCTTGTAATAGCCTCCTTTCCTATATATAGGACAGGGGTGTACATATTAATTGAACAACACAACATCATCGTATACACTTCTTCACAATATGCATTAGTTTTGTTTGCAACGTTGTTTGCATCAGTACCCCTGTTTGAAGTATCATCCTTAGTGCTAATTGACTTCCCTCCCTCGACAAAGCATACACTTGCCTCTTATACACCGGTATACCAACATTACTCATTGAGGTTCCAATGGCACATGCTATGGCGATCGAATCTGCTTGAAGTTGGGGTCGTGGCAGGTCTCAAGTCCAAAAACCTGAGAACACATCTGATTAGGATTCATTCGTTCTTTTATTAATTTATTGTGTTTAGAATTAAACTTTAGCTGTTTCATTTTTGTTACGTAAGTATATACTTTCATGGGGTCGTTTGCAAATTCAAAGTTTTATATTTTTGTGTGGTGGTTAATTAGGTATCTAGTCCCATATGTCGTTGCATATATGTTTTATCTCTATTACAAATATCTACCTCGGGGTATGTGTCTATGCACACAAGAAGATGATTATTAGTGAGAAGTCCCTTTAAGATGGTTAAAATGTGAGGTATATAAACAAGTAACTCAATTCCATATTTAGATTTACAAAATCATGTGATTTGGGTCAAAAGTAGGTCAATTGTTTTTCTTCAAATAGGCGAAATCTGGGCCAAATTGGGTCGGAAATGCTATAAATGGATACTCAATGGATGTATGTCTATTTTTCCTGTTGGCAATTTTGACGGTCTAGATTCAGGCTCATGAGTTCAAATGAGCATTGACAACCCTTTTCATCAATATGAGTTCAAGATTTAGGTGTCATTGGTCATATCTTAGATATATCTAGGCTATTACCTACATATAAATGTCAACAATTTCTTTGGACTGTCAAACTGGCAGAGGATTCTTAAGACTTGGTCCATGGTATGTGGATGGTAGTCCCACTTCCTGATATGCTTGTTGATGTGGTATTTATGTTCCAAAAATTATTTAATCTTGTCCCAAAAAGTAAAACGAACACAATCTCTTCAAGATGTCACATACTTCCTTGATTTGGTGATGTGCAGGAACTGAGGACATGGAAGTTGATTTGTGAAGGGTATGGACATATTGGACCATATTATCTTGTCTAGACTCTTTTTGTTTCTTGTAGGTACTTTGTCTCTCCATGTCCATTGTTGTCTTGGTCATTTGTCTTTTAGGAAATTATAACTATAATTTCTAGTTTTGTAGGATTACGACGATAGGTATAAATGGCTTCAATTGGGTAAAACCTCAATGAGCCAATTCTATCGCTAGAGTTGGAGTCCATTTTCAAATCCATACATTCCATACATTTTGATGTTTTGGTTGAGTTGAATAAGTCCGATTGTGGATTGTTTGTGATCTTTTAGATAATCGATCACATTGTTGACAAGTTCACTTGATATTGAGATGTTTTAGTTCTTCATATAATATTAGTGTTTGGAACTAGTAACCAATTTGACCATTAAAAATGTGTCATTATAGTAAGAGTTCAATAAAATACATGAACTCTACTTTAAAGCAATTTTCACCAGACCAGGGGCCACTTTAGTCTTCTTATTCTCACTCCACAAGAAAAATGGAGTTTAGAGCACAAGAACCTTCATATCATAGACTCAATGTACTGTTTTACATACACAATTTTCCTTGAGAATGTCCGTGGCTACAACTTTGTCCACCTCCTATCTTATTAATCATATACCATCTTTTGTTTTGTCTGTGGTAACAATATTTAATGTCTATTTCTGTTAAAAGCCATTATACAAGCTCTCATCATTGTATATTGGGAGTTGTGTTTTTGTCCTTTAATTAAGATGCGATCAAGATAAGTTTGGTCCAAAGTCTGGTATTGTGTGCTTCTAGGATATTTAGGAAACAAGAAGGACATATGTTATATTCTATAAACAAAAGGTTTTGATTTTTGTGGTTCTACCTTATTTTAAGGCTACGTCAGTCTTTTTTGGAGCCTTGTCTTTTAGTCAAGTTGAAAGAATCTTTTCTATTGCTTTTGGTTATTGAAGTTAGAATTGAGGTCGGCCTGCTCGCATGCCTCTAGTAGTTGTTGAGTCTGAGTGTTGTTTGCCCATTGTGCATATCTACATACTTTAACGACCATATTAAGATGTTGATGTAGATTCTACTATGGAAATTGTTGAGCTGTTCACTTTGGTCTTTAAATCTTATCATCTCTTCGAACAATCTATATATTTTCGTCTCCAACTTAAACCATTGGATAGCTTATATATTATATGATCACGATCTAAATAACTTATAAAGTTATGAGATAATTATAATGCGAGGTCACATGCCTTACATGAGGGTACTGTCATCTCGTAGAAGAAACATGTTATCGACTTCCTTGACGAGATTAGTATGCTTGAATCTGAACCTATTAAAGAACATCATCATCATCATCATCATCATCATCTAAGCCTCAGTCCCAACTATGTTGGGGTCGGCTACATGGATCCTTCGTTTCCATTCAGCTCTATCATGGGCCATATTCTGGTTGAGATGTAGAGATTCAAAATCTCTCTTTATAAGCTCATCCCATGTTAATTTAGGCCTTCCTCTTCTTCTATTTATAGTGTTTGGCTCAATAGCATTGCTTCGTATAGGCACACTAGCTGGTCTGCGTTGCACATGTCCGTACGATCTGAGTCGTCCCTCACGCAACTTGTCCTCAATGCTCGCCACCCGCACTTTATTCCTGATATAGTCATTTCTCAAGAGATCTTTTCTAGTCTTCCCACACATCCATCTCAAGATATGCATTTCAGCCACGTTCATCTTGTTGAGACCTTGTTTCTTCACCGCCCAACATTCACCCCTATAGAGCATGGCTGGTCGTATAGCTGTTCTATAAAACTTACTTTTTAACCTGAGAGGGATCTTCCGATCACATAACCAGTTGCACTCCTCCATTTCAACCACCCTCCAGTGATTCGGTGACAAACGTCATTTTGAACATCCCCGTCTATTTGAATAATAGAACCCAAGTAGCGAAATTTATCACATTTTGGTATATCTACTCCGTCCAACTTGGCTCCATCATTCACACTGCGAGATTGGCTGAAATTGCAATGCATATACTCAGTTTTTCTCCTGCTAAATCTCAATCCATTTGATTCCAATGCCTTTCTCCAACGTTCAATTATATCATTCAATCCATCTTTTAGTTTCGTCAATCAAAACAATATCATCAGCAAATAGCATACACCAAGGAATATCATCCTGAACATTCTTTGTTAACTCATCCATAACAAGAACGAACAGATATGGGCTGAGTGTGGATCCTTGGTGTACCCCAACTGTGATAGGAAAAGTTGGTGTCTCTCCTCAAGGAGTCTTGACCCTTGTAGTAGAGCTATCATACATGTCTTTGATCAAGTCAATGTATTGGATTGACACACCCTTTTTCTTCAAAACCATCCACAACACTTCTCTGGGTACTCGATCATAAGCCTTTTCTAGGTCAATGAACACCATATGAAGATCTCTTTTGCTTTGTCTATACTTCTCCATAAGCCTCCTTATCAGAAAGATAACATCTGTTGTTGATCTTCTAGGCATGAAACCAAATTGGTTGTTTGATACCTGCGTTATAGATCTTAACCTCTGCTCAATAATCCTCTCCCAAAGCTTCATCGTGTGACTCATCAACTTGATACCTCTGTAGTTTGTGCAGCTCTGAACATCACCTTTGTTCTTGTAGATGGGGACTACAGTACTATTTCTCCGCTCTGAATATCCAAAACTACCAACCTATGTTGGGTCGTGAGTTCTTCGCCAGGAATCACTTTACAATCGTTGCATATATTACGATCCACCCGCCTTGTAAGGAGGTAATCAATTTGGCTACAGTTGTGCCCACTCTTGAAAGTAATCTATTAATTGGAAAGGTGTTGTTTATTCAGTGAGTAAAAAGGTTTACAAGGTACTCTCTTATATAGCTACAGAGAGTAAGACATACATACAAGCAGGCAATATGGGACTAATACAAAGGAAAATAACACAGTAGAAACAGAAAATAACACAGTATTTCTATACTCCCCCTCAAGCTGGAGCGTAGATGTCGAATAAGCCCAGCTTGTCAATCAGAGTCTGGAAGCGAGTTTTAGGTAGAATTTTAGTGAAGATGTCTGCAAGCTGCTTCTCAGTACTGAGGTATGGAGTGCAGATATGTCCAGATAGGACTTTCTCCCGAACAAAATGGCAGTCAACCTCAATATGCTTGGTTCTTTCATGGAAGGTGGGGTTGCTCGCAATGAAAA
Source organism: Alisma plantago-aquatica (assembly GCA_963693085.1). Taxonomy (NCBI): domain Eukaryota; kingdom Viridiplantae; phylum Streptophyta; class Magnoliopsida; order Alismatales; family Alismataceae; genus Alisma; species Alisma plantago-aquatica. The sequence goes on from OY856411.1 coordinate 401,485,730, forward strand.
TAGACGCCTTATTGTCGCAGAACATAGGAATAGGGCTAGAAAAAGTGATATCAAATTCATTCAGAAGGCTACGGACCCACAGGAGCTCACATGCCGATATGAGCCATAGCTCTATATTCTGCCTCTGCACTTGACCGGGCAACAACTGTCTGCTTTTTGCTGCGCCAAGTAACCAAATTTCCTCCCACAAAAGTAAAATATCCAGAAGTAGATTTTCTGTCAGATCAACTGCTTGCATAGTCAGAATCAGAAAAACCAGATAAATTGCAGTGGCCATGTTTTTTGTACAGAAGACCTTTCCCTGGAGAGCTTTTCAGATAGCGTAAGATATGACAGATAGCATCCCAGTGGCATTGCCGGGGTTTATCAAGATACCGGCTTATGAATCCTACAGCAGCTGCTAGGTCAGCCCTAGTGACAGTCAGATATATAAGCTTGCCAACCAGTCTCCTGAACTGGTGGTGATCAGCATAAGGAGGGGAAGTATCATCATCCCGATTCATATTGGGATCCAGAGGAGTGTTGGCTGGCTTGCAACCCAACATACCAGTCTCTTGCAAGAGATCAAGAACATATTTTCTTTGTGACAAGCATAGTCCTGCAGAAGATCTAGCAACCTCAATACCTAGAAAATATCGTAGTTTTCCTAGGTCCTTGGTGATGAAGTGTTGTGCTAAATACTGTTTGGTTGCCTGTATCCCTGCACTGTCACTCTGCCAGATAATACAATATCATCAACATATACAATAAGTATGACAAGTCCTGCTGCAGTTTTACGAATAAAAACAGAATGATCAGATTGAGAACGCCGAAAGCCACATGTAATCAAGATCTGACTAAGCTTGTCAAACCATGCCCGTGGACTTTGTTTCAGACCATAGATTGCCTTTCTGAGTTTGCATATTTTAGAAGCAGACTCCCCCTGAGCAACAAAACCCGGAGGTTGCTCCATGTAGACCTCCTCCTGCAGATCCCCATAGAGAAAAGCATTCTTGACATCAAGTTGATACAAAGGCCAGTCTTTATTCACAACAACAGATATCAGAATTCGAACAGAATTTAAGCGAGCAACTGGAGAAAAAGTTTCAAAATAATCAACCCCATATGTTTGAGTATATCCTTTTGCAACTAATCTGGCCTTCAGGCGTTCAATGGTACCGTCCGGTTGATATTTAATAGTAAAAATCCAGCGGCATCTAACAGTTTGGCATGAGGAAGGACGATCAACCAGATCCCAAGTCTGTTGATCACAAAGTGCATGCATTTCTTGCTCCATAGCATGTTTCCAGGCAGGATGACAGAGTGCCTCTGTGGCTGATTTAGGAATTGTCACAGCAGACAAAGCAGTAGTAAAACAAGCAAAGATACCACAGAGATTGTCAGACGAACATAAATTACTGATAGGATGTTGAGTACAGGAGCGAACGCCTTTCCGTAGACTGATAGGAATATCCAGATCAGAAAATACCTCAGTGGAAGGTGGATCAACCACAGACGCAGGAGTTGGTTCGGCCAGGGCTTCAGAAGAAGTAGTGTTCTTTGACCTGCGCCGATAGACTTGCAAAGGGCGTTCTTGAGGCACATCATGAGCAGGAGGTTCTTCAACAACTAAAGGTAATGGTGTGGGAGCCATAATGTCATCCAACAATTTTTCACCAGAAGTAGAAAAATAAGGCATATGCTCCAAAAAGGTCACATCCGCACTAACCAACCACTGTTTTTTTACAGGATCAAAACAGCGGTAACCTTTCTGAGTACGGGAGTATCCCAAAAACACACATTTGACCGAGCGAGCATCAAGCTCAGTGAGGCCAGGACGAAGGTTTTTTACAAAACAAGTACTCCCAAAAATGCGAGGAGGCAGAGAGAATAAGGGTTTATCAGGAAACAAAATAGTATATGGGACCTGATTTTTCAGAACAGAAGAAGGCATGCGATTGATAAGATAGCATGCTGTAGAGACAGCTTCTTGCCAGAAATGTTGGGGTACTTTATAGTGTAGGAGAAGGGTGCGAGCAACCTCTAGAAGATGGCGGTTTTTTCGTTCAGCAACGCCATTTTGTTGAGGAGTGTAAGGGCAAGAAGTCTGATATATGGTTCCACGGTCAGCACAAAAAGATGTAACAGAGTGTTGCATGAATTCCAGAGCATTGTCAGTACGAAAAATTTTAATGGGGCGATTAAATTGTATTTAAATTTCAGCAAAGAAGGTGCGAATAGTATCTAACACAGTATCCCGACCTTTAAGCAAAAACAACCATGTGGTGCGAGAATAATCATCAATAAAGGTCATAAAATATTTCACCCCAGACAAACTTGATACAGAGCATGGTCCCCAAATATCAGCATGAACCAAATCAAAGATTTCTTTAGAGGCAATAATGCTCTTAGCTGGAAAAACAGATCGAGTTTGTTTGCCCAAAACACAAGTTTCACAGGAAAAAGTTTTCTCAGATAAAGTGGGAAATAAATGTCTTAGTTTGGCAGCAGATGGATGACCCAGGCGAAAGTGCCACTGTAATCCTGTCACTGAAGTAGAAAGCAGAGCCGCAGCAGAAGGGGGTCCATCCAAGTAATATAGCCCGTCTGGTCTTCACGGCCCGAACCAATCCTCGTCTTCGTGCGGAGATCCTTCAAAACACAGCCAGAAGGATCAAATTTAATAGAGCACTGGAGTTGTTTAATCATCTTACTGACAGACAATAAATTAACAAGAAATTTTGGAATATATAAAACAGATTTCAAGTGCAATTTTGGTGATAGTGGGACCGTGCCAGTGCCATGGACAACAGTTTTGGAACCATTCGCAACAGTAACAGAAGTTATAGGAACAATTTTATTGAGACTTGAAAACAAGTGAAGGTCACCAGCCATATGAGTGGAAGCACCTGAATCAATGCACCACTGTTTGTTACCAGATGATGGAGAGGTTAGCATGGCAGAGGGTCCGGAAGTAGACGAGGATGGCATCTGTGCAAGACGTTCCTGGAACATCTTGTCGAACTCTGAACGTAACCAGTCGGTGTTTGCTGGAGCAGCAGGTGGGTCAGCAGCAACATCTGTAGCAGCCTGGTTAGCCCAAGCCAGCTTGCCGTGTTTAATCCAACATCGATCTTCATTATGATTGTCCCGGCCACACCAGTTGCAGTAACGAGGGCCGGGAGGAGCACCACGTCCAGAAGAGCCGCGGCCTCCTGAGGGAGGAGGACGACCACCACGGCCACGACCGCGACCACGACCACGACCAGAATCAGCAGAGCGAGCAATAAGTACAGGATGCTTAACAACAGAAGTGGGAGTCATGGATGGCAGACGCTGGACTCTTTTTAGAACATCCCGGAAAGTCGGTAGCGAGTCGCTGGAGAGGATCTGGTCAACCACTCCAGAGAAGGAGGCAGGAAGTGCAGCCAAGAACTGCACCAGTTGCAGTTCATTGCGTTGTTTCTGAGCAACTTTGATGTCTTCCGTCAAAGGGTGGTAGAGTTCAAACTCATTCCACAGTGCCGAGCATTGGTTGTAGAAGTCATCAATAGAAGTGTCAGCGGAGAACTCCTTTTTCGCCAAGGTTTTGAAGATTTCAAACACGCGCTTTGGATTCTCCTGATGTGAATAAACATGAGATAGTTGATACCACATAGCCTTCGCATCATGAAGGCAGAGAAGAGATTGGCTAATACGAGGCTCAGTACTGTTGAGGATCCAAGACATGACGCCAGAATCATCCTTGGACCATTGCGCATAACTCTGTCTGACTTTGTCATCCGAATCATCCGTAGGGGCATCAGGAGGTTCAGCCGTAAGATGATGATATCGGCCTTGTGCTTTGACATATAGCACAAATGACGCTGACCAAAGATGGTAGTTGGAGCCACCGTCTAGCTTCACTGTGGTAACGCACAGAAACCGGGGAGGCTCAGGAAACGCCATGGCAGAGGCGGGCGGCGCAGAAGCAGATTAGAGCAGAAACCCAAAAAGGGCAGATAGCAGCAACAGAGATCTGACGTGTCAGATCAGAAGACCCGTACCGGGCAGAGAATGCATAGAGAAACCTACGCCGTCATGAGGGAAGCTCAACGTTCCACCATGAGGCGCAGGCAGAAAGAACGAAGAGACGGAGAGACTCTCAACTTAACCAGCCAGTGGGTGTCCGAATGTAGATCCGACGAGCACCCGAACGTAGAGCGAAAGGAGAGGTAAAAACCAGTGACAGCCGGCCGGAAGCGAAGGAGCCCGAAGAAGAGAGAGGGCTTTGAGGCGGTAGTTTGTGGAGGAGAGGAGGTGGCTACGGGAGGTATGTGCCGGGAAGGGAGGGTGGGCGGAGGCGGGAGGCAGGGGGTGGGCGGCGACGCTGGGGTGTGGGGGGGGGGCGGCGCTGTGGGGGGGGGGGTTGGCGGCGGGCTTACGTCATGGGTGGGCTGATGGGTGGGAAAAATTAACCTGCTCTTGATACCATATTAATTGGAAAGGTGTTGTTTATTCAGTGAGTAAAAAGGTTTACAGGGTACTCTCTTATATAGCTACAGAGAGTAAGACATACATACAAGCAGGCAATATGGGACTAATACAAAGGAAAATAACACAGTAGAAACAGAAAATAACACATTATTTCTATATAATCTTATGAGATTCTCTTTTCTTAAAATGGGTGTTTGCCAACATCATATCATATGCAACTGCAAAATCTAATATCCTCTCTCCTCCGTTCCTGCTGCCATATCAAAACCACCATGAACTCTCTCATATCCGACATTGCTACTCCCCACATGGCCATTTAAATCACTCCCAATAATAATCTTCTCCTCTATCGGTATTCCTTGCATCAATTCATCCATGTCATCCAAAAAATCCTTCTTAGCATCCTCGCTAAGGCCAACTTGGGGGGCATAAGCGCTAATAATGTTAAAAATATTTCCCCCAAGAACAACCTTGATAGCTATGATTCAGTCACCCATTCTTGTAATCTTAACAACATCATTCTTCAACATCTTATCAACAATAATACCTACGCCATTTCTATGTTTATTAATACCTGTATACCTGATTTTGTATCTTGTGTCTCCAATCTCTCTACAACGTTCCCCTGTCCACTTGGCTTCCTGCAAGCAAGCTATATTGACTTTTCTTCTCATCATGGTATCCACTATCTCTAAAGATTTCCCTGTCAAAGAGCCAATATTCCAAGATCCAACTCTAATCCTTTTTTGTTGAACTTGCTTCTTTACTTGCCTTCGTCAAAAATGTTGCCCTTGCACATTTTTCACTGCATTCGGGCAATGATGCGGCGGGACTAGCTTCTTTACTCACACCCGTCTAAGATGTGGAAACCCTTGCACATTTTTCACTACATCCGGGCGATGATGTAACGGGACTAACTTCTTTACCCACACTCGTCCAAGATATGGAAACCCTTGTTTGTCCTTAAACACAACCGAGCGTCGCTGTGTCGAAACCCCTTGCATGTTAATCATTGCACCCGGGTGCCGATGCAACGCGTAGCTAGGTAGGGACGCTCCAACGAAATTTTTATAAGGATCCATGTCACAGAAAGAGTGACAAAGTTTTTATAGGCCGATTGTCAACCTACCACCAACCCTCCTCTTTTACCCGAGCTTGGGACCGGCTACATTTGCACAAAATCCGAACCTATTAAAGAACACAATCTTAAAACAATAGTTGGACATGGAGAGCTCTTAGCATACCCTTGAGATGTATGTGTGCATACCCTTGAGATGTATGTGTCTAGCAGGAAAGTGAAAATATTCAAGTCTAATATTTTCCTTTATAAGTTGTGCAGATTCAGTTTATGTAGAGTACAAACACTGGTCAATTGGATGCTAGCCATGCTATAATGAGAATTCTAAGTTACTTGAAATGAAAACCTAGAAGAGGTAGAGATGGTAGATTGTAGTTTACCACACCAACTACCTGCCCCCACTTTCATCCATTTTAACGGGTGGAGTGGATGTTCGGTTGAGGGGATCTGTGGTTGGAGTGGAAGGCATCTACTCCTCTAGTGCACCATGTTGCAAAGAGGCTCATTTGAACCGCACTGGAGGACCACATGCATTTTTTTTACCATCATCAAATACAACTGTGGATGAGTTGTGTGAGTACATCAAGATACTAAGGTCCCAACCACATAGCAATGACTCATCTAACTGATTATGCTGACTGCTAATACACAACATTAAGCTAGATATAAAACATTTCATCTAGCTACATGACATGCGTCTCTCACCGATTTTGTTGATGTTAGAGTGTCTATTTACTTAAGTTGTTTGGTCTATTTACTCAAGTCATTTAGCTATTTGTAACATGGGTCCAATAGTCTATTGGCCCATTACGGTTTGTCTATGTGTCTGTATGCTTCCTCCTTCTCCTATTTATAGGAAAGGGTGGCTGCCTCCTTTCTATCAATCAATAAGAGAACTACCTACATGTCAGGGTTTCTCCCCACTTATATCGTTTTCCACATTTGACATTATGGTGTTGCGCTTCACCTGCTCTTTGCAATGCTCATCGCCGATCTCCATAATACTGTCCGAGACTTTACTGCCTTGGGCGCAAGTCCTCAACAAGCTCATCAGGTTCTACATAACTATGACCTGGAGTGATCACTTCACAGACCTCGCTGACATCTTTGTTGTCTATGGCCCCACTAATGATGTATGCGACATGCAAACCACATAGTCTCCCGATCGTCCATTTGTTCGTCCAAATCTACCTCGTTCTACTAGCAATTTGAGACAATAAATTGAGGAAGCGTAGGGTTACACAATGTGTGTACCCTGATATATATACTAGTGGAACAATTACATGTAGGTCCAAATAGAAAAGGAAAATAATATGACAGTAAGTAAAGACATATATTAACACTCCTCAAGTTGGAGCATAGATATCAATCATGCCCAACTTGTCCACAAGCGAATTGAAATATTTCTTGGCCAACAACTTTGTAAACATATCAGCAACTTGATCTTCTGAGCGAGTGAATGGAGTGCAGATCTTGCCAGATAAGATAGTCTCTCGAATGAAATGACAATCGACTTCAATATGCTTTGTGCGCTCATGATATACAGGATTGTTAGCAATGAAGCTAGCAACTTTATTGTCACAATGCATAGGGATAGCAGCAGAAGACTCAACCCCGAAGTCTTTCAAAAGAGATTGTACCCATAGGAGCTTACAAGCAGTGTGGGCCATCGCCCTGTATTCAGCTTCAACACTAGATCTGGCAACAACATTTTGCTTTTTACTTCTCCAAGTGACCAGATTACCTCCAACATAAGTACAACAGCCTGAAGTAGATTTTCTGTCAATCTTACTTCCAGCATAATCAGAATTAGAGTAGCCTTCCAAAGAACAATGTCCATGCTTTCTATAGTAGAGGCCTTTGCCTGGTGATTTCTTAAGATATCTCAGAATATTATAGAGAGCATCCCAGTGACACTGTCTAGGCTTATCCAGATACCTGCTAAGAAGACCAACAACAGTAGAAATATCGGCTCTAGTAACACTCAGATAAATCATCTTACCAATCAGTCTCCTATATTTTTTACTGTCTGGAAACATAGGAGAAGAATCATCATCCCAATTAATATTGGGATCCAGAGGAGTATCAGGAGGACGTGCACCAAGCATCCCAGTCTCCTGTAACAGATCAAGAACATACTTCCTCTGAGATAAAATAAGAGCATTAGAAGTCCTAGATACCTTAATGCCCAGAAAGTATCTTAGCCTTCCCAGATCTTTAGTAGCAAAATGTTTGCACAAGTGTGTTTTAGTAGCCTGAATCTCAGAATAATCACTGCCAGATAGAACAATATCATCAACATAAACAATAAGAATGTCAATACCAGAAGAAGTCTTTTTTGTAAAGACTGAATGATCAACCTGTGACCTCAGAAAACCAAAAGCAGTCAGGATTTTACTCAGCTTATCAAACCATGCCCGAGGACTCTGTTTGAGTCCGTAAATAGATTTTTTTAACCTGCAAACTTTATGTGACTCCCCCTGAGCAACAAACCCAAGAGATTGCTCCATATAAACCTCTTCTTGAAGATCCCCATACAGGAAGGCATTTTTAACATCCAGTTGAATAAGAGGCCAATCTAAGTTAATAGCAGCAGAAAGAAGAACTCTGACAGAGTTAAGTCTGGCAATAGGTGAAAACGTCTCAAAATAGTCAATATAAGTTTGAGTATACCCTTTTGCAACCAGCCGTGCCTTCAGACGTTCCATTGTTCCATCAGGTTGATACTTTACAGCATAGACCCATCTGCAGCCAACAGGTTTGCACTCAGGAGGTGGATCCACCAGCTCCCAAGTTCCCCTATCAATAAGAGCAGTCATCTCTTCTTTCATGGCAGTCATCCAGGCTGAGCTTTGTAAGGCATCATGGATAGTCTTGGGAACAACAATAGCAGATAGAGCAACCGCAAAGTTACTAGCATGAATACTCAGGTGTGTAATAGAAACATGATTAGCAATATTATGAGAAGTACAAGAACGAGTGCCTTTTCTGAGCAATAGGCAGATCTAAGTCAGAATGTACCTCAGCTGGAGTAGGACCTTCGTGAGGAGAAGATTGGTGCTGTATGGGGGGGGTCTTGAGCAGGTTGGGACCTGTTCCTACGTTAATACACAATAAGTGGAGGAGTAGTAGTTTCAGCAGATGAAGTATCAGAAGTGGAATCAGTTGTGACAGGCAATGGTGATGTGATTATATCAGAATCCAGGGTATCTCCTTTAGCAGAATAAAAAGGTGTATCCTCAAAGAAAACTACATCACTACTCGTAAACCATTTTTTCGAAGTAGGACTATAGCACTGATACCCTTTTTGAGTACGAGAATAACTCAAGAAAATAATTTTTTCTGCTCTAGGAGATAATTTATCATAGTTTGGTCCAAGTAACCGCACAAAGCAAGTAGAGCCAAATATCCGTGGAGGTACAGAAAATAGAGTTAGATTAGGCTGTAGAACCTGAACAGGAATCTTGTTGCCAATAACAGAAGGCGGCATTCTATTAATTAGAAAACAGGCAGTTAGGATAGCTTCTGGCCAAAAATGCCTAGGTACATTAGAATGCAACATTATAGTTCTAGCAACCTCAAGTAAATGCCTATTCTTTCTTTCTGCAACTCCATTTTGTTGAGCGTATAGGCACACGATGTCTGATGAAAGTACCCACAGATCGACAAAACAATCCAACTTCTTTCTGAACAAACTCCAAAGCATTATCAGTTTTCAGAATTTTAATAGGCACAAAATATTGAGTTTTTATTTCAGCAATTTTTTTTATTGTAGATAGCACTTGAGACTGATTTTTCAACATAAACAACTAGGTGGCACGAGAGAAATCATCAATAAACAGAATAAAGTATTTATTTTCCCGACAAACTTGGCACATGACACAGACCCCATACATCTGAATGAACAAGATAAAAAATGTTTTACTGCTAATCTGGGACCGTTTAGGAAAGATAGTTCTAGACTGTTTCCCTAACTGACACGAATCGCACTGAAAATCGTGCGTTCCTACACCAGAGATAACATGCTTTAATTTTTCAGAAGATGGGTGTCCAAGTCTGTAGTGCCACTGCAAAGTTGAAACTGATGAAGATAGAGCTGAAGCTAGCGCCAAGTTGTCAGTCTTTTTCAATTCATCCAGATAATATAGGCCATCAGGTCCTTAATGCCCCCCACCAATCTTCATCCTCGTGCAAAGGTCCTGAAAAGTACAAGTACCAGGAATGAATGTGAGAGTGCAATTCAAGCTACGTACAATTATTCTAACAGATAATAAGTTTAGTGGAAATCAAGGCACATATAGAGCAGATTTTAACAAAAATTGAGAGATTATGTCTCCAATCCCAGCTACAGCAGTCTTGGAGCCATCCGCAAGCATAACAGAAGAATTAGAGACCGGTCTAGATAAGGTTTTGAACAAAGATCGATTTCCAGAGATATGAGACGATGCACCCGAATCAATCACCCATTTTTTTATTACCAGTACTAGGCGAGGGGGCACTGATGAAAGTAGAATCACAACCAGAATATGTAACAACATGAGCTCCAGAGGATGACCCAGTACGCTCGAGCAGTAGACGCTCCACCTCAGAAGGGATGAAGTCAGCAGTAGTAGAACTGGATGCATCACTAGTAGTAGGCTGTGACACTACCTCAGTGGTAGCATGGGTATCAGAAGCTGCATTAGCCCAGACAGGCTTTCCATATTTCTCCCAACATTTTTCTTCAATATGATTAGACCGGCCACAGAAGTTGCAGAACCGATGACCAGTCTGAGGGTGAGCAGCATTGGGAGGACCAGAGGGTGCTCCACGTCCAGAAGAACTACTCCCCCTCCCAGCACAAAGAGGAGGACAAGTTTCGTGAGAACGACCACGTCTACAGCCACAACCACGACCGGACATAGCAGCAAGAGCAGTAGTATCGCTAGTATCAGAAGGCGACTCAGATGAGGATGACGGCAATCGTTGTAGATGCTGAAAGGCACTCTGTAGTGTAGGTAGTGGATCACTGGAAAGGATCTGATCCACAACCCCAGCATATGATTCAGGTAATCCACACAGGAACTGAACTACCTGCAACTCCTGGCGTTGACGTTGCATGGTAGCCAAGTCAGTAGACAAGGGATGGTAGGCCTCCAATTCTCCCCAAAGTCCCTTGAAGGCAAAAAAATAGTCAGTAAGATCAGATCCCGAGAAGTATAGACGGCTCAGTTGCTTGTTGATATCAAAGACTTTCTTCGAATTCTGGCTGTGAGAGTAGGTACTAGCAAGCTGATCCCACATCTGCTTTGTTGTAGGCAGATATAGTAAGGTGACACTGATTTTTGTCTCACTGCTATTGAGAATCCAGGTCATCACAGTAGAATCATCTTTGACCCAGTCATCATACGCTTTGACATCCTTGGAGTCGGCATTGGCAGCAGGCACAGGAGGCGGATCGCGCGTCAAATGCGACAGTTTCCCTTGAGATTTAACATAGATCTGTATAGAACAAGCCCACTGTTGGTAGTTTCGTCCATCTAGCTTAACAGTTGTAACCTGACGACGCAGATGCTCATTTGAAGATGCCATGACAGGCAGAGCACCAATCACCGACGATGAGAAGAACAAGCAGGCACAGGCAGAAAACGACCGCCTAGTTCCTCAGCTAGGCGGCAATAGGCACAGTGGAGAGACTGGACGGACCAGTTACATACGGGCTATGCCGAGGCGCAGTAAAAAACCCGGTGGCTCAAAGGCCTATACGGGCAGGCAGGGAGCAGATCTGAAGACGAACCTTTAGACCAGTGTCCGGGAACCGGCGGATCGGAGTGTGGCTATGAGCAGATCACGCCATGGGAGCGGGCTGCGGTGAGCAGCACCAGCAACGCCTGGCCCGGCGGCTGGCGCGCGGCGGCGGTGGCTGGCGCCCGACGCGGTAGCCGGCGCCCGCGCTGCTGTGGCTACCCGACGCGGTTGCTGTTGCCGCTGCGGCCGGCTGGCGCGGGGGGGGGGTGGGAGAGAGAAAGGGAGGGAGGGAGGGAGAGAAGGAGAGGCGGCTCTCCGGATCTAAACCTGCTCTGGTACCATGAGACGAAATAAATTGAGGAAGCGTAGGGTTACACAATGTGTGTACCCTGATATATATACTAGTGGAACAATTATATGTAGGTCCAAATAGAAAAGGAAAATAATAAGACAATAAGTAAAGACATATATTAACACAATTCTTTGCCTTGGTCGCCAAGGACGAATTTCAGAATACCATACATAATCAAAACTTTCCAGTAAGATTTGACAAACAACAGTGGCCTCCCTTGGTCCTCCTGGTCTCAAAAGCTTAACACACAACGACAATAGAACTTATTTGCACACGAACAATACCCAAGGAAGGAGAAGACAATGATCCATAGTTTTTGTACTCCTTACTACTCATGTTGGCGTCATTTTCTATATTGTTGTGCCCTACTACACAATCCCTGAGAGAGTGTTGTCGCATGTGAGTGGCCTCCGTTTTGATTTATGATATGGTTAATCTCTTGAAGGAATATAACATCTAAGATTTTTAATTGCATTAGAAAAAAACATAACTAGGTCATAAGCCATGATATCATGCTACGTTGGTTAGATGTGAACACACCAATCCATTAATTTGGACATCCAATCTTTGGGGCTCCAATCTCATTCAATGTAACGTGGATTGTTCGTGGGTAGTTTGGTTGTTGGGTGACTGTTAATGATTCTGTTCCACAAGAGGTCATATCTTGATAAATATATGAGAATACAAGGGTTTTAGATGTAGATTGGGCTGGATATAATATTGACAAGAGATCCCTCTCATGGTATTCCATATTTGTTTGAGGTGATTCTCAAGGAATAGCAATAATAAAACAACCTAGTTAGGTCTAATATAGAGGAAGAGAATAGAGCTACGATACAACTTTGTGTAATATTGGTTGGGCTTGTCACTCTCTTTAAGGCCATGTAGATGATATAGCGTTATACATATCTCCTCCAATCCTTTGTTAGTGAGAGCACTAACATTTAAAGATTAAATTTCATCAGAGAAAAGCTCCATGAGAAGCTTATTACTATTGTGCACGTCAAGAGTCGAGACACAAGCAACCTTGTTGACATATTGACAAAATCCTTAATTGGTGTTGGGGTTTCAATATATGTGCAACAAGCTTGAAGCAGAAAATGATCTATAGGATCCACAGCGAGAGGCAGTGACACTGTGTTAGTATGTGTTATTAGTAATGATCTTCTACTTGTATAAATACAAGTTAACATGACAAACAGCCATCAGTTTTATAGTTTTGTTTAATTTAAAGTTGGAATTTATCTTATAGACTAAAGCATTGTTTCTATTGGTCTAGTCAAAGGCCAAGAGATTTGAAGTTAGGATGCTAATCGATCCATTACAAGGGTGATTAACCAATTGTTTTTTACTGAGTTGTAATTTTTTTGTTTTGTTTCATACCTTGTATATGGCTTTAAATTTGAAAGTTTACTCTTTGTTACAAAGTTATTCAATATGCCCCTTATGGACACAGTTTGCTCTAAAGATAGAGATCCAGGTCGTAAATTAGATATGTTCCCCTGGATGTTTCATAAGGGATGTCTTAACTCATTTTCATTTAGTTAGGTCCAACTCAGAAAACCATTGACAAGGATAGAAAGGAATTGAAGTCATACAAATTTACTATAGTGATCCAACAAGCCCTTAACCATAAAGCCTCGAGTTAGATATAATCTTAAATCAATTAAGATAATTTTGTTCCTTCTTTTCTTAGTTGGAATCAGTTCTAAGCATATTCGTAGAAAACATGCCTGCTGCAAGAAGTAATTATAACCATCCTCTGAAACTTCTTGCTCTCCAGCTAGAAATCAGAAAGAAGTCTGAGGAAAGTGCTGAGCAACATTATCAACTAGAAGGTGCAGAAAGTCTTGGTTCCTGCTTACACGTGAAATGTAGAAAAGACGCTTCTTCAGATAATTCAATTTCTTCTGTTCAATGGTTCCGAGTCATGCCTGATGGAAGCAAAAAGGAACTAATTTCAGGTATCGTGATTTCTGTTTGTTCAGTCCTAAAGTCTAACAACAGACCATTTTATAAGTTTCCAGTTTTAGTTAATACTCTAGGACATCAAACCGTAGATCCAAAATATAGAATCTTACATTATTTTATTGACATTTCATTAAAATATTTTTATTTGCTGGCTGCAAATCCATAATTATTTAGTGGGACCAATTGATTAGGTAATCATTTGTTTAAATTGAGCCATATCAGCTAGTAAACTGCTTTAAAGTTCTTTATCATTCTGCATTTGTTGTTAATAAGTATAGGAAGTAGGAACGAAGATATTGATGCACAGGCAGCTTTAAATTACGGGAAACTTCGTTTCTGAAATTGTCTTTAACCAGAACAAAAAATTGTCAAGTATTAGAGAAAACTGAGAAAACAATAATGTTACGAATCTTGAGAAAATATGTATATACAGGGTAAAAGGTACTTAATATTCTATCATACATTAATGGTTTCCTTACCTGTTGAGACAAAACAAATTGAGGAAGCGTAGGGTTACACAATGTGTGTACCCTGATATATATATTAGTGGAACAATTACATGTAGGTCCAAATAGAAAAGTAAAATAACATGACAGTTAAGTAAAGACATATATTAACACTCCCCCTCAAGTTGGAGCATAGATATCAATCATGCCCAACTTATCCACAAGCGAGTTGAAATGTTTCTTGGCTAGCAGCTTTGTAAACATATCAGCAACTTGATCTTCTGAGCGAGTGAAAGGAGTGCAGATCTTGCCAGATAAGATAGTCTCTTGAATGAAGTGACAATCAACTTCAATATGCTTTGTGCGCTCATGATATGCATGATTATTAGCAATGAAGATAGCAACTTTATTGTCACAGTGCATAGGGATAGCAGCAGAAGACTCAACCCCAAAGTCTTTCAAAAGAGATTGTACCCATAGGAGCTCACAAGCAATGTGAGCCATCGCCCTGTATTCATCTTAAACACTGGATCTGGTAACAACATTTTGTTTTTTACTTCTCCAAGTGACCAGATTACCTCTAACATAAGTACAGTAGCCTGAAGTAGATTTTCTGTCAATCTTACTCCCAGCATAATCAGAATCAAAATATCCTTCCGGAGAACAGTGTCCATGCTTTCTATAGTAGAGGCCTTTGCCAGGTGATTTCTTAAGATATCGCAGAATATTACATAGAGCATCCCAGTGACACTGTCTAGGCTTATCTAGGTACATGTTAAGAAGACCAACAACAGTAGATATATTAGCTCTAGTAACAGTCAGGTAAATCATCTTGCCAATCAATATCCTATATTTTTTACTGTCTGGAAACATAGGAGAAGAATCATCATCCCAATTAATATTAGGATTCAGAGGAGTATCAGCAGGACGTGCAGCAAGAATCCCTGTCTCCTGTAACAGGTCTAGAACATACTTCCTCTGAGATAAGACAAAAATTAGAAGTCCTAGATACCTCAATGCCAAGAAAATATCTTAGCCTCCCCAGATCTTTAGTAGCAAAATGTTTGCACAAGTGTGTTTTACTAGCCTGAATCTCATAATGATCATTGCCAGATAGAACAATATCATCAACATAAACAATCAAAATCACAATACCAGACGAAGTCTTTTTCGTAAAGACTGAATGATCAACCTGTGACCTCAGAAAACCAAAAGCAGTCAGGATTTTACTCAGCTTATCAAACCATGCCCGAGGAATCTGTTTGGGCACATAAATAGATTTTTTAACCTGCAGACTTTATGTGACTCCCCCTGAGCAACAAACCCAGGAGATTGCTCCATATAAACCTCTTCTTGAAGATCCCCATACAGGAAGATATTTTTAACATCCAGTTGAATAAGAGGCCAGTCTAAGTTAATAGCAACAGAAAGAAGAACTTTGACAGAGTTAAGTCTGGCAACCGGTACAAACGTCTCAAAATAGTCAATTCCATAAGTTTGAGTATACCCTTTTGCAACCAGCCGTGCCTTCGGACGTTCCACTGTTCCATTAGGTTGATACTTTAAAACATAGACCCATCTGCAGCCAACATGTTTGCACTCAGGAGGTGGATCCACCAGCTCCCAAGTTCCCCTATCAGTAAGAGCAGTCATCTCTTCTTTCATGGCAGTCATCCATGCTAAGCTTTGTAAGGCATCATGGACAGTCTTAGGAACATCAATAGCAGATAGAGCAGCCACAAAGTTACTAGCATGAATACTCAGGTGTGCAGTAGAAACATGATTAGCAATATTATGAGAAGTACAAGAACGAGTGCCTTTTCTGAGAGCAATCGACAGATCTAAGTCAAAATGTACCTCAGCAGGAGTAGGACCTTCGTGAGGAGAAGATTGGTGCTGTATGGGGGGGGGGTCTGGAGCATGTTGGGACCTGTTCCCGTGTTTATACACAATACGTGGAGTAGTTTCAGCATGTGAAGTTTCAGAAGTGCAATCAGTTATGACTGGAAATGGTGCTGCGATTATCAGAAGGCGATTCAGATGAGGATGACGGCAGACGCTGAAGTCGCTCAAAGGCACCCTGTAAAGTAGGTAGTGGATCACTGGCAAGGAACTGATCCACAACCCCAGCATATGATTCAGGTAACCCACACAAGAATTGAACTACCTGCAACTCCTGGCGTTGACGTTGCATGGTAGCCAAGTCAGTAGACAAGGGATGGTAGGCCTCCAATTCTCCCCAGAGTCCCATGAAGGCAAAAAATAGTCAGTAAGATCAGATCCCGAGAAGTGTAGACGGCTCAGTTGCTTGTTGATATCAAAGACTTTCTTCGAATTCTGGCTGTGAGAGTAAGTACTGATAACACCCATTTTATGGCTGTTAGAGCCTATTTTTCACTATCAAAACTGCCTCCAAACCTGTCCTCTCCGTTTATCTTATTATTTGAATAGCAATAACCCACACTATGCTCCTAACAATATTTCCCATCTTTTGCAGAGTTTCTCCTTTTCTTTTCCCATCAAAAGAATGCTAATAGGCCCGTCCCGACCCCATCCACAACAAGCAAGCTGCCCCGACCCTTCTACTGATGAGCGACATGCCCATTACCCGTCGCTGCCCGATATGGCAGCAACCCGACACGGGTGCGTCGCGCGGGTAGACTCTGACGAATGATACACTATCTACCCGACATGGAGCCTTGCCCACCACGACTCGTCAACTTGATGGAGTCTATCGTGCGATAAGGCCACCCTTCGGAGCAGCAGCCCGTTAGAGCCTCAACCCGACACGATCGAGCGCGATCTACTCGCAACCCGACAACGATGGGCCCCCGCCAGCCGTGTCGGGTGGCAGACGTGTCAGCCCTCTCTCAAAGCCACATTAACGGAGCAGACGAAGGACACGTGGCCCAACGAGGGCCGCAACCCCCACCAGCCGCTGCCTATAAATAGCAGCTACATGACTTTGATGGGACAGGTCTGAACCGGAGTAGAGCTAACTCCAGGAGCAAAAAGGTGCTAGTGCCCCGAGTACCCAGGCGTGCCAGGCGATACTAGATAAGCAAACCCCCGACCCGAGAGGGGCGGGAGGAGTTCACTTAGATTCTCGTCCCGGTAGCCACAACAGCACGATACGACTGTCTGGGCCACCTCCGTGTGCCGGGTTCCTAGCTGGGCCTCAACCCGAGACGACTCGCCCTTCTACCCCCGATACAAGGAACCCGAGAACCTAAGTGACGCTAACCCGACACATGTATTACATGACACGACACCGAACCCGATATGGACTACCCGTGAGTGTGCCGCCCGACATGACTGGCTGCCCGACACGGCCATATCGGGTAGGGAGTCCTTTCCCGATATGCCCTTACCCATCGCAGCTCAAGACCCGACACAATCGACAGCTCGACACAGACATATACCGATAGGGCTCCTGCTCGGTACCGGGTTAGCCACGCCTTAGGGGTCCGCTGCTCTATGTCGACATCCTACATCAAGGAGGCCGACACCTATCTTCCCTTTTTCGGCATTTTACTTTCATTTACTTATGCATTGTAACTAAAACCTCTTCATATATCTAAGCTTATTGGAATCTGTAGAGTTTATCTCATATTGTTCTGTGTATGGTTCCTTTTTGTTGGATGATTTCTTTATAGCATCTGAACTCTAGTCTCTTCTGTTGGATCGCGCTTTTGACTAGCTATCGAATCGTGTTTCTCAGTTGGACTCCCTTGAGAGAGGGAAGTCTCAACTCTAGAGTTTGGTCTGATCCGGGTGTACGAGAGTACCCAGGATTAGGGCTGCCCCAGCTTATCTCACCACTCTAGTCTATGTCCACTACCCTTGAGAGAGGGAATTGGTACGTGGTTAGAGACATCCTCTTTGAGAGAAGAGAATGTTGGGTGTTTTCCGCTGTCGCCTGTTATGCTTAAGTTTTCTTCCTTCGTACTTTACCTTAACAATGGCTTTATCTCCTCGGTTTCTGATATACAAAACCTCTATAAAAACTGCTAACCCTAAAATCTTAATCTTTTTGGTGACTCCCTTTGGAGATAGGCTTTTAGTTTAATTCTTTAAGATTCTTTCGTATTACAACAACTCTACCTTTTTCCCCTTTTGATGTGCTTAGACAAGTAAAACTTGAGTTCCGAAGCGCCGTTCTTCCTATCCCTGTGTTCGACCCCGAACTACTTCGACCCTGTGCTAGTTGCAGGCGTCTTAAACATTCAGGTATTATAATTTTAAAAGTCCGATAACCTAGACATGACTCCATTCTTGGACCCACATTTAAGGCTCGTCAAGTACTAGCAAGCTGATCCCACATCTGCTTTGCTGTAGGCAGACATAGTAAGGTGACACTGATTTTTGTCTCACTGCTATTGAGAATCCAGGTCATCACAGTAGAATCATCTTTGACCCAATCATCATACGCTTTGACATCCTTGGAGTCGGCATTGGCAGCAGGCATAGGAGGCGGATCACGCGTCAAGTGCGATAGTTTCCCTTGAGATTTAACATAAATCTGCATAGAACAGACACAGTACTGGTAGTTTCGCCCACCCAGCTTAACCGTAGTAACCTGACGACGCAGATCCTCATGTGAAGATGCCATAACATGAAGAGCACCAATCACCGATAGTTAGATGAACAAGCAGACACATGCAGAAAACGACCGCCTAGTTCCTCAACTATGCGGCAGTAGGCACAGTGGAAAGACTGGACGGACCGGTTACATACGAGCTATGCCGAGGCGCAACAAAAAACCTGGTGGCTCAAAGGCCTACACGGGCAGGCAGGAAGCAGATCCGAAGACGAACCTTCAGACCAGTGTCCGGGAATCGACGGATCGGAGGGTGGCTATGAGTAGATCATGCCACGGGAGCAAGCTGCGATGAGTAGCACCGGCAGTGCCTGGGCAGGGGCTGGCCCGGCGACGGCGCCCGACGCTGCTGCGGCTGCTGTTGGGGCCGGCCGGCGGGGCGGGCGGGCTGGGGGGTGGGAGAGAGAAAGGGAGGGAGGGAGAGAAGGAGAGACGGCTCTCCGGAACTAAACCTGCTCTGGTACCATGAACAAAACAAATTGAGGAAGCGTAGGGTTACACAATGTGTGTACCCTAATATATATATTAGTGGAACAATTACATGTAGGTCCAAATAGAAAAGTAAAATAACAGGACAGTTAAGTAAAGACATATATTAACACCTGTTAATCAATGATTTTGCTCAGAATAATGTAAAATCATCATCACACCTCTTGAATGATTTATAGAGATATGTTGTTTTCTGTTATGTTTTGTTGAGTGTCATGTGCATAACATGTGCCTCCCTTATGCTGTTTACTTCTGTAGTTTAGTCCCATATTGCTCACTTCTGCTTTAGTCTCTATTCCCCTCTGTTATGTAAGAGACTGCATTGTACACTGTTTTACTCACTCAATAAACAAGCCTTGGTTTATCTATATGGTATCAAGAGCAGGTCCGGTCCCTATTTTTTCTTCCCACTCTGCCCCCATGCCCTGAAGTGCCCCCCCCCAGCCGCCCCCCCGCCAACCCCCCTTTCCCCCAGCGCCGCCACCACCCTCCCTCCTCCCCAGCGCTGCCGCCGCCGCCTAGCCCCACCACCACCCTCGGCCTCCACCACCTACCGCCGCCCCCTATCCCACCCACCACCCGCCGGCCGCCCCCCCTTCTGCTGCCGCCGTAACACCTCCCTCCCCTCACCTAACGGCTGCCGCCACTCTTCCCTCTCCACCTCCGCCTCCATCTTCTTTCTTTTTCACCAATCCTATCCTTCCTCTCCTAGCGGGTAATCTACTCTTTCGGACAACCATAGACCTCTCACGTTGAGAGTCCCCTACGTCTCCAGTTCTTTTTCTACCTGTGCCTCATGAAGGATTATTGATTTCCTCATGACGACGTAGGTTCTTTTCATCTATCTCTGCCCGAATACGGGTCCTTCTGATTTGATGCGTCAGGTCCCTGCTGCTGCTACTGCCCCATAGCGGGTTCATTATTTTCTGTCTGCTACTGCCCATAGTGGGTTATTTACTTGCTGCCTGCTGCTGCTACGTCACCATCCTGCTATTACCTGCCTCTGCCCAGTATGGCATCTGTGGAGCCTTCTAGATCTCTCTGTGTTACCACGGTTAAGCTCGATGGTTCCAACTACCATATGTGGTCGACATCCTTTGTTCTATATGTGAAGGCTCAAGGCTGATACTCTCATCTTACTACTGATCCACCTCCTGCCCCTGATGCTACTGCTGACGACCAGACCAAACAAGTTTTTTCCCAATGGTCTAAAGACGACTCGGGCGTTATGTCCTGACTTCTCAACAGCACCGAGCCGCACATTAGTCAGTCTCTCCTATGCCTTCATGATGCCAAAGCAATGTGGGACCAGCTGTCCCATATCTACTCACATCAGCAAAATCCGAAGAGGGTTTTTGAAATTTTCAAAAACCTAGCCAAAAAGGAGTACTCCTCAGATGCGTCTATTGAAGATTTTTACAACCAGTGCTCCACTCTCTGGAACGAGTATGAGATCTACCACCCATTGACTGTTGACATCAAAGAAGCTCAGAAGCAGCGCAATGAACTCCAATTTGTTCAGTTCTTGGCTGCACTTCCCGCTTCTTTTTCAGGTGTGGTTGACCAAATATTGTCAAGTGATCCGCTACCGACTCTTCGCGATGTTCTAAAGCGGATCCAACGACTACCATCTGTTTCCTCTACACCAGCTATTGAGCATCCTGCCTTGGTTGATCGTACTACTGATTATGGACGTGGCCGCGATCGTGGACGTGGCCGTGGAGGACGTCCACCACCTTCTGGAGGAAGAGGCACTTCTACTCCTGGACGAGGTCAAGCCATTGGACCTCGCTACTGCAACTGGTGTGGTCGTGACCATCACACTGAAGATAGGTACTGGATCAAGCACGTCAAGCCAGCCTGGGCAAACCAGGCCTCCACTGAAGCTACTACAGAAGCCGCATCCGATCCACCAGCTGCTCCTCCATCCACTGATTGGTTTCACTCTGAGTTCAAGAAATTCTTCCTGGAGAAAATGACTCAACTACCCTCAACATCGACGGGAGGCTCATCTACTATGCTGGTGTCTCCCTTTGCTGGTAACCAAAAGTGGTGTATTGATTATGGGGCGTCTATTCACATGGCAGGCGACCTCCACTTATTTTCCGCCCTATTGAAAATTCACATATTCCATCAGTCACCGTTGCTAATGGCTCAAAAGCACCTGTCCATGGCATTGGCACCGTTCCGTTATCTTGCAAGATGAATCTTCACTCTGTTTTATATATACCTCAATTTCCTGTTAATTCACTATCTGTCAGTAAAACTGTCAAACAACTTCAGTGTTCTATTAAATTTGATCCCTCTGGTTGTGTTTTGAAGGATCTCCGCACGAAGACGAGGATTGGTTCGGGCCATGAAGGACCAGATGGACTTTACTCATTAGATGGACCACCTACAGCGTCAGCTCTCTTATTTACATCTGTCTCACGACTTCAGTGGCACATTCATCCGTCTGCTGCAAAGATGAACTGCTTTAGCTGAAAATAAATTCTCTTGTGAAACCTGCGTTTTGAGTAAACAAACGAGGTCTATTTTTCCTGCAAAGAATGATATTGGGTCTAAAGATATGTTTGACATTGTTCACTCTGACATCTAGGGTCCATGTAGTGTATTAGTATATACACTTTACTGCTTTTCTATACTTAGTGTATTTTGCTTTATGCTTTTTCTCTTTTTCTATTGTGTACTCTTTATCCCACATGGGTTATCTCTATACCATGTGTACTCTCTTGTCTTATAAAAGAGAGCCCCCTGTACTCTGTTTAATCATCCAATAATAAGTAATCTCGTTGTCGACTTCTAGATGGTATCAAAGCAGGCTGATCCACCTTAAACCTAATCTCTCTCACCCCAACCCTAGCCACCATCTTCTCTACCAACCCTAGCCGCCACCCCGTCTTTTTTTTCCGTCGCCGCTACAGTACCGCTACTACAGTACCGCCGTCCACCCCTCCAATCTCTCCACCAACCTCCTAGCTACACCCGCTTTTGTGGCCTAATTTATCACATGCCCCTCCGTCTAGCTCTGTTTCTATTTCCGAAATCTCCGGATATCCCCGACGTTTTCCAGTTCTGGCACGTTGACGGCGTAAACGGAGTTTCTCTCTCTTTCTGCCTGTGCCTCATGATGGAGTGACTGATCCTCCATGTTGGCATAGGTTTTTTTATCTCTATTTACTGCCCTACGTGGGTTTTCTAAGATCCATACATGGATCTTCTATCTGCTACTACTAGTCTATGGATCTTCTATCTGCTACTACTAGTCCATGCGTTGGACTTCTGCTGCTTTCTGCTGCTCTCTGCGCCCGTGCTTCTGCCCCTTCCAATGGCGACACCTGACCTTCCACGCAACTTATGTGTCACTACTGTGAAGTTGGATAATTCCAACTATCACCTCTGGGCAGCTTCCTTCGAGCTATATGTTAAAGCACAAGGGCGCTATTCTCATCTTACTACCAAAGGATCGACGGTCCT
This sequence comes from Alisma plantago-aquatica, assembly GCA_963693085.1. Classification (NCBI taxonomy): domain Eukaryota; kingdom Viridiplantae; phylum Streptophyta; class Magnoliopsida; order Alismatales; family Alismataceae; genus Alisma; species Alisma plantago-aquatica. The sequence goes on from OY856411.1 coordinate 401,508,325, forward strand.
CGCTATTGATGCTGATGAAAAGATTAAGCAAGCCTATGATCTTTGGTCCAAGGAGGACTACGTCGTTATGACATGGATGGTCAATAACGTCGAGCGCAAGATCATCCAGTCACTTCTTCGCCTCCAGACTGCGAAGGAAATGTGGGAGCAGCTCTCTCATGTATACTCTCATCAGCAAAATCCTAAGAAGGTTTTTGAGATCTTCAAGCAACTTGCCAAACATGAATTTTCTGCCACTGATTTTATTGAGGACTACTACACCACATGCTGTGCTCTCTGGGATGAATTTCAGGTGTATCATCCGCTTTCTGCCGACATCACTGAAGTTCAGCATCAACGGAACGAACTTATGCTTGTTCAGTTCCTCGCTGGTTTGCAATCTTCCTTCGTTGGAGTTGTGGATCAGATCCTATCCAGTGATCCTCTGCCTACCCTTCGGGATGTTCTCAAAAGGGTTCAACGTCTGCCATCAGTTTTGTAGCACCTTTCTGATACTTCTGATGGAGCAGCCCTCACTGTTCGCACTGGAGATTCCTTCCGTGGCCGTGGTCGTGGTCGGGGCCGTGGACACGAACATTCTACTGCACCTGCAGATGGCTCATACTCTGGCGCTGATTCTACTGAGCCTCGTTACTACACTTTCTACAAGAGGACAAACCATAATGAAGATCGCTGTTGGATCAAGCATGGCAAGCCAGCTTGGGCGAATCAGGTCACGACGGATCAGACTGAGACTGCTACTACCTCTGCTCTGCCCTCTACTGACTGGATACGGTCTAAATTCGAAAAGCTACTCCAGGCTCATTTTGCTTCCTTTGCTGAAGCTTCTAATGATGGTAGCACCGCCCTCCTGACACAGTCTGGTAAAAACTCATGGGTGATTGATTCTGGTGTGACATCTCATATTTTTGGAAATCTTGCTTTATTTTCTAAACTGCACAATACTTCTATTATACCTCCTGTTACACTGGTTGATGGCTCTAAGACACCTATTACTGGGATTGGTGATATCTGTACTACTGGTTGCCTGCCTCTGCGGTCTACACTTTATGTTCCTAAGTTTCCTATTAATTTGCTATCTGTAAATAGAACTGTGAAGAGCCTTCGTTGCTCGATTACGTTTGACCCGGATGGTGTTATTTTTCAAGATCTGTGTACGAGGACGACGATTGGTTCAGGCCATGAGGGACCAGACGGGCTATACTACCTGGACGTTCCGAAGACCGCAGCATACTTGACATCTTCTGTAACAGGCATCCAGTGACACTATCACTTAGGACATCCTTTTGCAGCAAAGCTGAAACAATTATTACCTGATGTATTAGACTCTGTTTTTCATTGTGAGACTTGCCAACTGGGCAAACAGACCTGAGCATCTTTTTCAAAAAAATCATGTATTAGTTCTAAACAGCCATTTGACATTATTCATGCTGATATTAGACTCTGTTTTTCATTGTGAGACTTGCCAACTGGGCAAACAGACATGAGCATCTTTTTAAAAAAAATCATGTATTAGTTCTAAACAACCATTTGACATTATTCATGCTGATGTTTGGGGACCCTGTTCTATGCCGAGTACTTCTAGATTTAGATATTTCTTGAGTTTTATTGATTATTTTTCTAGAACCACCTAGTTGTTTTTGCTTAAAGACAGGTCTACCATTCTTGACAGTATCACGGCTTTCTTTGCCAAGATTCGGACCCAGTTTGCTAAACCCATTAAATTTTTTCGCACTGATAATGCCTTAGAATTTGTGCAAGCCTCTGTCAGCAACTTTTGTCGAAAACAAGGCACCATACACCAAACTTCCTGTGCTTACACACCACAACAAAATGGAGTCGCTGAACGCAAAAATCACCATCTTCTTGAAGTTGCCCGCACTTTACTTTTTCATTATCATGTTCCCCAGTGTTTTTGGCCTAAGGCTATCTCTACTGCTTGTTACCTAATTAATCGAATGCCCTCTTCTGTGCTTGGGAATCAAGTTCCATATCAGATTCTGTTTCCAGATGCGCCCCTTTTTACTGTGCCTCCTCGTATCTTTGGGAGCACCTGCTTTGTCAAAAACCTTTGTCCCGGTCTCACCAAACTTGATCCCAGAGTGACTAAGTGTGTCTTCCTAGAATACTCGCGCACTCAGAAAGGGTACCGTTGCTATGATCCTGTGTCAAAGAAATGGTTTGTATCTGCTGATGTTGTTTTCTTTGAGAACATGCCCTTTTACTCTTCTGCCGGGTCGACTCTTACATCGGATTTATTACTGGATACAACTTTACCTGTCATGGATGATACCGCTGATATTACTGATATTGCTGATACTACTTCTCCCACTGAAAAGCCGCCTCTAAAAGTATATCAAAGAAGACAGAAGACAACAACTCCCTCTATGCCCCCTCCAACGTCTTCATCCTCCGTGCCAGATCAAACACCACCGCAGGTATTCTCTGATCTTGATGTTCTTATCAGCTTGAGGAAAGGAACTAGAACTTGCACTAAACATCCTATTGGAAATTTCTTTACTACTAATCATCTGGGGACTAATTTTTCTAACTTTACTGCTGCTCTTTCTTCTATATCTATTCCTAAAAATGCTTCTCAGGCTCTTAAACATCCTGCTTGGCGTCAAGCTATGGAAGCTGAAATGTAGGCTCTTACTGAACGCAATACATGGCAGCTAGTTGATCCTCCTGCAGATTGTTCCCCCGTTGGTTGTCGCTGGGTGTTTACTGTCAAATATCAACCAGATGGCACGGTTGAACGGCTAAAGGCGAGACTCGTTGCTAAAGGCTATACACAAACTTACAGGGTCGATTATTTTGAGACTTTCTCTCCTGTGGCTCGGCTGAACTCTGTACAGATTCTTATTTCTGTTGCTATTAATTTTTATTGGCCCTTGTATCAACTTGATGTGAAGAATGCTTTTCTGTATGGGGATCTACATGAGGAGGTCTACATGGAACAACCCTCGGGATTTGTGCTTCAGGAGGAGTCCTCTAAAGTCTGCAGGCTGAGGAAGGTGATTTATGGTTTAAAACAGAGCCCCCGTGCTTGGTTTGATAAACTGAATACTATTCTTTAGAAATTCTCTTTTAGACGCTCCCAGTCAGATCACTCTGTTTTTGTCAAAATACTACTGCGGGCATTGTTATCCTTATTGTATATGTTGATGATATCATTCTCTCAGGGAGTGATCCTGCAGGCATTCAGGCTACCAAGTGTTATCTGGAGAAACACTTTGTTACCAAAGATCTTGGTTCTCTGCGGTACTTTCTTGGGATTGAAGTTTCTCGGTCCTCTTTTGGTCTTTATTTGTCTCATCGCAAATATGTTCTGGATCTGCTTTCTAAAACTGGACTTCTAGGTGCGAAGCCTGCTAGCACACCTCTGGATCTAAATACTGACTGGGATGATGAGAACTCTCCTGCCTATCCTGACCATCATCAATACCCATGCATGGTTGGTAAGTTTATTTATCTAACCGTCACACGAGATGATATTACTTCTGCTGTCGGGCTTGTTAGTAGATACTTGGATAAACCCTGGCAATGCCATTGGGACGCTGTTTGCCACATTCTTAAATATTTAAAGAGCTCTCCTGGGAAAGGCCTGCTATATAAGAAACATGGTCACTATAAACTCCTTGGTTATTCTGATTCTGACTATGCTGGGAGCAAGCTCGACCGACGCTCCACTTCTGGCTACTGTACATTTGTGGGAGGAAACCTTGTTACTTGGCGAAGCAAGAAACATACTGTGGTTGCTCGCTCAAGTGCTGAAGCTGAATATCGCGCCATGGCGCATACTACTTGCGAGCTTTTTTGGATTCGAAGCCTACTGATGGATTTTGGTATTTCTGACTCCTCTCCTATTCCGATGTATTGTGATAACAAAGCTGCTACATTTATCGCCAGTAATCCCACTTTTCATGAGCAGACTAAATACATTGAGGTGGACTGCCATTTTGTTCGCGAAGCTGTATTATCTGGCCAGATATCCACTCCCTACATCCATACTTCTGATCAGATGGCTGACATCTTCACAAAGATTCTTCCAAAGACGAGATTTGCTGCTATGACTTCCAAGCTAGGTATGATTGACATCTACGCTGCAGCTTGAGGGGGAGTATTAGTATATACACTTTACTTCTTTTCTATACTTAGTGTATTTTGCTTTATGCTTTTTCTCTTTTTCTATTGTGTACTCTTTATCCCACATGGGTTATCTCTATACCATGTGTACTCTCTTGTCTTATAAAAGAGAGCCCCCCGTACTCTGTTTAATCATCCAATAATAAGCAATCTTGTTGTCGACTACTTCTAGATAGTGTCCGGAGTCAAAGTGGTGTTAAGTATTTTTTGACATTTATTGATGATTATTCCCGTGCTACCTGGCTTTTTCTGCTCAAAGACCGGAATACTGTTTTGGACAATATCCGTATTTTCTTCTCAGAAATAAAAACCCAATTCAATAAAAACATCAAAATTCTCCGTACTAACAATGCCCTAGAGTTTATGTAAAAGTCTGTCACCTCATTTTTGTTCTAATAATGGCACCATACACCACACCACTTGTCCCTATACTGCTCAGCAAAACGGTGTGGCTGAACGCAAAAATCACCATCTCTTAGAGGTTGCTCGCACTCTTCTTATCCACTACAAAGTCCCTCACCGTTTCTGGCCTGAGGCAGTCACTACGACATGTTTTCTTATAAACCACATGCCCTCTTCTGTTTTACAAAATCGCATCCCATACTCTATCTTGTTTCCTGATGCACCTCTGTTTCCTGTACCACCTCGCATTTTTGGGTGTACCTGTTTTGTTAAAAATCTGCGCCTAGGTATGTCGATACTTGACCCTTGGTCTACTTAGTGTATTTTTTTGGGGTTATTCACGGACTCAAAAAGGCTATCGCTGTTTTGATCCGATACTCAGACAGTGGTGTGTCAGTGCGGATGTCGTCTTCTTTGAGCATATGCCCTTCTTTTCTGAGGATGGAGCAAGTCTAACTCCTGATGTGTTGGCACAAACACCTCTGCCGGACATTGTCGAAAATCTGTCTGTATCTGACCTGCCTGAAGAACGTCCACTGCAAGTGTACAAGCGCCGACCGAAGACAAGCACTCCTTCTATGGCCCCTCCTCAACCAATTCCTGTGTCTGCGGATGATCAAATAAACACTGAGGTAACCTCTGATATGCACCTTCCTATCAGCTTAAGGAAAGGTGTACGCTCCTGTACTAAACATCCTATCAGTCATTTCTGCACCTCTGATAATTTGCATAACAACTTTGTCTGCTTTACTTCTGCACTATCTGCTGTTAGTATTCCGAAAAATGCTACAGAAGCTCTTGCTATTCCAGAATGGAAGAAGGCAATGGACCAGGAAATGCAGGCACTATGTGACTGCAAGACATGGGAGCTTGTGGATCGCCCCTCTTCTTGCCCTACAGTGGGATGCCGTTGGATCTTTACTTTTAAATATCAGCCGTATGGCACTATTGAATGTCTCAAATCCCGTCTTGTTGCTAAGGGCTATACACATACATACGATGTTGATTATTTTGAGACTTTCTCTCTTGTTGCATGATTAAACTCTGTTTGCATTCTGATTTCTGTTGCTGTGAATAAAGACTGGTCTCTCTTTCAGCTTGATGTGAAAAATGCATTTCTTTACGGAGATTTACAGGAAGAAGTCTACATGGAGCAACCACCTAGGTTTGTTGCTCAGGGGGAGTATGCCTTCAAAGTATGTAAGATGAACAAGGCTATCTATGGTCTCAAGCAAAGTCCACGAGCCTGATTTGACAAACTCAGTCAAATTTTAGTCACCTTTGGCTTTCGTCATTCTCATTCTGACCATTCAGTCTTTATTCGCAAGACAGCAGCCGTACTTGTGATTCTGATTGTTTATGTGGATGATATTATATTATCTGGCAGTGACACAGTGGGTATACAGGAAACTAAAACTTACTTAGAGAAGCATTTTGTCACTAAAGATCTGAGAAAACTTCGATATTTCCTAGGCATTGAAGTCTCCAGATCATTTGTAGGATTGTGTCTTTCTCAGAGGAAATATGTACTTGATCTTTTGCAGGAAACTGGCATGCTTGGTTGAAAATCGGCTAACACTCCACTTGATCCAAACATGGACTGGGATGATGCAAACTCTCCTCCCTATGTTGATCATCACCAGTTCAGGAGGCTGGTAGGCAGGCTTATTTATTTGACTGTCACACGAGATGATCTTACTGCTGTTGTCGGATTCATCAGCCAGTATCTTGACAAACCCCGACAATGTCATTGGGATGTTGTATGCCATATTCTGAGATATCTTAAAAGCTCTCCAGGAAAAGGCTTGATGTATAAAAAGCATGGCCACTGCAACCTATCCGCGTTCTCGGACTCAGACTATGCAGGAAGTCGTTCTGATCGGAAGTCAACTTCAGGCTATGGGTGGAAACCTTGTCACTTGGCGAAGCAAAAAGCAAACTGTTGTCGCCAGTTCCAATGCAGAGGCGGAATACCGAGCAATGGCTCATACTGCTTGCGAACTGTTATGGGTTCAGAGTCTCCTTCAGGAGTTTGACATATCTTATTCTAGCCCTATTCCTATGTTTTGTGACAATAAGACTTCCATTTTTATTGCGAGCAACCCCACATTTCACAAGAGGACGAAGCATATCGAGGTCGACTGTCACTTTATTCGAGAAGCAGTTCTCTCTGGCAGAATTTGCACTCCTTATCTCAGTACCGACAAGCAAGTTGCAGACATCTTCACAAAGATACTTCCCAAAACTCGCTTTGTAACTCTGGTTGACAAACTGGGCATGATCGACATCTACGCTCCAGCTTGAGGGGGAGTATAGAGATATGTTGTTTTCTGTTATGTTTTGTTGAGTGTCATGTGCATAGCATGTGCCTCACTTATGTTGTTTACTTCTGTAGTTTAGTCCCATATTGCTCACCTCTGCTTTAGTCTCTATTCCCCTCTGTTATATAAGAGACTGCATTGTACACTGTTTTACTCACTCAATAAACAAGCCTTGGTTTATCTATAATTTTGCTACGAAAATATCTACCTATATTATTTAATTTATCAATATAGCAAGTCCCATGAAGCCCTTTATTAATTTATGTTGGCTTTCAAACTAGTATTGGGGCGAGTTTTAGAATGGATATACATTTGTGGTGGATATGGTAAAGAATGTGTTGCAAAGAAGCAATGCTCATGAAATGGGTGTAGCAAACATGAGAATGTCGAGACATATTGATGTAAAAGCTAATGATATGTGATTTTTCTAATGAAAATAACTTGCAACTTCATTTATAACATACAAGGTGTCTAAACAATGACACAATGCAGCCTTTGTATAGGCACACAAAGAAAAGGCTAAACGGGAGGTAGCCAATGTGAGACTAAACCACTTGCTTTTACAAAAGCCCAATAAAAGGAATAAAAATGTCATAAAATAAAGCAAGCTAAATAAAGCCTAAACAATTGCGTGATGATGCTTTAGTTCATATGTACATAGAGGCAAAGCTGTCCTATGTCTCAGATCGGTGGAAAGGAAGGGATTATGTTAGGAAGCACTACAATCATAATGATAGATATTGAAGGGAAAATAACTCAACAAGAGGGTTACTTAATATACTTTGGTAATGAACAGGTCAGGATGACTAGTGCATCAGTTAAGACTAAGAGTAAGTATTTAAGTTGGATAGGTTTAGTAGGTGAAGAGGTAGATCAAAATAAATTGGGTAGAGCTAAAAAGGACTTGGATACATCACAACTCAAAGATAAATGGAATGTGGTTTGAACTCGAGGTGTAGTTGGACCGCACATGGATGAACGATGAGGTGTAAATGATTGTTGTTTCTTCCGTTTTATGTGGAATTCTAATTTGTGTCATGTATCAACACAAATTCATTGGCATCCTCGACACATCAACACATGTAAAACCTGGACACTTGTTGAAGAGTCTTTCTAACATGAAGACTTTTGGTACACTTGTGTCTGTCTACTATTTCTATGGATGGACAGAGTCTATGCATGGCCTACCATGGGTTTGGTCCAATATTTTGGAATAAAAAGTGTCAGGCTGGAACATGTCCCAGCTCTGAAAAACCACACACTTTTTAATGATACTTTTGCAAGTCTAAGGTATAATAGATGAGTATTTCTTTCAGCATCCCAATTTAAGATAGTTATCATCAAGACTACGTGTGGTTGGGTCTCCAGTTATAGTGAATACACTGCAGACTACTTAGAGTTGGTAATAATCAGCTTGGGATGCAGGATCAAGCTTGTCCTTGTCAGTACTGAGAAGCTGAGGCATTATTGAACAGGCAGAGGAGTGTCATTGGCCATGACAGAGAAGCACAATTCTTTTGTATATATGATTGCTTCGATAGTTGCGACGCTTATTTGTCGAGTCATTGAGGAGCTTTGGCTATTGGTGTAGATGTCACACACCTTCAAGTGGAGGTTCCTCAACTAGACACCGGTGCACATATAATGATGGTGAGATCGTAATGACATCACATTGGTTGATTAGTTGGGTGTGTTAGTGTTTGCACCTTGGATTGAAGGAAAGTGGGAAGAAGTTGAAGGTTGCACAACACTTTATGTAAATGGTGGCAGGTGCAGTAGTGCCTGTATGTTGTGGGAGGTGGTAGTGAAATCAACATCTCCAAACTGGCTCTGTATGAGTTGGTGGTCAGCATGCAACGATCTCCTTGCTTAGCATCGTGAGGCAACTCGGTATTGGCTCTCGCAATCATGAATTTGTGGTGGTACATATGCAGCTTCCTGCACATGTGTGGTATTTCAAATTAAAAGAAATCGGAGGGGGTGTGAGAAGAGCAGGCATAGGCCACAAGTCCGATGTTCTCTGGCAGCCCTATTGATAACAACATAGAACAGGATTTGAGAGGGACTAGGTTGGTTCAGGTATCATCTCTACCTGTAAAACAAAAGAAAATTAATTTTCACCCAAACCATATTCCAAAGCAACAACATGGTATATACCGAATACATGGCATCGATGATCAAGGTTCGATTCAGGGGTGGATCTTTTCTTTTCTCATGTCTACATGACAGTGGTTTTCTAAATTCATCTTGCTCTCCTGATGTTTTCATTCTAGCAAGATGAGATTTCCGTCAGCTGGATGTTGTTTCTCATGTATTGAGTAGGGATGGCAATGGTATGGATCTTCCAACCCACATTCTACCCCGATCCCTATCAATCTAGGAAATCTCCACCACCCACTCCATGGCAAGGAAAAAATCCATGGCTCCATACACATGAACTCCCATGGATATCCAAACATATATGCGAACATCATGACCAGAGCTTAAATTGCTAAGTTAAGACAACCACTGAGTAAAAGGTGGAATGATAAAACAGTTTATTAGTTGCCAATCCTTGAATGGCATGTGGATGTGAAGAACTTTAGTTGCAAAGGGGATTTACTTTTCTGCTCTAGTTTTGATATATGTTTAGAAATTAGAACTAACAGGGAGCAACATGGTCTTGTTTGTAAAATGGTATCTTCAAAATGTACTCTAGTTATTGGATTCAATAGACCAAATTATGGGAGGGAGGTGGATGGTACCCATGTGCAAGTTGTGTCTTACCTTTGCATGAACATCCACAACTATTCCCACTCAAGCATCAGGTTCTTGGCCAATTGTGGGCTAGGTGGTGGTTATTTGCTTGGGAATAGTGATTTTCCATCTTAATTTTGAGTTCATTCTATAACTTACATCATTAGTGCCCCTTTGATTGACTCCCACATTGTAGGAGACTGATTGAAAAGCCACAAGCTAAACTTTCAAACTCGACATTTCTTCTTGTGCTACCACTAAAAGCACCCCTTTGTCAAGTATCACAAGCCATTAAGGTTTGCTTTTCCTTCCTAAAATCTTCTCATAAGGAACCAAGGCTTCAAGTTTACAAGAACAATGAGCGAAAGTGCATTATACACCTCATCATGGAAGAATGCGATTATTGGCTGAAAAAGTAGAATAGAATATTTCTGATATTTTGTGCCAATGTTTAAAATTTTGTCCATGCATGCAAAACTCTTCAACCTTCTATGGTGTTACCATCCCTACTCTTAAAGCTTGAGAATAGCTATATGATTTGCAATTAATGTTGTATTTCCGTATTACATTTAATCTGTTTAAATTGTTTAGGTGCAACAAAACCTGTATATGCACCGGAGCCTTTTGACGTTGGGAGAATTTTGCAAGCTGAAATTGTTGTAAAAGAGGAAAAAGCTACTGTGACAACCAGTGGACCCATAGATCCTGGTTTGTATTTCTTCTTATAAGGGAAATGTCCTTTGATTTCTAATATCTTTTCCATTACATAGAAAATATGTACTCCAATTTCAGCATATACCATAACTATTTAATTTTTTTTATTAAATTCTATAAATTTAAGTCATCATTCTGGCCTTCTATAGATTTTCTTGAGGTTTCTAATTCCTCATATTAGTGAATATGAGGACTTGTTTGCACTTATTATAGTGATTATTCTTATTTCTTGTGAGATTATTGAAGGACTTTCCATCTTAAGAGTGTTAGAATTTACAATAAAGTTAATGAGCTTGTTCTTAAGCTCATTAGTGTTGATGTAGTTCATTTTTATGATACTCCTCATATATAACTTATATAGAGCCTATTCTATATGCAAGACTCGTTATATCTTTGTCTTTGGTTAATCAAAGCTCCAAATTAGTCGTATAGTATCAGATAAAATTTAAAACTCTCTCAAATTTTAAACTGGGCATAACCACCCTCCTTGGGAGTACCCCCCCCCCCCCCAAGGGCAGCAGTCGCCGCCTCCTCTCAGGAGGAGCTGTAGTTGCAACACCCTAGAAGGGCGTTACGACCGCTGATGTCGCCTAAGGTGGCAACACCCCTCTGAAGAGAGGTAGAAGTAGCCATTGCCACATTCTAGGGAGGGCGCAACCCCCCCCCCCCCCACACACACACACATATACAAGGAGAGGCCAACGCGCCGCAAACCCCACATGAGGCGTCACTCGTACCCCTAAAGGGGAGCAACAATGTTGCGTAATCAAGGGAGCAAAGTCATCATTGCCTCTCCTTTAAGAAGCAAATAGAGGCTGACTCCCGGGAATCCTTTTGGGCTACTCTCCATCTGTTACAGGATGTGAATCTTCTCTATATCTGTTTATTTAGGAAATAGCATCCTCCATCTACGTCAATGGTTCTTGTCCTTCATATGACTACTTGTCTTTGATTGCAACAACTTCATCTGTGGTGATCATCTAAAACTTTGTTAGCAATTTACTTTTACCGACTCATGTACTTCGTTACGTACTTTGGTGAGTGCTTCTAAACTACTAAATCTCTCCTATTTCCTATCACAATAATTCTTACCTGCGATAGTGTAAAGCCATGCTTCTTATCAACATTCTCTCATCATTGTGCATCTTACTGGTGATCCTTCTATGCTTATTCACTACTATCTTCTTGGTGAATCACATCTCAAACAATGGTTGATGACCTAGGAAGCACGGATACGGATACGTATCCGATACGGGTACGGGTACGAGGATACGACAATTTTTGAAAATATAGGATACGGGTACGTCATGGATACGACAATTTTTTAATATTTTAAAAAATAACCAATATATTTATTTTAAAAATAGATGAAGACAATCAAATTTCATTCAAAAATCACAATATTTCTAAAGAAAATGGAAACCAATACCTTAATATCAAATAATGATTTAAAATGGGGTCTTTCATTCATTTTTATGTGAGACAAAAGTTACAAAAAGACATGATAATATCATATTTTAAACCTCACATTTCATGTATCATGTAATGTTGTGTTGTAAAGTGAGTTGTGTCATCTGTGATACCAAACTATCTTCTGTCATGTATGGCTAGCTACTATAAAGAACAGATATAGATACAGAAATGAATACGGGTACGGTACGGGGAAACGACAATTTTCGAAAATATAAGATACAAGTACATGGATACAACAATTTTTCTAATGTTTATTTTAAGTTTTGACAGATATACCAATTTCATTCTCAAATCACAATACAATAGGGGGAGTCTAGAGTTGGAAGTCTCATGGTTTTGGGTTTTTGAGGGATCACACAAATGGGGTGCTCTCTTGGCTGCTAAATGGGTTGGTTGTATCTTAACTGCATTGAGGTCATATCCTGCTAATAAAAAAAGGAATACGACTTAAGAAGTATTTGGTATGTAATAGAGAGTATCTAGGGAGGATTAGTATCGGATGTGCATTAAGTACTGGAAGGACACCTATTTTGGAGTATCGGTACTTGGAAGTTATTTAAAAAGTGAAATCCCAAAAAACAGAGGAGGTACAAACAATAAAGAGAAGAAGGAAAATTGGCATTTAGCAAGAGGAATGGTGACTAACCTTGAACTACTTCAAGGAAGCAACTATGACAGCCTTGCTGCAAGCTACTACTTAGCAGAGAGGGTTGAGACATGAGCTGGTGTTAAATGCTAAACAAGCAATGTCATGCCCAATTTTTTTTTCTAGTTTTTACGGACTGGATACGGCTTGGATACAGATGGATACGGATTAGGAGTATCCGATACGTGTCCACGAGTATCCACGGAGTATTGGTATCCGATACGTATCAGATACAGGCACGTCATCTGTTTTGGAGTATCCATGCTTCATAGTTGATGACAAAGATCCTTTGAGTCGGACCATTCTCTACAAAGACAATGTTGTGACCTCCACTATCAATTTAAATGGATATAATTAATTACTTTGGATGAATTTCATCTATATACCATTTTTGAATCCAGAGAATAAATTGAAGGTCGTTAAGAAGCTTGATGAGGACACCCCCGAATGGATATGTGGGAACATACAAGTCAACAATTGGTTGTGGATCAATATGTGACCCCTCATCGCTTCTAAGCACATGTTCCACAAAAATGCAAAAGACTTATGGGAGGCCGCCCGCCGCCACTTCACTCAGGAAAAGAACATGATGTGAATCTACAAGACCTGAGGCAAGCTGTTTGTTGAACATTGGGTTGTGAATTTGGATTACTATTACAATGAAAGTGTTACCTTTTGGCAACAAATCAACTTCTTTCAACTCGTCACCTCTAATTAGTTGACAAAAGAGTGTGCCGGCCTCATCACCGCAAAGTTCCTCAATAATCTACATCTAGTGTATGCCGCCCCGTTCACAGTATTATCTTAGCTGGGGATCATTTCTCGGTCTTGGACTTTGCTTATTCACGTCTACAACAATTTGGTGTATGATCACAACTCAGCTTAGCATCTCTATCAGACTCGCAACTTGTCATGAAAGTTGTGCTTGTGGCTGAGGACATGGATGTGCTCTGTTAAATAATGTCTTTATATTCTATTTGTTATTTTCCTTTCCTATATGGACCTACGTGTAATTTCTCCACTTATATATATATATATATATATATATATATATATATATATATATATATATACATATATATATATATATAGAGTGACGATCCTATGCGAGGCCGTTTCCATGCGAGTGTGAGAGGCTTTATTTGTGACCACTCGTTTATCTTGAATAGAATATGGCGACAGCCTTCCGGTGCTCTGCCTTGATGAAAAGACAAGTCTCAGTTCATTCTGCCATCGCTCACCCTGTCAACATGTATAATATTAAACTATTCAGTATAATGTATAGCCCTTCAGTCAATTGTCTCGCTCCTCACATCAAGCAAGACATCTGCGACACAAGCATCGGCTGCAGTGTGCGCTGATCGCCAATTTAATTGATTAAATGAAACAAAAGTCCTTCAACTCTCTCTCGCTCTCCAACTGGATAGCCTTCTAAAAGTCACCTTTTTTGTTGTATGGAGTACGTAGATACCAATAAATTCAAGGGAAGAAAATTGAGTGTGGAGTATTTACTTTCGGTTAATGCACTATCTAAAAACACATTATAAAGCATAATATTATAATGCATGCATACGTAAGGAATTTGGGTCTTTGATTTTTGATTCTACGTTTACTTGGTTATGGGTCCGTATAAAAATGTGTGCCATCCACATATAAATTAGAGTACTGATATAAAATACATTATACATACCAATACTCTCACCCGTCATTGGGAACTACTCGATAAACCAGTCCTTTGCTTTAGCTTCTGTGTATGGTACCGAGGAGATTCTTGCATACCGTAAAAGATCTAGTCCTGATGGGGTCTTTTTTCGGGAAGTCCTGAACTCCATCTAGGCCGCATGAAAAAGCCACTTTTCCATGGACGGCTAGATCAAATGCAGGGGCATTTTTGGATTGGGGAAAGATTGTTTTTGGCGTCAAGATTTGACAATCTTCTGACAACCTTCTCCCATGCGTCGCAACATGCATACGAACACAATTTCAGTCGTTGTCATCTTTAGCTCAGCTCTCTCTCTTTCTGGCTCTCATTTTCTCTTGTTTTCCCTTTCCGCCCGAAACCTAGATCGCTCTTCCCTCTCCGACGACGGCGGCGAGATAAATGTTGACCGATCATGGTTGTTGTTTGTTATTTTAGGGCTCAAACGACTTTCGTCGCCTGAACTGGACTAAGATCGTTGTTGCCTCTCGACGTCGGCAGCGATACGGTGTCGGCAAGACCGATCATGGTTGTTGTTGGTTATTTTAGGGCTCAAATGATCTTCGACGCCTCAACCAGACTCCTTGCTGATTTTTTTGTTGTTATGTGATTCTGCATTTAACAGAGATCACCGTTTCATTTATTTTGTCTGTACACTAATTTAATTTCTTTAAAAGTGATATTTTTCGCTGAAAGAAAACTCTTTTATTTTCGTAAACATTGTTCGCTTCTCCCACCATCCTTTTCTCGAAACAAGTATATGGTTTCCTTTATTTTACATGTACACTAATTGTATTTCTTAAAAAGTTGTTTTTTTTTGTTGAAAGGAGGCTCTTCTATTAATATTGTAGAGGAAAATATGAGTAAAAGAGTGATCTTTAACATCATAGCTGGCTACATATGTAAAGCATTGCTTTTTCATACCATATACTGTCATTTTCTACAGATTAGTACATCATGGCCGACGAATGGATGAACCAGATTGACATAGATTTAAAGGAGCTAGCTTCAACATGCTCATCCTTCAGAAGCTAGTGTGTCCTCATGACCCCAAGATGCAGTTGCTAGTGTGCCATCACCACCTCGCCAAAGAGCTCAACAACAACATGATCATTGTTCAGAAGCTGGTGTGTCCTCACGACGCTAAGATTCAGTTGCTGGTCTGCCATCGTCACCTCGCCAAGGAGCTCTACAAGGACAAGCCTGCTATGTGCCACCATCATCACGCCAAGATGTGCAACAGAGAAATTATGTCGGTAATACATCTTTGTTTGGCATAGATCTAAATGAGATGGGTTCTCAAGAACAGGGCTGGTAAGGAATATCACAGGGAGATTTTCTATTTGAAGTAAATCTAAATGAGATGGGTTTTCACGAACAGGGAATATCACTGGAAGATTGTGGTTTTGAAGATAATTCATATAATGAATTTTCACAGAGAGATTTCTCAGAGAGAGACACAACTCCTTCTGCATATCCGTCTTGCATAGATATTCCTGATGTGGGGTCACATGACATTTGGATTGAAATAGATCTGAATCAGGCCTGTGCGACTTCTGATATCACCGGAGACGACATTGGTGCTGAAGTTATTTAGTTAACCTCTGATGATTAGTCCATAAACCGTCATGTATTATATTGTCATTCCTTTTTTGCGTATCGTCATTCCTTATCTCCCTCTCTTTGTTCCTGCTCTCTTCCTCTAAGTTCCTTTCCTCAAGCTAGTTGTTCGTTCTTTATCTTGTTACTATCATTGTTCCTTTTTACCTGATTATTGTTACTTTTTTCATCTTCATATGTTCCCTTTCTCGCTATCCTTGTAATCCTATTATCTTTCATGATCTCAGATGAACTTGATAAACATGATTACTGGGACAACCTTGAATTTAACTCTGTACACAAAGCACATCAGTCCTATAACGATTATGCTCATCAGAAAGGGTTTGCCATGAGGATTGAATGGGAGAAGAAGTTTACATGCAAGAACATGGATCATGAAAAGATTCAGTATATGTGATATGTGTGCAATAAACAAGGCTTTTGAAAGGTTAGTATAATGAATGCCACTGGTTCACGCGAAGAATTGATAAATTCTTCGAGATGAATGTGTTGGTTTTCTTTGATAAATTCTTTGATTGCCACTGGTTAGGCAAAGAAATCTCGGATAGCATACTAATGTTGAACTGGGCAGCTCACAGTTCTGCCAACCAAGAAATAGAGATTTGCCCAGTTGGAGGAAAACTTTTCTATTTTGCAAAGTCCTATTCGACTGGGACAAGAATTGATATTCAGATTAAATTGAAACAAAATAGAAAAGTCAATTACAAGTAGGCCTGGGAAGTGAAATGACTATTTCACTTGGTGAAACAACCGTTTCACATGCCAAATGACCGTTTTAATTTGTGAAATGACCAGTTCGCCTGCCGTAGTGTGAACAGTTCATGGAATTTTCGGATCCTTCTACTCCCAAACAGACTGGGAACCCTAACCCTGCCCTCTACTATAAATAGAGGGGTACGGGGGGCTTATCAGAACACACAACTTAGAACATCAGTTGCTCTGCAAAGTTATTGTCCTCTCTGGTTCTGGTAACCGAGAGAGCCCGAGCAAGTGTTACCAGAATAGGGAGGCACAATGAGGGAAAGATAACTACAGAAAAGCAATCTGAGTTCGGGAGAGCATGTTGGTGACTAGTATGCCGACAGGAGGGTCGTCTCCTTCCTGCCAGTTCTTCTAGAACGACCGGAGTTCCAATTCTTCTGCCGCTCAGGAGGACACATCAACCGCAATCTGTGGTGGAGTCCAGTCCATGACGAAGACCAGGAGCTGCACAGACACCGTCCAAGACATGGCGTTGAAGACCACATATGGTGAGAGGTATTGTCACTGGACAAGCCCCAAGACCAGGTATATCTTGCTAAAACCATCATTCCCATTACATAGTCATTGATACGATCTCCTGTTATTGGTTAAATGGCTCATAAATTTTTTTTTATGCTGCCTGATCGAGGCCATAAAACCCAACAACTATATCGGTGGTGGTTAAAATCTACAAATAAAGTTGCATATAAAAAAATTATGATTATACTAGAAAAACATTTTTCGAATACTGGAACACATATTGTAGAATACTAGAACACAAATTGTGGAATACTGGAACACATATTGTAGAATACTAGAACACATATTGCAGAATGCTGGAACACATATTGTAGAATAGTCACGTGAAACACATGATTTGAATACATCACACATGATTCGAATACAGGAACACACGATATACGATACAGGAACACTGTTGTCGAATAATAGAACAAATAAAGTTGAATAAAAAAATATGTCATTTCAGCTTAATGAAATGAATATGGTTTAATACTAGAACTCACATGTCAAATATAAGAACAACTTAGTCGAATATTGGAACAAATGAATTGGAATACAGGAAAAAATGAATTGGAATACAGGAGCAAATATGGAATACCGGAACAAATGAATTAGAATAATGTGTTAGTTTATTATAATGGAACAAATATGGTTCAACACTGGAACACATTTTGTCAAATACTAGAACACATTGTAGAATACTAGAATACAAATTTCGAATATAGGAACACCTGATTCGAATATAGGAACACACAGTTTATTCCTTGCCAGCCCTATTCTTGAGAGCCCATCTCATTTAGATCTACGTCAAACAAAGATGTATTGCTGACATAATTTCTCTGTTGCACATCTTGGTGTAATGACACTGGCACATAGCAGGTTTGTCCTTGTAGAGCTCCTTGGCGAGGTGACGATGGCAGACCAACAACTGAATCTTGGCGTCGTGACGACACACCAGCTTTTGAACGATGAGCATGTTGTTGTTGAGCTCTTTGGTGAGGTGACAATGGCACACCATCAACTAAATCTTGGGGACGTGAGGACACATCGACTTCTGAAGGATGAGCATGTTGAAGCTCCTTTAAATCTATGTCAATCTGGTTCATCCATTTGTCGACCATGATGTACTAATCTGTAGAAAATGATAGTATATGATATGAAAAAGCAATCCTTTACAGATGTACCTAGCTATGATATTAAAGATCACTCTTTTATACATGTTTTCCTCTACAATATTAATAAAAGAGCCTCCTTTCAACGGAAAAAACAACTTTTTAAGAAATATAGTTAGTGTACATGCAAAATAAAGGAAACCATATACTTGTTTTGAGAAAAGGATGGTGGGAGAAGGGAACAATGTTTACGAGAATAAAAGAGTTTCCTTTCAGTGAAAAAATATCACTTTTAAAGAAATTAAATTAGTGTATAGGCAAATCAAATGAAACAATGATCGGAGTTATTTACATAATCACATAACAACAATAAAATCAGCAAGTAGTCTGGTTGAGGCGTCGAAGACCGTTTGAGCCGTAAAATAACCAACAACAACCACGACAGGTCTTGCCGGTGTTGTATAGCTACCGATGTCGAGAGGTAACAACAATCTTAGTCCAATTCAGGCGACGAAAGCCGTTTGAGCCCTAAAATAACAAACAACAACCACAATCGGTCAAGATTTATCTTGCCACTGCCGTCGGAGAGGGAAGAGCGATCTAGGTTTCAGGCGGAAAGGGAAAAAGAGAAAATGAGAACCAGCAAGATCGGGAGCTGAGCTGAAGATGACAATGACTGAAATTATGTCTGTATGCATGTTGCAACGCATGGGACAAGGTTGTCTGAAGATTGCCAAATCTTGGCGCCAAAAACAATCTTTCCCCAATCCAAAAATGCCCATGTTTTTGATCTAGTCATCCGTGAAAAAATGTCCTTTTCGTGCGGTCAGGATGGAGTTCAAGACTTCCCAAGAAAAGACCCCATCAGGACTAGATCTTTTACAGTATGCAAGAATCTCCTCGGTACCATACACAAAAGCTAAAGCAAAGGACTGGTTTGTATAATGTATTTATATAAGTACTCTAATTTATATGTGGATGGTACATATTTTTATACGGACCCATAACCAAGTAAACGTAGACTCAAAAATCAAAGACCCAAATTCCTTACGTATGCATGCATTATAATATTATGCTTTATGATGCGTTTTTAGATAGTGCATTAACTGAAAGTAAATACTCCACACTCAATTTTCTTCCCTTGAATTTATTGATATCTACGTACTCCATACAACAAAAAAAGGTGACTTCTAGAAGGCTATCCAGTTGGAGAGCGGGAGAGAGTTGAAGGACTTTTGTTTCATTTAATCAATTAAATTGGCGATCAGCGCACTCTGCAGCCGATGCTTGTGTCGCAGATGTCTTGCTTGATGTGAGGAGCGAGACAGTTGACTGAAGGGCTATACATTATATTGAATAGTTTAATATTATACATGTTGACAGGATGAGCGATGGCAGAATGAACTGAGACTTGTCTTTTCATCAAGGCAGAGCACCGGAAGGCTGTCACCATATTCTATTCAAGATAAAAGAGTGGTCACAAATAAAGCCTCTCATACTCGCATGGAAACTGCCTCGCATAGGATCGTCACTATATATATATATATATATATGCGGTACACACATTGTGTAACCCCACAGGTTCCCATATCCTTTCTGAAATGGTACCAGAGCAGGCGTAACCCTCCTTGGGCGCCGCCCCTCTCTCCATCTCTTCTTTCTCCTTCTTCCCCTCCCCAACCTTCCCTTCTCTCTCCGCCAGCGCCTGCCCTCCCCGCGGCCGCTGGCCACGTAGGTGCAGCAGCCGACCTCCCCTCAGCAGCCAACCGCTCAGCAACAGGCCGCCGCCCGCCGATCGACTGGGGTAGCCGCCGCACCGCCGCAGCAGGTCAGTTCCAGCCCGGGCCGCCGAGCCTCCTAGCCGCCCAGCCTACCGGGCGTCTGTGTAAGCCTCCTCCGACTTCATCTACTGCCTGCCCGTGTCGACCTTTGAACCGCCGGATCCCTTGCTGCGCCTCAGCGTAGTCCGTATGTAACTGGCCCATCCAGTTTCTTCTCCTGTGCCTACTGCCGCCTAGAAAGAGGACCTAGGCGGTCATCTATTGATTGTACCTGCCTTCTACTGCTGGACTTGGTATTATTTGACTCTCATGGCTTCCTCACACGATGACCATCGCCGTCAGGTTACTACTCTCAAGTTGGATGGGCCCAACTACCAACATTGGGTTTTCTCCATGGAGATTTATGCTAAATCCCAGGGCAAACATTCACACCTGACGTGCGACCCACCTCAAGCTCCTGCTTCTACTACTGAGTCCAAGGACATCAAGGCCTATGATGACTGGGTCAAAGATGATTCGACTGTGATGACATGGATTCTCAACAGCAGTGAAACACACATCACTGTTACTCTACTCCGTGTACCTACTGCTACAGAAATGTGGGATCAACTGGCAAGCACTTACTCTCACAACAAAAATCCCAAGAAGTTGTTTGACTTAAATAAGCAACTGACTCGTCTTCAGTTTTCAGGACCTGACCTTGCTGACTACTTCTCTGCCTTCAATGGATTCTGGGGTGAACTTGAGAGCTATCACCCTCTGTTGACTGATTTGGCTACCATGCAACGCCAAAGACATGAGCTGCAGTTAGTTCAGTTCCTGTATGGCCTCCCTGAGTCATATGCTGGGGTTGTAGATTAGATTCTTGCCAGTGATCCACTGCCCACGTTAGAGAGTGTTTTTCAACGCCTTCAACGACTGTCTGCCTCATCTTCTGCATTACCTGCTGATACCGGTGATATTACTGCTCTTGCTGCTACGTCATGCCGTGGTCGTGGCCGCGGCCGTGGTCGCTTTCAGGAGAACCGCCCCCCTCTTGGCTCTGGGAGGGGGCGTGGTTCGGTTGGACGTGGTGCATCCTCTGACCCTCCCAGTACTTCTCGCCCTCCTTCTGGACAGCGCTTCTGCAACTTCTGTGGTAGGTCTAACCACATTGAAGAAAAGTGTTGGGAGAAGTATAGCAAACCTGCCTAGGCCAATGCTGCTTTTGAGGACGATACTCAACCTCAGGCTATTGATTCGTCAAACTCTACTACTGCTGATTTCATCCGTGCTGAGGTGGAACGTCTCCTGTTGGAGCGCACTGGTGCTTCCTCTGCTGTTACTACTGGAGTTCATGCTGCAACCTACACTGGTTGTGATTCTGCTCTTCTAAGTGCACCCTCGTCTAGTACTGGTAATACATGATGGATGATTGATTCGGGTGCTTCTCACATATCTGGAAATCGGTCTATTTTTTCTAACTTCTCTAAACCAGTTTCTAAGTTTTCTGTTATGCTCACTAATGGCTCAAAATCTGCTGTGTCTGGGATTGGTGATATTGTTGCTCTGTTTTTGTTGAAATCTGCTCTATATGTGCCCCGTTTTCCATTAAACTTACCATCTGTTAGCAAAATTGTGCGTAGCCTGAACTGCAGTCTCACTTTTGTTCCTGGTACTTGTATTTTTCAGGACCTTCGCATGAGGATGAAGATTGGTGGGGGGCATGAAGGACCTGATGGCCTCTACTATCTGGACGAGTTGAGAAAGATCGGCACTACGACTTTAGCTTCAGCCTTATCATCTTCTATTTCAGCTTTGCAGTGGCACTACAGACTTGGACATCCGTCATCTGAGAAAATAAAACATGTCATTTCTGGTGTAGGGACGCACAGTTTTCAGTGCGAGTCCTGTCAGTTAGGCAAACAGTTTAGGACTGTCTATCCTAAGAGGTCTCAGATTAGTAGTAAAAGTATTTTTGATCTTGTTCATGCAGATGTATGGGGTCCTTGTCACGTTCTAAGTTTATCTGGAAATAAATACTTTATTCTGTTTATTGATGATTTTTCTCGTGCCACATGGTTGTTTCTTCTGAAAGATCGGTCCTAAGTATTGCCTACAATAAAATTCTTTTTTGCTGATATTGAAACCCAGTTCTATATGCCTGTTAAAATTCTGCGTACAAATAATGTGTTGGAATTTGTTTAGAAAGAGGTTGAGCTGTTTTGTCGTTCCGTTGGTACTATTCATCAAACATCTTGTGCCTATACACCTCAACAAAATGGAGTTACAGAAAGGAAAAATAGACATTTGCTTGAAGTCAGTAGAACCATCATGCTACACTCTAATGTTCCTAGACATTTTTGGCCAGAAGCTATTCTTACTGCATGTTTTCTAATTAATCGAATGCCTTTATTTGTTATTGGCAACAAGATTCCAGTACAGTTCCTACAACCAAATATGCCTCTTTTTTCTGTTCCATTGAGGATTTTTGGACCTACCTGCTTTGTTCGTCTACTTGGACCGAATTATGACAAATTATCTCCTAGAGCAAAAAAATGCAGAGGCTAAGATCTATGACGCAGATATCAAACAACCGATTTGGTTTCATGCTTGGTAGATCAACAACAAATAATATTTTTCTGATAAGGAGGCTTATGGAGAAGTATAGGGAAAGAAAAAGAGATCTTCACATGGTTTTTATCGATTTGGAAAAGGCTTATGATCGAGTACCCAAAGAAGTGTTGTGGATGGTTTTGAGGAAAAAGGGTGTGCCAATCCAATACATTGACTTGATCAAAGACATATATGGTAGCTCTACTGCAAGTGTGAAGACTCCTGGAGGTGAGACACCAACATTTCCCATCACAGTTGGGGTACACCAAGGATCCACACTCGACCCATATCTGTTCGTTCTTGTTATGGATGAGTTGACAAAGAATGTTCAGGATGATGTTCCTTGGTGTATGTTATTTGCTGATGATATTGTATTGATTGACGAAACTAAAGATTGATTTGAATGATAAAGTTGAACTTTGGAGAAAGGCACTGGAATCAAATGGATTGATGATAAATAGGAGCAAAACTGAGTATTTGCATTGCAATTTCAGCCAATCTCGCAGTGTGAATGGTGGAGCCAAGTTGGACGGAGTAGATATACCAAAATGTGATAAATTCCGTTACTTGCGCTCTATCATTGAAACAGATGGAGATGTCCAAAATGACGTTTGTCATAGGATCACTGCAAGATGGTTGAAATGGAGGAGTGCAACTGGAGTATTATGTGATTGGAAGATCCCTCTCAGACTAAAAAGCAAGTTTTATAAAACTGCTATACGGTCAGCCATGCTCTATGGGAGTGAATGTTGGGCGGTGAAGAAACAAGGACTCAACAAGATGAACGTGGCTGAAATGCGTATGTCAAGATAGATGTGTGGGGAAGACAAGAAAAGATCGCTTGAGAAATGACTATATCAAGAATAAAGTGGGGGTGGCGATCATTGGGGACAAGTTGCGCAAGGGTCGAATCAGATGGTATGGACATGCGCAACGTAGACCGACTAATGCGCCTATACGAAGCAATGATATTGAGGCAAGCACAATTAATAGAAGAAGAGGAAGGCCTAAATTAACATGGGAAGAGCTTATAAAGAGAGATTTGAATCTCTACATCTCAACCAG
This sequence comes from Alisma plantago-aquatica, assembly GCA_963693085.1. Classification (NCBI taxonomy): domain Eukaryota; kingdom Viridiplantae; phylum Streptophyta; class Magnoliopsida; order Alismatales; family Alismataceae; genus Alisma; species Alisma plantago-aquatica. The sequence goes on from OY856411.1 coordinate 401,531,901, forward strand.
AATATGACCCATGATAGAGCTGAATGGAAAAGAAGGATCCATGTAGCCGACCCCAACATAGTTGGGATTGGGGCTTAGTTGATGATGATGATGATGAGCGGAAAAATGCATTTTCTTGGGCTATTCACGTACTAAGAAAGGGTATCTCTACTATAGTCCTATAACTAAAAAGTGGTTCACTAGTAGTGATGTGGTTTTCTTTGAGGATACACCTTTTTATTCTGCTAAAGGAAATACCTTGAGTTCAGATGTTATAGCAGCACTGTTACCAATCATCAGTGAGAGCATATTTGATTCATTACCAGCTGAAACTGCTCCTCCTCTTATTGTGTATCAACGCAAGAATCAATCACAGTCTGCTCAAGACCCCCCTTACAAAACCAATCTTCTCCTCCAGAAGGTCCTACACCTGCTGAGGTAACTTCTGACTTAGATTTACCTATTGCTCTCAGGAAAGGCACTCGTTCTTGTACTTCTCATAATATTGCTAATCATGTTTCTACTGCACATCTGAGTGTTCATGTGAGTATTTTGTTGTTGCTCTATCTGCTGTTGTTGTCCCTAAGAATATCAATGATGCTTTACAAAGTTCTGCCTGGACAAATGTCATGACTGAGGAAATGACTGCACTTGCTGATAGAAGAACTTAGGAGTTGGTAGATCCTCCTCCTGATTGCAAGCCTGTTGGCTGTAGGTGGGTATATGCTGTGAAGTATCAGCCTGATGGAACTGTGGAGCGTATGAAGGCACGCCTTGTGGCAAAAGGGTACACTCAAACCTATGGTATTGATTATTTTGAGACTTTCTCTCCTGTTGCACAGCTGAATTCAGTCCGAGTACTTCTTTCTGTTGCTGTCAACTTGGATTGGCCTCTTATTCAGCTTGATGTTAAAAATGCTTTTCTTTATGGTGATCTTCAAGAGGAAGTCTATATGGAACAACCACCTGGGTTTGTTGCTCAGGGGGAGTCACACAAGGTTTGCCGTCTAAAAAAATCTATTTATGGACTCAAGCAGAGTCCTCGGGCATGGTTTGACAAGTTGAGCAAGATACTGACTATTTTTGGATTTCTGAGATCACATGTTGATCACTCTGTCTTTACTAAAAAGTCGTCTTCTGGTATTGTGGTTCTAATTGTTTATGTTGACGATATCATCTTATCTGGCAGCGATTTTACTGAAATTCAGGCTACTAAAACACACTTGTGCAAGCATTTTGCTACTAAAGACTTAGGAAAGCTGCGATATTTTCTGGGCATTGAGGTGTCCAGAACTGCTAGTGCTCTTGTCTTATCCCAGAGGAAGTATGTTCTTGATCTTTTACAGGAGACCGGGATGCTTGGAGCACGTCCTGCTGATACTCCTCTATATCCCAATGTGAATTGGGATGATGATGCATCTGCTATATATCCGGATAATAAAAAATATAGGAGACTGGTTGGTAAGATGATTTATCTGACTGTTACTAGAGATGATATCTCTACTGCTGTTGGTCTTCTTAGCAGGTATCTTGATAAGCTTAGACAGTGTCACTGGGATGCCCTGTGTCATATTTTGAGGTACCTTAAGAAATCTCCTAGTAAAGGCCTTTGTTATAGAAAGCATGGGAACTGTTTTCTTGAAGGTTATTCTGACTCTGATTATGCTGGAAGTAAGATAGACAGAGAATCTACTTCAGGCTACTGCACCTATGTTGGAGGAAATCTTGTCACTTGGAGGAGCAAAAAGCAAAATGTTATTGCTAGATCCAGTGCCGAGGCTGAGTACAGGGCTATGGCTCATACTGCCTGTGAACTTTTATGGGTACAATCTCTCTTGAAAGACTTCGGTGTGGAGTCTTCTACTGCTATTCCTATGCATTGTGACAATAAAGCTGCTATCTTCATTGCTAATAATCCTGTGTATCATGAGCGGACAAAGCACATTGAAGTTGACTGCCACTTTATTAGAGAAACTATCTTGTCTGGTCAAATCTGCACTCCATTTACCCGCTCAGAGGATCAAGTTGCTGATATTTTTACAAAGCTGCTGGCAAAGAAACATTTCATCTCTCTTGTGGACAAGTTGGGCATGATTGATATCTATGCTCCAACTTGAGGGGGGTGTTAAATGATGTCTTTATATTCTGTTTGTTATTTTCCTTTCCTATATGGACCTATGTGTAATTGCTCCACTTATATATATATGGGGTACACATTGTGTAACCCCACGGGTTCCCAGATCCTTTCTGACATGCTCCTGATCTAGAATATACCTTCTACAACAAACTTGCTCACGTTGAGGAGAAGTGCCACCAAAAGCATGGACATCCCTACGGGGGAGGTTGTAAAGCTGGTACAACTCATGTTAATCAAACTATAGACGTCGCCTCACAATTCAAAATCTCTTATTTCGAGTACAAGGAGCTTTTGTAGCATCTCAAAATCCTCTACGGTCCGAGATATGATGAGTGTACAGTTCGTTGCTACATCCGCAACACATCTGTTATCCAACCAAGGTGATGTGGGGGCCTTAATGATAGCCTTCCATTTTTCTTTAATAGTTTTCTTTGGGGCCACCCAACACATTGTTGGTATGAGACACCTTATTTTGAACCCTTGAATCCTATATTCCCCATTCCTCTGCTACACTTGCTGATAAAGCTATCAAATCAGTCCAACGGTGGGGCATTGGGGATCTTTCACCTAAACTTAAACTTTAATGTGTTCATTATATCCCAAATTTTCCTTTTGACTTGATGTATGTTGCTAGATTGTTGACGCTTTAAAATGTTACGTAATCTTCGGTAGTCATGGTTTTGTGTTGCAAGATTCTCAATGTTTAAAGATGATCAGGATGAAACTCAAGAGGCCCATTGTTGTCTACTATCTAGTTTTAAAAGTCTTCTGTGTGATTTTTTTCAATTAATGGAAGCAATATATGATTTTCTTTCCACACAAAACTTTTCTTTGTTTGACAACTATATTTGATCTTATTCACAATGACATTTGTGGACTCTTTCGAACCACAAGTACAAGCGGATTGTTATTTAAATGGCGTTTTTCGATGGCTTCTATAGAATTTTGTGGATATATGTGGATATATTTGTTGAGAAAATTTCAGTTGAAATTTTGGTTTTTTGACCGGTGCCAAACATCGAAATGGACATGCCAAATTGCCAAAGTTTCCGACTCGTAAATTCATTAAACATATTACAAAAAATTAAAAAATCCTTAAAAAATGTGGGAAACCCCCCTCAATTAATTGAATCTAAAATATAAGATGTAACATGTTATTTCATAGGAATATATGTATGTATACATAGCATGATCGAAATCCTACTCACTACAGTTTTGTATATTTTCACTCAAAAATGTAGGAGCTGCCACCCTATACAAACATATGATTTATTACGTAATTAGGCGTATTTGTGTATGTAGATCATCATGGTCAAAAACTATGACTTAATTCCTTTATTTGGTCATCGAAATCGTCAAACCTTGTGTTGAAATAAGAGGAAATATCAAAATTTCAGTCGAAAATTATGTAAATTTTTGTTTCTGGACCATATGAGCGTCGAAATTGACATTTTAAACATGGCTCCTAACTGAGTATTAGGTATATTTCAAATCTTTTATAAAATGATTAAAGTCCATCCAATAATTCCACTAATGTTTTTTGCATTGACAACACTTTAAAATATATCTTTGGCTCCATGGTGAACTTTTGCTCTAACATAGGGATGATCTATTAAAGATCTTGTGCCCACACTCCACGACAAAATGGAGTTGTTGAGCACGGAGATCGACACCTATTAGACGTCACTTGATCCCTCTTGTTTCACCTTATATGCACAAATCATATTGGCGTGAATTCATCCTCACAGTCTGCTACCTTATTAATTGTCCACCATCATCCATTCTCTGAAACAAAATGCCATTTCCACTGTCTTTCCTAAAGACAAAAGTTTTTATCTACATCTCTGCATTTTTTAATGTACTACTTTCTTCTGTAACTTTGGTCCTACTGTTGACAAACTTGATCTACAATCAATTAAGACTTTTTTTGCTATTCTACTTTTCAAAAATGTTACAAATGCGACAAACCAAGCAACCCACATATGAATGTCTCGACATATGTTGCTTTTCATGAATCCGACATCTTCTACGCTACAATGACTTCACAACCTTCCTCATTTAGAACGAGTTTGTCAAATTAGATCTTTTTGACCTTGTGGGTTGTCTTCCACCAACTCTCCACTTCATAGTACCTTGTCTATGTTTCCACTGGGCGCACCACTTATTCCTTAGTTTCTTAAAGTCTATCACTAATGTCCAAAGGTGAAACCTTAGCTCCAGATTCTGATGCTCTCGTAAAACTTTAAGGATTCAACACGTCTTGTTGCACCAACAAAAGGTTTATGTTCTTCCACCATACATGATTCCATATCTCATACCTATTGCCTTTCTAAACTACCTTGCAATCCTTAACTTATTACTCAACACTTAGGTTCAATCCTTACTACACCTTGGTTGAAAAGTTGTGATGCTTGAAGAGATGATAGCTCTACATGAGAAGGGTACATGGAGTCATGCATTCCCCACCTAAAAACAAGAACATTGTGGGTTGTCAATGGATCTTCTCTGCCAAGTTCAATTGTGATCTTTGTGTTGAACATCTTAAAGCTTGTCTTGTCGTCAAAGGATTAAACCAGATCTTTGGGGTGGATTTCTTTAAAATAAATTCACCTGTAATGCATATTGTTTTGGTCTGGATTGCTATCTGTCCGGAAACTCATATGGACTGTCCTATATTCCATCTTGATATCACCAATGTGATGCTCCATGGCTATCTAGAGGAAGAAGTCTACTGTAGCAACCTTTGGGTTTCATTGTTGAGGGAGGGAGGGTCTTCCCGAGTCTAAAAACGTAAATGATCTCTATGACCTCAAGCAATCAGCACAACATGGTTTAAAAACTTTTGTAGTATCCTTGACTCCTTGACGTTTTCTAGGTTGACTAGTGATCGTAGTGTCTTCTTCTCTAAGAATGCCTGTGGCATCGACCTGTCCATGGATGGTGATGATATTGTTATCACTAGCAGTAGTATTGTGTTAGAGTGTCTATTTACTTAAGTGTTTTAGTCTATTTATTTAAATTCTGTTTATTCTATTTGTAATATGGCCCCAATTGTCCATTGGCCCATTAGGGTTTGTCTAAGTGTCTGTATGCATCCCCCTTATCCTATTTATAGGAAAGGGTGGCTGCCTCCTATCTCAAGCAATAAGAAAACACTCCACACGTTGGGATTTTCCCCCACTCATATCGTTTTTTACATGGTATAAGAGTAGTCGGTCTTGTCCTACCCCTAACCCTGAGAGAGAGTGTAAAGGAGAGTGCCTCCCCTTACGGGCGGCGGCCGCTGCCGCTAGGCGTTGCTGATAGCTGCCCACAAGGATTTTCCCATCCCCACCTCTTTTTGGAGCCGTCACAATGGAGTCGTCTCCATTTTCATCAACAAAATCATCCTATGAAGTTGTTGGTATCCAGATCTACAAGGGCCTTCATGCCTCCGTCAATTTTTCTTGCTAATGAAGCCGCCGCTATCCTATTTTCCTCCATCATCACAGATCTACACCGCCGTTATCAACTCCGCCACCGATCTACTCCATGCATCCTCCCCTTTTGAGATCTACTCCTAAATCAAGGAAAAGATCTCCTATTTCCGCTAATATTGAGGATCCATCATCCTCTACTGCTTGGCGGAGATCTGGAAGGATTTCCCCTTCTTTTGCTGCTGATTCGGGGTTTATCTGCTGTTGTTCGCCGCCAACATGGCGTGTTGCTTCTAGACAGCGTGTAGGCGATGTTCTGCTTCTTTGCGACTTCGTTCGTCGGTTTTGGACGCGATGTGTCGTTTCTGGACACGACGTGTCACCTACCTTCTGCCCCGAGCTTCTGTCAACTGACACGATGTGTCCTTTCAACGACATGACCTATCGTCTGCTTCTTCTGGCGCTGACTGCTGCTACTGTGATATCAGACACGTGACGTGTCTCTTCATCGACACGGCATGTCACCTGCTACTGCTGCTTCCTGTGTCATCTGACACAGCGTGTTGCTCAACGCCACGGCATGTCCGCTGCTACCTGTTGCTACATCTTGGCATGCTACAATGATTCTATCATATAAAGGAGGTATCTATACATGGCGTGTCCCTTCTTTCTCTTACCAACAACAATTATCTTCCCGTTTTTGGGTCGGAAAAAGATCCATTTATTTTTCTATTTGAATCTTTGTAATCGGGTCATGTTGCACTTTTACTCGCATTATCAGTAACTTCATCCACATGTTTTTTGCCTACACAACCCTACGTCTACCTTTTTTTTGACTCCCCACTCCAACCACTCTTCATTCTTTTTGTGGTTGGCGTGAGAGGGAGAATAGAGGATGAAGAGTAGAGGGAAGAGATGAGATGAGAGGAGAGATGAAGGAAGAAGAAGAAAAATTCAGTTATGCTGCTACATGAATCTTCATGCCACTTTTTACTATTGATATATGGATCCTTCTGCTACTATTGGTGTTCCTTTTCTTCTATTTGGATCCATCTATTGTTATGTGGACTGTTCATGATAATTTTGTTGCTATGTGAAGCTTTTCTGCTGCTATTATTGCTTAGTCATCATCATGGAACAAAATTTCAATCGAAATGTTGAAATTTGGGTCGAAATTTCGTTTTTTTTGCAATCGGACATCGAAACCTATGATCGGACATGTGAAACACACAAATGCAGGGAATGGGATGTAATTTCGCGAAAATTTCGACCTGAAGTGCGAAATTTTGACAAAATGGGGAAATTTCGCACCAAAAAGCCCAATTTGGGCCGTAATTTCGCGAAATGGTACAGAAACACAAATTAAATTTTGAGATATTTGTTCCAAAAGCTGATAATGCTATATCTTGGGTATTTTGACAATTTTGTTTTAATCTTTCACTTCTAAAGGCTATCTTTCTCAATCCTAAGGTATGTTTTCCCTATCCCTAGACCGTATACATTACCTTCATCAATTTCTACACTCTTCTATAGAGATATGTAGAAATACTCCAAAAATAACAAAGTTCTTTCTTGAATCTATGCATAAATGTCCCATGTAACTTAGTTAAATGCTAATGCTAGACTTGTACAAATTGTAGTTGGTAAGTTTGGAACTTGTAACTGTAAATTTTAAGTTCTAAGCTGTAACTTGAAGCTTTTAACAGACTAACTATCTAACAAACTTGACAATTCTGTTCATTTGTGCACTCACTCATCAAGACATGGATCCCTCCCTAACCTCTAAACATATAAATTTATTATACAATCAAGTGTGTCTATGTTTGAACATTGTGTTTGAACATTATGTTTGAACATTGTGTTTAAAAAAGGCCATAACTAACCCGGCCGCTGTGGCTCGGTTGGTTAGGCACGGCTTGGCCCCCCCGGGGGTCCCGGGTTCGAAACCTACCGTTTCACAGTGTATTTACCAACCTCTTGGGTCATCCGGGCTCTGGCACCTGTTTGGAGAGGGGGGGGGGCTTCGGCCCCTGCAAATCCAAAAAAATGCCATAACTTAATTCCTTCATTTTGTCATCGAAATTGCCATCGAAATTCTGTTGAAATTATTCATCTTCCTTCACTTACAAATGTGGGAGACCCCCCACCCCCACATATCCAATATGAAATATTATTGCATATTTGAGTAGATCTTGGCGATTAGAACGTCCCCGTAAATTTTCATGATTTAATTTGCTTATTTGGTCGTCAAAATCGTTAGGGCCGTAAATATCGAAATTTCGGCCGAAATTTTGAAAAATTTCTGTTTCTGGGCCATCGGACACAACATCGAAATCGGACATTTAATTCTATGGTCATCATCTACCTCGATTGTTGCTATGAAGTTACATATTGGGACGTCATTGTTACTACTTGTGCTATGATTAGCGCATTTTACTTGCTGCTTTGTGCTTTTTTGCACTATCTGCTGTCCGTGCTCTATTTTGCACGTTGAATTTCTATTGTGGACCAACACTCTCTGGACTCTGTGGACCAACACTCTCTGGACTTTGACGTCTGCTACTATGATGGATATTTTATGAAGAAGGAAGATGATGAAGACTTGTGTTGCTGATTTTACATGGAGCTTAGTCTACATTGCAAATTGGAGTTATTTATTGATTTGCTACATTGCACACTGGTCTTCTATCCGCTCACGTCGTCGACTTTTGCTTCTGTGTGCCAACACTCTTTGGCTTGTCCGTGCTTTAGCACGTCGACGCTTGTCCATGCTTTGTATGCATGTTGACATCCTGCTACCGTGATCCAACACTCTCTGGTTCGTCCGTGCTTTGTTTGCACGTTGACTGTTGCTGCTTCTAGTGACCTAGTACTCTGTAGGAGTTGTGATCCAGCACTCTCTGTCTACTACGACAACGACTGTGATGAAGACTTGGTGTCTATCCGCTATTCTTTTTTTGCTCCAGATGCCATTGTGATGATCAAGAAGCCTCTATGCTTGCCAAGATATCTGCTGCTGAGTATCTACTTGAGGGTAAGTCTTTGAGTATTTGAATGCTTGAGTGACTTATTGTAACATTGAGGGGGAGAAATTCTTGTATGGGCTTGGTTATCTTTTATTTTGTTAGTCTGTCTGTTTAGTCTGTCTATCTGTCTGTTTGCAAGTTGACTTGGGATTCTCCCAAGCTCCAGCTTGAGGGGGAGTGTTAGAGTGTCTATTGACTTAAGTGTTTGTCTATTTGCTTAAGTTCTATTTAGTCTATATGTAATATGGGCCCAATTGTCCATTGGCCCTTAGGGTTTGTCTAAGTGTCTGTATGCTTCCTCCTTATCCTATTTATAGGAAAGGGTGGCTGCCTCCCTATCCAATAAGAAAACACTCTCCACCTTGGGGTTTTCTCCCACTCATATCGTCTTCCACATATTGCTTTTCACACCAAGGATTTGGAGCAATTATGTTACTTCTTGGGAATTGAAATCCTTAGATCAAATGGCGGCATCTACCATTTAGTGGAAATGTGCCTTGGATCTCTTGTAAGAATCCGACAAGATCAATTTTAAGCTTGTATCCTCTCCAATGGTCTCCTACACCAAAACAATTTTTGAGGGGGGGAGTTCTTTAAGGATCCCGAACAATATTGATGAAACGTTGGTAGACATATTTATCTTACTATTACCAATCCCGCTGCCGCCTTTTCAATAGTGTGGTCTATCATTTTCCATCATGAAGCAATTATTTTGGAAATCTAAACCATTGATCTTCTTAAATATCTTAAGAACATACTATATAATAAATTTCAGCTCATTTAGACACTTATATGTCATGCATCTAAAGAAGGCAAAAATTATGCATTTCAAATTAGTTTTGTGCGTCAATTTTGTTGTCCTTGAATGAGTGACTGACACTCATCCAAATGAGTTCAAATTTTGTACGTGACCTATTATTATTGTAACTATGAAGATCAATGGATTATATTTTGCAAAAACATGGTCTACATAGGCAAACGCCATTGGGGTGTACGTTATGATCTGTACACTCGAGTGTATTCTAGCCTGACTCTCCCCCCCCCCCCCCCCCCCCCCCCCCCTATATATGCTCCTCATATTGTTTTGTGTCTGTGTCATATATTTCCAAAAATTGTTACATCCCATTTTCGTGTCCTAGTCCGTGCTAAACATGTAAGTGTTTCCTTGGTTGAGTGTAGTCCGGCTGTAAAGTGTGAATTTGCAATGAAAAATTACATTGAAAATTCATGACTTTGCCGCCTGACAATATCCAACAAAACTAGCCCAAGCCTTGACACAGGTTAACCATAACTCTGTGACGAATAACAGTCAGCATTCAAGCGGGATGGCTAAATCCACAAACATCTGCTCAATTCTTCGCCAGCCAATATATTGCATTTGACTTCTTTTCATCAAAATTCATTGTTCAATCTATTATTATGCTTGGGATTAAGTCTTGGTTGCTAATCATGTTTTTTGGCAGACGTTGAGCAGGATTGTGTTATCATTAGCCTGAGTTTTCACATTGCATGCTCATAAATTGCATATTTGACTGAACAGCTCCAGGATTGGGCAATTATGTGGAAGCACTAATGAAGAAGTCCGATGTTGAGTTTAATGTAAGTTAAATTCTTTTTGTGCAAACGAATTTTCTTAAGAATTTTGATAAATATTTGTTATTTCAACTAATTTAAATAATCTTGGCAATGTGGAACTTTGCTGTCGAATACGGCAGAGTTACTATAACTTTGGTGACGCTTCTGTTAGAAACTGATGGTTATAAACCCAGATCATACTGTCAGTAAATGACTGGTGTGCATTTGACCTAATTCTTGTTATGATAGTTGGCCGTGATAATGCAATGAGGAGGTTTTTCGGTGCATTTTCATTCTGCAAAGTATCTGTCTTGCAAATATAGAGATGTTTGTTTGGAATTGACGTAATTTTCTGAGTGGGTGCTACATAATGAACGTTTCTAGGGACTACGCAATCATCAACTTGACCTGAAATTTTTCATTTTGAAGATGACTTAAAACAGTTTCTAAAATTTTCATGCTTAATGATTAAAAAGATAGTTTCGAAAAACTATACTCCTGGTCAGCTAATAACCTGTAAATTTGGTCACGAATGAGAGTCCTCAGTGTACTGAATTTACTTCATACCGTTGCTTCCAACGTTCTGTAAACTCTCAAGTTATGCTTCTAGGTGAAACTGGAAGTAGTTTCGAACTGTTACCAAATCAGAAATAATTCAGAAATAATTCAGAAATCTTTGAGTAGCATGCTTTGTTCTCAGGTTTTACCTCAAAACATCTGTTATTCCAGGTGGTAGTCATTCAATCGAATGGTAAAGATGAGCAATCATCTTCTGTACATGTATTTCATGTTGGAAAATTGAGAATAAAGCTCTGTAAAGGGAGGGCCACAAAAGCAAAAGAGATGTATTCATCGTCAATGCAGGTATTTCCTCTGTCTTGGGTGGACATTTGCTTTTAGGTATACTGAAACATTTGTGAATAGATGTCTCCTCTGTCTTGTTTTAGGTATTTCATATTTAGTGGAATGCTGCACATGGAATGTGATTGTTTGTATTGCCCCTAGGTTTTGATTAATGCAGTGGTCTGTGGTCTTTAGCAATTATTATATCTTTGGATGTCATATATTATCTGAAAAGTTGAAACTGAGTATCCTCTAACTTACAGTGACATTCCACTTATTAGTGTTGCCAGTGGAGCATTGGGTTAAATATGGCACAAACTCAACAAAAGGGACTTGAGTTAAACTTTTTCGTATTCCTAGTCCAATATAAGCATCATACATTGGATTAATTAACATCATAGCCTAGGAAAGTATAGACATTTCCATAGGCCAGTCATGGCTGTCCTAGACAGACACTGATGGACAAGCAGTGTTCACGGCTCAAATGCGGCCACTTTTTTCTTAGGTCTGGACACACCGTGGGTACTACACGGGCGTGCTATGCACATTGCAAGCACAAACCAGTTCCAAGTATAAAAGAAATACAAACAACATGTCTCCTCTACTTCCTGAAAACAATCATTATGTGTCTTTCCCCTTTAGCTCCTATTAGCCTTTGATAATTGTGAAATGTGGTGTCGCAATGCAACGTGCAATGCAGCGTTGAGAGAGGCCACAGGCCTTCTCCCTTTTTATTAATAAGAGAAACTGGATAATTTACATAGAGGTCCAACAAGATATAGAAATTACAAAATAGAATAAATGTGAAATATATTAACACTCCCCCTCAAGCTAGAGTGTACACATCGTGTAGACCCAGCTTGTTGCAAAAACTCTGGAAAGCTGCTGGACTCAATGGCTTCGTAAGAACATCTACAAGTTGATCTTCAGACTTGACATGTGGAGTCACAACAGTTCCATTCTTGATCTGGTATCTGATAAAGTGGCAGTCAACTTCAATGTGCTTAGTACGTTCATGGAAGACTGGATTCTTAGCAATGTAGATGGCCGCTTGATTGTCACATCTGAGTTCTATAGGAGACAAAATAGGAATCTTTAATTCAGAAAGTACAAATTGAACCCACTGCAACTCACAACATGCATGTGCCATTGCTCTATACTCAGCTTCCGTGCTAGATCTTGCCACAACATTTTGCTTTTTGTTTTTCCAGGTAATAAGATGATTCCCCAGAAATGTGCAATATCCAGACGTAGACCTCCTGTCATTCAGATTACCAGCCCAATCTGCATCTGCATAACCAGTAAGAGACAATGTGGATACAGGAGTCTTCGGCTTATAATAGGTGATTCCCTTACCAGGTGCACCTTTCAGATATCTCAGAATACGACAGACAAATGTCCAATGAGATAGTTTTGGATAGCTCATATGCTGACTCACCACTCCTACAACAAAAGAAATGTCAGGACGTGTGATTGTCAAATATATCAATTTCCCCACAATTTTCCTGTAATATCCTGGATTTGGATAATCAGTATTATCAGTCATCTCCTTCACATGATAGTCCATAGGTGTAGACACAGGCTTGGACTAACTCATACCAGTTTCCTATAGTAAATCCAACACATATTTTCTCTGAGACAAATTGGTACCTGCATGAGATCTAAGTACTTCAATGCCTAGAAAATATCTCAATTTTCCCAGATCCTTTGTGTGAAAGTGCCCCTGCAAGCCCGCTTTCACACGAGATATGCCTGTAGAATCACTACCAGTGATAACAATATCATCAACATACACATCAATAATAATACATCCAACAGAAGAAGTAGAATAAAATAAAGAGTGATCAGTAACAGAACGAGAAAAACCCATCTTTAGCACAACATCACTGAACTTGTCAAACCAAGCTCTAGGAGATTGTTTCAATCCATAGATGGCTTTCTTCAGTCTATACACCTTCTGACACTCCCCCGAGCAACAAAACCAGGTGGTTGCTCCATGTACACCTCTTGTAGATCACCATGAAGAAAGGCATTCTTGACATCGAGCTGAAATAGAGGCCAGTCAAATGTAGTAGCGAGAGAAATAAGAATACGCACAGAATTCAGACGAGCCACTGGTGAAAAAGTCTCAAAGAAATCAACCCCATATGTCTGAGTGTACCCCTGTGCCACCGGTCTATCTTTCAATCTCTCCACAGAACCATCTGGATTATGTTTTACTGTAAATACCCATCTACATCCCACAACATTTTTATCTGAAGGTAAGTCAACAAGTTCCCAGGTGTTGTTCTGTAACAGAGCAGATATTTCAACATGCATAGCCTGTTTCCAGCCAATATCCTTCATAGCATCAAGATGATTTGTTGGAATGACCACAAAATCAATCCCAAGAGCAAATGAGCGAGCCTGCTGAAATAACTTGGACAAACAACACACATTTGATGCCGAATAGTACATGAATGGGTACCTTTGCGAACAACAAAGGGAACATCAAGGTCAGATGGTTCTTCAGGAATCCCTTGAGTAGAGGAAGATGGGGAGGGCTCAGAGACTGGAGTTGCTACCTCCTCTGGATCTTGTCTGCCTCGTCTGCTATAAACATGTGAATATTGCTGAATTGGTGGACCATTTGTTGGCTGCTCTTCCTGAATTATAGTATAGTCAGGAATGATAGGTGGCACTCTCTCACTCTGATGTGGTGGTGGCACTCTCTCACTAGCATCTGATGGTGGCACTCTCTCACATAATTGCTCCCCCTTACTGGAAACACTAGAGAAATATGGAGTGGATTCATGAAAAGTCACATCTCTAGACACAAACATGCGACGAAGACTTGGACAATATACTTGTACCCTTTGCTAGTGTTGGAGAACCCAAGAAAGAGAGTCCTAATTGACCTAGGAGATAACTTATCAGTCTTAGGATCAAAATTTTGGACAAAATAAGTACAACCAAACACTCTAAGAGGAACAAGGAAAGGTTGATCCTTGGGACGTAGGACAGAGAAAGGAGTACGTCCTTGAAGCACAGAAGAAGGTTGCCTGTTGATAAGAAAACAAGCAGTAAGAAGGGCGTCAGACCAAAAACGCTTAGGAACATTAGATTGAATCATGTCCTGCTAATATCAAGGAGATGACAATTTTTCCTCTCTGCGACCCCATTCTGCTGAGGGGTGTGAGGACAGGATGTACAATATATCATCCCAACTGAACTACAAAAATCAGCCATAACATTTTGAACATACTCCAAGGCATTATCAGATTGAAGAACTTTAATATTGCAATCAAATTGAACTTTTATTTCTTGATGAAAATGTTTGACAATAGATAGCACAGACTCTCAACTTTTCAACAAATAAATCCAAGTCATACGCGAGAAGTCATCCACAAAAGAGATAAAATAACGAAAACCATTATAACTATGGTCTTTTACAGGACCCCATTCATCACTATGGACCAACTCAAAAGGACATGACTCCCGTTTATTGACACGACCGGGATAAGACATTCTATGATGTTTCCCCAGTAGACAGGACTGACACTCTAGAGACGATACTTGAGACAATTCTGGTTCTAACTTTCTCAGGCTCTCTAATGAAGGATGTCTATATCTGCAGTGCCACAGTAAGGGAGAGCCACTCAACAGGATAGCTGGAGCAGGAGTAGACACTTGGCGAGGCAGACTGTCACCGTGAAAGAGGTAGAGATTACTTTTCCTAGGCCCCCCCCACCAATCGTCCTCATACTCTTGAGATCCTGTAATACAAAACAAGAAGGTCCAAAAGTTACCGTACATTTCACAATATCAATCAACTTAGCAACAGACAAAAGATTAAAAGGAAAAGCAAGCACATAATGTACGGATTTAAGATCAATTCCAGGAGTCAGAGAAACAGATCCACTGGCTAACACTCTCCTCACTGAACCATCTGCTATTGTTACAGATTTGTGAGGAATATGTGAGTCAATGGAATGAAGAAGTCTCCTCATACCAGTCATATGCTGTGACGCTCCAGAGTCAATGACCCATGATGAAGTAGAACCAGAAGCCAATAAAGATGTAGCTTGATTACCTGTGGTGGACACCAAGTTGGCCGAAGATGATGATCCCAAGCTCAGATGCTGAGTAGCCAGAATAAATCTATCATATTCCTCCTTGGTGAGTGTAATGCCAGAAGGACCAGAACTCGAAGCAGGAGGCTCAATAGACTCAGTAGTGGTAGCATAGTTTGCTGCTCCCACAGGTGGTGCAGCAGGTCGACCATGATTCTTCCAGCATTTCTCAACTGTGTCCAGGTTTGTCACAAAAAGTGCACTTAGGGCGAGTTCCACGTCCTCGGCCCATACCTGTCTGTCCTCCTCTCACTGCAGCAGCTGCAGAAGCATGATAATCTCCTTGAGATGAGACTACAGTAGGATCAACAGGTTCAAAATTTGCCTGTAAAATCCTTGAATAGGCTTCTTCCAAGCTGGGAAGTTTATCAGAAGCTAAGATAACACTACGGGATGAACTGCACGAAGAACTTAGACCAGATAAGAATTTTGTTGTAATCAAGTCATCTCTGTCTTTGACTTGCTCCTGGACAATTATTGGATGGTAGAAACTCAACTCTTGTGTAATACCTTGAATCACTCCAAAGTATTCTTCTAAAGGTTTGTCTCCCTGTCGTTCTGCAAACAGGCGATCATATATCATGAACTGACAAAGCGCATTCTTCTCTTGAGAATAATGTTTCTTTACTGCATCCCAGATCTCTTTGGTGGTAGTGTAGAACATGAACCTCGAGGCAATCCCAGGTTCCATGCTCCCCCACAACCAGGTCTTCACCAAACTGTTATGACGCTTCCATTCAGCATAGCCTTTGTCAGTAAGTGCAGGAGGATCAGAATCAACGTGTCTCGCCTTGTCGCGTGACTCCAATACAGTATGGACAACATTCATCCATAAGAGATAATTCTTCCCATTCAGCTTGATGGAGGGGATAGGAGACATCTCACTGTAGATGGTAGATGCTTTGGTGTCCTCCATGATTTGACGAGAAGAAGAGTGACGGATTGATACACGTCACAAGAAGATATGGGTGACGGGGATATACACGTCACAAGATCAGATGTGTATCTGACGCATCTACAACCCCCAACTGAAATTCCCTAATCACACATGGAGGAGATGTGATTAGGAATTTCTTACGTACCGACGGACCCTCCGGTTTGGGATTTAGAAATCCGTTGGATCAACCGAAGGACCCAACGATCCGGAGATAGAAGAGAAGGGGGGACGGCGGCTACGACGCCTGGCCCGGGAGACGGCTGCTCCGCCCGCTTTGGGCCGGCGGCGCGGCGGCCGGGGAAGGCTAGCGACATACTCTGTTCACGCAGGAATCACTGTTCACTCCGTCGTACTGTTCACGCTGGAGTTA
Source organism: Alisma plantago-aquatica (assembly GCA_963693085.1). Taxonomy (NCBI): domain Eukaryota; kingdom Viridiplantae; phylum Streptophyta; class Magnoliopsida; order Alismatales; family Alismataceae; genus Alisma; species Alisma plantago-aquatica. The sequence continues at coordinate 401,548,296 of OY856411.1, forward strand.
CTGTTCACCGCCGGAAAAACTGTTCACTAGCGGAGTTACTGTTCACGCTGGCGGCCGGGGAAGGCTGGTGGCTGGCCGACCGGCGGCGACGTTGGGTTGTGACGACTGGGTAGGGTTAGGTTAGAAACCTTGCTTTGGTACCATGTGAAATGTGGTGCCGCAATGCAACGTGCAATGCAGCGTTGAGAGAGGCCATATGCCTTCTCCCTTTTTATTAATAAGAGAAACTGGATAATTTACATAGAGGTCCAACATGATATAGAAATTACAAAATTGAATAAATGTGAAATATATTAACAATAATTATCTACAATACATCATTGTTGTAGATTTAAATGATTATCCTTGTATGCAAATTCGTTACAGTTTCTCATTTTTGCATTTACGCTTGATCTAAAATGCATATTTATTACGGATTACTTTGCACATTGCAAGCCCAAACCAGTGCCAAGTATAAAAGAAATACAAACAGCATGTCTTCTCTACTTCCTGAAAACAATCATTATGTGTCTTTCCCCTTTAGCTCCTATTAGCCTTTGATAATTATCTATAATACATCATTGTTGTAGATTTAAATGATTATCCTTGTATGCGAATTCATTACAGTTTCTCATTTTGCATTAACACTTGATCTAAAATGCATATTTATTATGGATTACTTGCTCTCCGAGATATTGCTTGAATTTCATAGCGTAAACTTGCTAGTGGTTTCATTATTTTTCAGACTATAAATTTTGCATTTATATGTAACCTAACTTTGGTTTACTTTTATTTATCCTTTGCATTTTTCAGACTATAAACTTTGCGTTTTTCAGACTAGTTTTATGTTTGTTTGGTATCCAGAAAGGTTTGGCAGCACAGTTGTGCCCGCCTGCCTTCTATTTCATTGTAAATTGTTACAGATCAGTATTATATTCTTAAGTTAGCACATTTCTTTATTATTTTTATGTCCCGAGCAGCTAGTCTAATCTTATAAGAACTCTTCTATCAATTCTATACTGTGACATACTTTACAACCTTGGATAGATGGATGTTATTTCTGTGTATGTTGTATTCTACGCCATGTCTGTGTCCTATATACTGGAAAATTGGTACGCCGGGTAGCCATGCCCGTACTTCCGAGGTTCTAGCATATATTTGAAATGAAATAGTGCAGTATTAGGGTCTATAATTTCGCTCACTGCCTACATGAATTATATATATGCTGCAAGTACAGCTTTGGAAAAACTACTGGATTAATACTTTTGGCATATGCATTAGAAGCTAATGGCATACTACCGGCTGTTGATTGTTTGGACCACGATTGTCTTTAGATCAAATCATGTCCCTAGAAGATAAGTAGTGTCTAATTCAGCTTCGACTTGTGTAGCTTTGCGGAGTACGGGGTGGTGGGAGTGCTGCAGCTCAAGCTTTGTTTTGGCAAGTAAGAAGAGGGCTTTCTTACACGTTGGCATTTGAATCAGAGAGAGAACGCAATGCTGCTATCATGCTCGCCCGAAGACTCGCTTTTGACTGCAATGTAAATCATCCAGTTTCACGTATATCATATCAGGGTATCTCTATCAGTTTTTGATTTATAATTCCGCTATTTTCAGATAATGCTTGCGGGGCCTGACGACCGAGCTGGCATCAAAAGTACGTGAATGGTTACATCCTTTCGATAAGTGTAAGTATCCTGAGGCTTTTCCAGATGAACCGTATTGTTAAAATTGCAGTTTCATGTATACATCCCGGATTAGAGGTTCGCATGTATTGTTTTTGGCCGCAGCAGCAACAAGGCATCCTTTTATTTGCCTGAGTCGTTGTAAAAAGTTCCTGTTTGCTATTTTTTCCATTTTTTGTACTATCTGAAAACACCATGTAAAGTGCCATGTTATTTATATAGTTGATGAGGGTTGAGTTTGCAAACTGTGTCAAACTTCGGGAGAGTATCCGTCATTAATTACTGGGATCGTGTTGATGTCTAAAATTAGGATTGGTTGTATCGAGATTTTAGGACCTGTTTAGTTGGTTATAATTTTTCTGTTAAGTGATATTGAGAAAAATTAGGAAGCACAGCACGTCCATTATTGGCGCAATGATTTTTCATTACTTCTTACATAATGGGGCATGCAGGTTTTCTATTCCGTTTGAACCGCATCAAACCAATGGCAATACAAAAAAGATTACTTCGTGAATGGTCGCAGACTGTGTTTGGCGTGGTGATTGGCTGCGGTCAAGCGAACATTTGGTACATGTGACTGTTACGGGACCGAAGAACTGATTTAGTGGCTTTCAAATACCTCTAAGAAATGGGTACACTCAATTAGCATGTTCGTACTCCCATCTCCGACCAGACACGACCATTTTTATTGCTTCACCATTTCCTTAATACTGCCCTCTATGCTCCTTTCCATCTTCACTAATCAAGAATCTACATTATGGACAATTTGCCCCAGCAAGACCAAGTAGACATAAATCTGGAAGCAAGACTATATTGAAGAAATTTGTGGAAGCAAGGCAAAGAAAACATCACACGAGATACAACTCAAGTATGTACGATAAAAGTCACGACCGCTCACGTCGACAAAGTCAATAACCACTAAATAAATAATCTGGTTGGCGAAGAAGACCGCATAATTCTATTAAGCAGCCTCAAAAAGATTACAATGATTGTCGCTCCCTCATAATTCTGTGCCCACAATAGAATTTTGTAATCCACTCTCGTTCTCTCCCCTCTTTGGCTATCTTTTGTGGCTTCACATTTTGACACATGATGTTGTCTTATGTTGGCACACTCGAAGTTACCACATGTTGGAACCCCCACACATTGATGCACCATATTCCAACAGTATCTACCTCTATTTATATCACCTATTTATAGATAATGACTCTTAATTAGAAAGTACAAGAAGATACAACTATTCTATAAGGATTAGGAAACAACAATATACAAGAATAAGGAAATAATGCCTTAGACTCCAAGTCTAACAACACTTTTCCAATATTGTTAGATATTATTTCTTATCCATTTAGGATAAGAGACAAAATCCTAACGTATAAGTACCCTTGAGTGAGGAAAAGAACGGGCTCATCACTCTTGGTTTGGGCACATCTATAAAATACGGACACAAGGGGTGGCATTTCCCATTGTTGACCTTAGCTTCTCAACCATCGTCTTCTATGATGTGGTATATTCAATCCTCTACACAACAGGTATACATGGAACGATATTAGCAACAACATGCCTACTACCTCAAAATGATGTACACCATCGTCAGCGAATTTTTCTTTCTCCCATGTGGCGCCAGCGCAGCCCAAACATGGGTCATGGGTGGGTCGACTTGCAGGTTAGCAGTGTCCATTGGAAGACTCTGTTCATTTGGCATCATAATGAATACTTGGCCTTGGTGTGGGCGTGGATATAGCTTATTCCCGACATCAATCCCTCAAGACAGGTGAGCTTTTTTCTTCAATCCAGCAGGGACCAATGACTTGCACATGGTGATGTTCGACAAACACAGTAGTTGTCGCCCTCTTCCTTGCAACTTTGCTTGCTATGAGATCACACACCCTCCGGCCTTTGGAGACATACTTGGTAGGTGTTCTATAATGTACTCAATAAGCAATACTACATGCAGAATTCTCTTGGTAAATACCATATTTTCTGTATTATCAAATGACGCCGGTGAAATAGCAATGGGTGCATAAGTGTCATTGCCATAGTCGAACAAGTACACGATTTGGCTCCTGAATGCCTTTGAATAAAAAAGAGAGAGGCAAAGAACATGGAAAGTTGTAATCACGTTGGTGGAAAGCAACTCTTCAGACACTAAGGAGGACAAGGAAACAACCCCATGGACAAAGGAAAAAATTCAGTTGTGAATCAAAATGATTGTCCACCCGTTGTAGGTACACCATGATTAACATACCACATCGTCACAATAGTTTAATATATCTTATGTTTTCAACCGTTGTTGTACGTTAAATATACAGAGTTTATGGACACAGGTACATAAGAAAAGAACTGATAAAACCTATAGCTTTCTACACGACAATCGTGAAGAAAGGCCACAAAAATTTTGGATGTCAAAATCCTAAAACTGCTTCAATTTCCATGGCGAGGGTCACTTTTCAAATATGCGTCCTTTATTAAAATGGCAGCTCTAGGCCTGATTTCTATGACCTTCAACACTTCAAACTCTTTAGAAAAGCAGAACCAGATAATTACACTATGATGTCTCAGCCATAAAGTCGCAGCAATACCCTGGGAAACACAAACTCCTGTTCTGAATGAGGTTGGAAAAGAGTTGTGTATCCCTCTAGAAGCCTTCACGGAGACCTTTAGGCCGCAACAGGCTACCACAGAGGCCTTCACTCAGGTTGTCATCACCAACCAACATCTGACAATGTTGAACTATCCCCCCATGCGGAAATAGATGAGAGAAGACTTGACACATGAAGTCCCAGAGAGATCCCGTAAAATAATGGTGCATGACCAAGACGGACACAGAAGAGTCCTATAGAACCATCGATTGAAAGACTTTTGTTCTTTTGATAACCAAGAGATACAAAGAAGATATCACAGAAGCAGAGGTCTATCATTGTTCACCCCATAGACAAGGACAAGAATCCTAGAGGGAGAGGTATGCATCAAAGGTTCAATCCGATATGTCATATGATGAATACCTAGATGTTGATCTTGAAGTTCCAAAAGGGTATTTTTTTTAAATTTTAAATGGCCATTCTATTCATCCCGTGGCCTGGGCTCGATCCTGGGACCTCTCACTAACAAACTGAGTGTCTAACCATCTTGAGAGGAGTTGAAGGTACAAGCGAAGGGGTAGTTTCCCCTAAGCCCTTGACGCCAAGACAGAGAAGATGAAATTTTATCATCACCCAAATGATAACACCTAATTTGGAATATTAGGTGAGCACTGATAACCTCCAATTTTGTGATGATATCTTAGTAATTTTCCTCAGTTTTCCATACTCTTTCTCAGATAAATTAGATAGAATCTTAACTTTCCTCTCTTATTACAAATATACTGTTAGATTAACTTTTCTCTCTTTTTACTTACAGGAAAAGACAAAAAAAATCACAAAAGCATCACATGGTTTCAAGACCGCATGAAGCCAATCGGTCCCGACCCCGCATGGAGTCACACAGTCTCAAGACCGCATGAAGCCAACCGGTCCCGAGACCGCATGGAGTCACACGGTCCCAAGACTGCATGAAGCCAACCAGTCCCGAGACCGCATTGAGTCACACGGTCCCAAGACCGCATGAAGCCACCCGGTCCCGAGACCGCATGGAGTCAAACGGTCCCAAGACCGCATGAAACCAACCGGTCTCGAGACCGCATGGAGTCACATGGTCCCAAGACCGCATGAAGCCAACCGGTCTCGAGACCGCATGGAGTCAAACGGTCCCAAGACCGCATGGAGCCAACCGGTCCCGAGACCGCATGGAGTCAAACGGTCCCAAGACCGCATGAAGCCAACCGGTCCCAAGACCGCATGGAGCCACATGGTCCCAAGACCGCATGAAGCCAACTGGTCCCGAGACCGCATGGAGTCACACGGTCCCAAGACCGCATGAAGCCAAACGGTCTCAGGGTCCAAACGGTCTTGGGGTCCAAACGGTCTTCAAAACCGTTTGGACCCAAAACTGCCCAAACCGTTTGGACCCTACTTAAAGCCTATAAATAAGACCCGAGAGGTCCTTCCAAAGAAATCAAGTTTCAAACGCCCAGAGGCTGCCTCTACTACTCCAGAGCTATTCCAACCTCCATCCTCCGCCCAAAGGCTACCGGTCTGAGATCCACGCTCCATCCTGAAGCTGCTTTCTCTCTCTTCGCCAAAGAAGGTGGGAAGAGGAGACCTCATCATCAAACAACCTGTGAAGTGTGAAGATCGTCACTCTCTCTCCTTCCAAGGGGTTGACTTTCCTCTCTCCTTTGTGGGGATGACGTTCTTTCTCTCTCTTCTCGCCTCCTTCTTTGTCCTAGCTATGAGCGAGTAGTCTCATTTCACTAGGGTGCGGGGAGTAGCTGTTGGTATATGTATGCCCGTAGAGCCATCCCAAGCGATTGCATGGAGTCGGATATTAATTAATCAATTAATGCGATTATTTGGTTAATTAATGAATTCCGGAATATTCTAATTAATCCACGAGCGTTTTAATTAACGCAACGTTTCTGTTTACCGATGGGTTTAGGAAACCCTATTTCCCTCCGTATCTTGTTTAAAGGAGGATCGACGACCGATATCTATATAAGATAGAGAGAGGATTTTCCGTTTACGCTCACACACGTAAACCCTAACTGTCATCGTCCTTAGGAGAGAAAGGAGAGAAACGCGCCGCTAGCACGCCGCCGCAGAGACATACTCCTTCCCGTCAGCTTGGGAAGCGCGACGTGGAGTTCCGTCTATCCGCGTGGATGAAGTAGAGATGTAGACGACCACCACATGTACGTGCTACGAGCGGCGTACATCACTGTCGCAAAGGAGCACCGCCGGATCAACCTGCGACAGTGAATGGGAGAGAAGTTCCGTCCGTGTAGGTTAGCAGCGTTGCACTGTCGTGCAGCGGGACATCGCCGGACTTGCTCCGCGATAAGGTATATCCTGCAAACCTGTTTCCGAATATGTTGTTGTCGACGAGATCCTGTTTCGGGTTGCGTGGATTTTATTGCTTCCACCGCGCATGTTTTCTCCACAAAACCCAACAGTGGTATCAGAGCAGCGTCGATCTACGGCGTATTTGGATTAGTTTCGATATGATCGAATCGATGTATACTATTTTTATGTTGCATACGATGCGAATTAAACCTACTAATGTGAAAATCTAAACCTAATTCCACATACGCCGCAGGCTTCTATTTTTGACGTTTTAGACGGGGTCGACTATGGAAAATATTAATTTTCCTAAGTGCACGGAAGTGAAATTTCGTAGACCTTTCAGGGGCTCTGCCCATGAGACCCCGCGAGGGGCGGCCTCCCCTCGACCCTCGCCCGCTGACCGGGCACAGGGGCGCTGCCCCTGTGTACCCCGCATTGTCTCCGTGGGAGTCAAATTTTTTTTAATGGGGAATGTCCCGCATTACAAGTACTGCAATTTTAATATGTATATACGTATATGTAGATATACCTATGATACCATACACGTCGCCTTCAAAATCTATTTTATGTGGTGAGTGTATGTATGGTTATGGCCTAGTATCCCCTTTTGTGAATCTTGTGAATGAATGTGGATGTCAATCTTGTGGATATGTTTGTTTGTGAATTCTATGGATGTATAATGGTTACATATGGATCCTTTGTATAAAGTATTCGACTTGCATGCCGAGCCTCATCTCTTATTTCAAAGTGTAATTAATTCTTTCCTTTTATATTTGTACTCATATGATGTAATAGAGATATGATTAGTTTTAGTTTTTGTAAACTTGATGTAAGGAGGCCACTTGAAGATCCAACTCCAAGGAGTGTCCATGGAGAAGCACCATGAAGATCTAATTCCAAGAAGCAACCTGAAGATCCAACTCCAAGGAGCGTCCATGGAGAAGTAACAAGAAGATCCAATTCCAAGAACAAACTTGAAGTTCCAACCTCACGAAGCATCCATGAAGTTGTTCATTGTAATGTTGATCATTACAGGCTTATAGGTTGATTCACAGGTGTTGCATGAGATGCATACGACCATAGATGGACCGTAATCCTTTGTTGCTCCAAAGGATTACAATAGTATGGCCATAACCGATGTATTTGTGTTTGTGATTGCATGTCTATCGTTTGTGGTTGTGGATATAGTAGTATATGATACATACTATAAGTATGTGGTGTTTGGATATGTATATGTATTAATAAAACCCCTCAATTAATAATATTAAGTTTTAGTTGCCTTCCATAAAGCAACACACATGAAAAGCTTGATCGACTATGTGTGGGCACGCCTCCGCGTGGTACACTGTCTATCTCATGGAAGTGTGATGGTGGGTGTGTGGGTCTGCCTCCACAGGGTGCACACTCATCGTGTTGGCTTATGGGTTGGACTTAACTAGGGAACCTTGATAGGATCAAGTACCTAGAGGCACACAGATGCATCATGGCAAGGAGTTGTGCATGATCATCTATCCAAGAATTGCATATGATGCAATTGGCAAAAGTTGCCTACCTTAGTATTTGGTCTTTGACGCCGGCGTTGGCTGGGCATTGATCCAATTATTTTGGGTCTTGGCTCACTAGAAGGTTGTGCGTTGCAATCTTCCGAGTTGATAGTGAGGGCTATCAATTTGAATAAAATAGTGGGAGCATAATTAATTAAAGGCCTAATTAATCTCGTTAATCAAATCTTTACAAGTCAAAATGTTTTGGACTAAATGCAAATTTTTCTTTTGTAGAAATCAAATGGCAACCAACACTCACTTTCTCGTTGCGATTGGTCCTTGAGAAGGACAAACTTACCGGAACCAACTTTCAAAACTAGTTTAGGACGCTGAGAATTGTTCTCACACATGAGCGTAAGCTCTATGTCCTTGAAACACCAGAGCCAGAGGAGTCCGCCGTAAATGCGCCCAAGGCTGAAAAGGATGCTTACAAGAAGCACCTTGATGATGTTGTGGATGTCAAGTGCCTGATGTTGTGCTCAATGAACTATGAGTTGCAAGAGCAACATGAGAACACGAATGTCATGGAGATGGTAACACATCTCAAGAACATGTATCAACATCAAGCAAGACAGGAGAGATATGATGTCTCAAAGGCTTTGTTCAAAAGCAAGATGAAAGAGGGAGACTCAGTTGGCACCCATATACTCACCTTGATTGGGTACGTGGAAAGCCTATCCAAGCTGGGATTTCCCCTAGGTCAAGAGTTGGACACTGATGTGATTCTACAATCATTGCCTGAATCATATAATCATTTTGTCATGAGCTACAACATGAACAATTTTGACAAGCTGTTGTCAGAATTGTTGGGCATATTGAGGACAACTGAAGCACAGATGAAGAAAGACAAGCCCAAGTCTGTGATGGTGATCAGCAAGGCAAAGGGAAAGTCAAAAGGCAAAAGTAAGGCTAAGAAAGGTTCTAAAGCCGGGCAGAAGCCAAAGTCATCCACGCTCAAAGCTAAAGGTGGGATCTCCAAAGAAGGCAGTTGTCACCATTGTCACCAGCCAGGACATTGGAAAAGAAACTGTCCTCTCTACCTGGAGGAACTGAGGAAGAAGAAGCAGGGGATAGAGATCTCCACTTCAGGTATATACGTTATTGAGATAAACTTAAATACTTCTTCATCATGGGTACTGGATACCGGATGTGGATCTCACATATGTTTTAATATGCAGGATCTGATAAGAAGTAAGCCTTTACAAAAGGGCCAAGTCGAGCTAATGGAGCAAGAGTTGCTGCCACCGCAGTTGGAGTTATTTGTTTATCTTTGCCTACATGCCTTGTAATAGAATTAGAGAATTGCTATTATGTACCTGCCATTAATAGAAATATTATTTCTGTATCTTGTATGGACAAGAGTGGATTGGAATTTCACATTAAGAATGGAATTATTTATATATCTAAAGATGAGATCTTTTATGGCAATGCCCCTATGTCTTATGGTATCTAATTGTTAGAACTTGAGACTAGCATATATAATGTAAATACTAAAAGGTTAAAACTTGACAACTCAAACAAAACATTCTTATGGCATTGTCGTCTTGGGCACATAAACGAGAAGCACATATCTAGACTCCATAAGGATGGTTATCTAGACTCTTTTGATTTTGAATCATTAGAGACATGTGAGGCATGTTTATTAGGTAAGATGACCAAAACTCCTTTCACTGGACACAGTGAGAGAGCCAGTGATCTGCTAGGGCTCATACATACTGATGTATGTGGACCTTTTAGATCAAATGCTAGAGGAGGCTATCAATACTTCATTGTCTTCACTGATGACCTCAGTAGGTATGGCTATGTATATCTTATGAAACACAAGTCAGAAACTCTTAAAATGTTCAAGACTTTCATGAATGAAGTAGAGAAGCAACTTGGTAAGAGTATTAAAGCACCCCGTTCAGATCGAGGTGGCGAATACTTAAGCCCAGAGTTTGAGGATCTTCTGACAGACTGTGGTATTGTATCACAATGGACTCCACCTGGTACACCACAACATAATGGTGTGTCAAAAAGAAGGAATCGTACATTATTAGACATGGTACGATCAATGATGAGTTCAGCCGAACTTCCAATATCTTTCTGGGGATATGCTCTTGAAACTGCAACGTTTACACTTAACCGTGTACCTTCCAAATCGGTTCAAAAGACACCATATGAGATATGGAATGGGAATCGTCCCAATTTGTCTATGTTAAAGATTTGGGGATGTGAAGCTTATGTTAGGAAACAATTTACTGAAAAGCTTGGACCCAAATCGGAAAAATGCTATTTTGTTGGATACCCCAAGGAAACTCAGGGATACTACTTCTACACACCAACTGATAACAAAGTGTTTGTTGCTAGGACTGTTGTATTTCTTGAAAAGGAATTTATTTCCAAAGGAATTAGTGGGAGGAATGTAGAGCTCGAAGAAGTTCAAGACCAACAAGAAAGCAGAGAACCTGAGGAGGTACATAAGGAACATGAAGACTCACAAGTTGTTGTGGAATTTCAAGTTCCAAATGTAACACAGGAACCTCGTAGGTCTAGTAGGACATGACTTGAGCATGAGAGATTTGGATTTCTTGTGACTCAAGACAGTGATGAATTGGGCATAGCAGATGAGCCAACTTCCTATCTAGAAGCTACTAAGGGACCATAATATGAGAAATGGCTCGAAGCCATGAGATCTGAGATGGAATCCATGTACACCAACAAGGTATGGACCTTGGTGGATCCACCCAAAGGGGTAAGACCCATAGGGTGCAAGTGGGTCTTTAAGAAGAAGACTGACATGGATGGAAATGTTCAAACCTATAAAGGTAGATTGGTTGAGAAAGGATTCCGTCAAATTCAAGGTGTTGATTATGACGAGACCTTCTCACCAGCTGCCATGGTTAAATCCATCAGGATCATGCTTGCCATTGCAGCTTATCATGACTATGAGATTTGGCAGATGGATGTTAAAACAACATTCCTTAATGAGAATTTACTCGAGGATGTGTACATGACACAACCTGAGGGTTTTATTGATCCAAAGGAAGCCAATAAAGTCTGTAAGCTACAAAGGTAAATCTATGGATTGAAGCAAGCATCTCGGAGCTGGAATCTACATTTTGATGAAGTAGTGCTTTAGTCAAAATGAAGATGAACCTTGTGTTTACAAAAGGGTTAGTGGGAGCACAATCGTATTTCTCATATTGTATGTGGATGACATACTATTGATGGGAAATGACATCCCTACTCTTCAGACAGTAAAAGGTTGGCTAGGGAAGACTTTCTCTAAGAAGGATTTTGGCGAAGCATCCTATATACTTGGGATCAAGATCTATAGAGATAGATCTAGAAGGCTTCTAGGCCTAAGCCAGAGCACATACATTGACAAGGTGCTAAAGAGGTTTAGCATGGAGGGTTCTAAGAGAGGTAACTTGCCCATGTCCCATGGGGTTACGATCTCTAAATCCCAATGTCCTAGTTCATGTGATGAATGGGCATGCATGAGTAAGATTCCATATGCATCAACAATTGGATCTATCATGTGCGCGATGTTATGTACTCGTCCTGATGTGTCGTATGCTTTGAGCATGATGAGCCGGTATCAGTCAGATCCATGTGAATGTCACTGGACAACCGTAAAGAACATCCTAAAGTATTTGAGAAGGACTAAGGATCAATTCTTGGTATACGGTGGTGAGGAAGAGCTCGTGGTAAAGGGTTACACAGATGCTAGCTTCCAAACTGACAAAGATGACTACAGATCGCAATCTGGATTTGTGTTTTGCCTGAACAATGGAGCTGTGAGCTGGAAGAGTTCCAAGCAAGAGACGGTTGCGGATTCTACAACAGAGGCCGAATATATTGCCGCATCTAATGCTGCGAAGGAAGCTGTGTGGATCAAGAAGTTCATTTCTGAACTTGGAGTGGTTCCAAGCGCTGGTGATGCAATTGAGTTGTTTTACGACAACAATGAAGCAATTGCACAGGCTAAAGAACCAAGATCACACCAACGTTCCAAACATATTCTACGGCGGTTCCATCTCATATGAGAGATCGTACAACGAGGAGATGTGAAGATTTGCAGAGTACCTACATAAAGCAATGTGGCTGACCCGCTCACAAAAGCACTTTCACAGCAGAAACATGACGGACATGTTCGATCACTTGGATTGAGATTCATGAGTGATTGGGTTTAAGTGTAAGTAGGAGAATCTATTGGTATGTATGCCCATAGAGACTATCATTCGATGATTGTAATGGGATACTATGTAAACGATTTGTAATACTACATTGATCATATCAATAAAGGCAAGTTTCCAATCTATATGTTTGTGTTTTATATTGTGAGATGACCATAAAACTTATAGATGTCTGTAGAATGATATACTCAATGACATATGTCTTCGGGTTGATGACCTGAATAGTGAGATCATATGTATGCTAAGAGTATGTATTCTTGTTTTGTCCCTAATCGGTTGTTATTGTGGAAATATCCATAGACATCAATAACACATAAGATTAGAATGTATGTTGGTTGATGGAAGAATCTCATTATCCATGATATGGAGATATCAAACCAAATACATAGATACTTGTTAGAGAACAGTGTATCGGATAGACCCACCTTGAGAGTGACACATGGATACCATGATTGGTAGTTAGAGTCACATCTCATAATTATGGTGGTGATTGTGGTTCTTAGACCTGAAGTCACTACACTTATCACATGTCGTTCGGTGTACTTTGACATCATCCACCGTGGTCCTGAATAAGGATTGCCATAAAGATGGTGCTTGGGTGCACTGTGACACATGGGGATGACTGTGAGTGATGTAGATGGAATTTGTCCTTCCTACGGGAGTTTGATATTTCAGCCACTTGATAAGCGAGAATGAGAAATGCATGGCCATGCTGATGTGAGTCAATATGTGATATTGAGCTTACATATATCTCAGACAGTCTGCTCTAGTTCAAGGAACATGGATTGAACATTGAAAAGGATAACAATTCCATGACTCGAGTTCAATCCGGATATCAGCGACAAAGGAACTGTACAATCACTATAACACCAGTCATGAATGATAGGTTAAGTTGTTCTCCAACTTCTCCAATTACTTGGGTAGTAATGAAGTCTTTCTAGATACCAATCATTGCTTGTGAAATCATAATATGATTGTGGATATCACTGCCAACGTAATTTGGAGCCTACCGGGTCACATGCATAGGATGTGTTGGAATAGGAGTATAATTGTGGATTTGATTGGAATTGCTCTGAATGACATTGATTACTAAAATGTTTATGTAATGGATTAGAATAATATTAGAGTGACTGGCTCTAAGTGCAAGTGGGAGTCTGTTGGTATATGTATGCCCGTAGAGCCATCCCAAGCGATTGCATGGAGTCCGATATTAATTATTCAATTAATGCGATTATTTGGTTAATTAATGAATTCCGGAATATTCTAATTAATCCACGAGCGTTTTAATTAACGCAACGTTTCTGTTTACCGATGGGTTTAGGAAACCCTATTTCCCTTCGTATCCTGTTTAAAGGAGGATCGACAGCTGATATCTATATAAGATAGAGAGAGGCTTTTCCGTTTACACTCACGCACGTAAACCCTAGCCGTCATCGTCCTTAGGAGAGAAAGGAGAGAAACGCGCCGCTAGCACGCTGTCGCAGAGACATACTCCTTCCCGCCGGTTTGGGAAGCACGACGTGGAGTTTCGTCCATCCGTGTTGATGAAGTAGAGATGCAGACGCCTTGACGCCTGCGTTCGGAGGACGTCGACGACCACCACTTGTACGCGCTTTCTGCGGCGTACATCACCGCCGCAAAGGAGCGCCACCAGATCAACCTGCGACAGCGAACGGGAGAGAAGTTCCGTCCGTGTAGGTCAACAACGTTGCACCGTCGTGCAACAGGACATCGCCGGACTTGCTCCACGATAAGGTATATCCCGCAAACCTGTTTCTGAATATGTTGTTGTCGACGAGATCCTGTTTCGGGTTGTGTTGATATTATTGCTTCCGCCGCGCATGTTTTCTCCACAAAACCCAACAGTAGCCCCACTACCCATGTTTTCATTTCATGCAATGTAATCCATAGTTTACAATAGAGATATACTTTCTTTTTAGTTCGACATCAATCGTTTAATGAATACTTGTTGCTTGATCACCAACTTGTGTTATCTTTTATCTTTTAGTATGAATTGTCTACGTTTGTACTATCAGATTCAAATCTCGATTGAATGTTGGTTCTTGATGCATGTATCCACCATGCATATGTTTCAGTATCTAGGAGTGTTTTTCAAGAAGTGGGGTAAACTTACTTCCATCGTTGTACTTTCATACTATGAAATGGAATCAGTTGACGTATGAAAGTACAACTTTTTTTTAGATGAAAGTACAACTTTAATAAGTTGAGCAACACACTTTTCGAAGAGAATGATGTAAAGCAGGTGACCATTCGTTCGGGGATGGATGGCATTGCAACATTCCCACACTTCTCGTAGTTAGTTCTCCGAAAGGAAACTAAATCTACAAAGATACTAACTGTTTAGACTCTTGATGCATGTTATGTTTTATGTTGCATGTTTTGATCCATGTGTAGTGGCGGTGAAAGCCGATCACATCCTAATGGCTCCTTATCATTGTTTACAACCTACAATTTACTTTCTTACTTTGTTTTACTTGCTCTTAGTTTAAAACAACCAAATCAAATCTTTGGATTAAATATCAACTATTAAGGGGTTAAGTGAAATTCTAACATTTTCCATCTTGTTAATTTCAACAAGACCGTTGTCCTGTGGATTCGACCCTTAACTATACTACGATAAGACTTCCACATGTCTTAGCATACATGGGTGGAGTTTTAACTTAGTATAAGCAAGGCTAAACCTAAAGATTCACTATCTTTAGGATTTTTAGTGGTGCACGCAATTCCACGTAAGTGGAAGCTCCATTAAAAAATTAGTGTCGTTGCCGGGGACGGCGGAACATTTTAATTTCATTTACTGTCTTGCTAGTTGATTAGGGTTTTACACTTTCCTTGAACCATTAGTCCATATCTCCTTGAATTCATCATATCTCCTGCATCATCTAAAAGGTGTGTTTCTTTCTCTACTCATGTAGAAGACGTGTATGCAACCATCGCATAACCTCAGATTCTCCCCTGATCTAGAGTACGACTCTGAGGTAGAGAGAAGCTTCCACCGCCGCATCAAACTTAATCGCCAAAGAGCCAGGCAAATGGCTGAAGATCAACGCCAAGATGCATTAGTGTTGGAAAGGGTCAATGCTGTCGTAGCTGCTCAGAGAGCACAACTCATTGCTGACACCCGTACTCAGATTCAAGCAGAGATCCGCGCTGAAGAACAGGCCTGCATCCGAACTGAAAATGAAGTAGCTAACCAAGCCGCTCAGTTAGAGCTAAGAAACAAGCATTTGAGGGACTATTCTGTCCCCAAGAATTATGAAGACAATCATCCAGTTTGGCCTCCGATCATCAACATACCCAACTTTGAGATCCAGACACAATGGATTCAAATCATGCAGGGCATCTCATTCTCTGGTGGTTTTGGAGATGATTGCATGGATCACTTGAAGAGGTTCAAGGCACTCTGTCGACTTGTCCCGCAAGCTGGAGTTGCCTTTGATGCAATAATGTTACATCTTTTCCATTTCACTCTGTCCGGAAGGACTCTGAGTTGGTATAATTCGCTTGATAGGGAGCCAATCATCACCACTTGGGCTCCCTTGTAAGAGAAGATCCTAGAGAAGTTTTTTCCCTCTTCATCAACTTACAAAATTAGGGGGCAGATCAACCATTTCGCCCAACTTCCTGGAGAATCACTCGCAGAAGCATGGGAAAGATTCAAGGAGCTTCTAAGAAAGTGTCCTCATCATGGCATCTCACAAAATTAGTTAATAGAAACATTCTATAGGGGGTGAGTGATGACATCAAGCAATTTCTGGATTCCTCATCCGGAGGAAATTTTATGAGGAAGAACTACGATGATGCTTGGAAAATCATTACACTTGGAGCTGAGAACCAATCCAATTGGGGACGATCATCCGGAAAGGGAGTCCTCAAAGTCTATAAAGCTGAGGAATCAATGGAAATGAAGGCTATTGCTGAAGCTCTAAAGACCATATCTCATAAACAACAAGCTCTTGAAACTTCACTTGGAGAATATGATAAGAAGAAAAACCCTCAAGTCCAACAGGTTAAAGCTGCCACAGGGACTTGTGAAGCCTGTCACGCATCCGATCTCCCTACTCTGTCATGTGGTCTGCTTTACAATGTGATGATGGATATGCACCCACCACAACAGCAGTACGAACCAATCATCGAACAGCCTGAAGAGCAGATGCCTGAACAAGTTAATTCCATTCATTCCATACCAGGACAAGTTTACTATAATCCAAATCAACCAAGAAACCACCCCAGTTTTCAATATGGGAACCATGTAGGGATTGCTAACCCGCAACATCAAACTCAAAGTGAATCCTCCAATAGGTTGCCACCTGGATTCCAAAGTAACTTTACCCAAATTCAAGGGAACCTCAGAAACAACTTCCCAAGAGCCAACTACCCTAGAAACCCCTCCACCTACTATCAATACACCCATCCTCCCCTGCACCCGCAATTGCACCCTCAGTTGTAGCAACCACAACAACCTCAGTTAGCACCGCCTCCACAACAACCACACCAAGGACAACAAAAACTCACTCAGAAAAATGCCCCCTCCCAGCCAACAGACAAGATGACTATGATCAGGTAGATGCTACAGTCACAACAAACCATGCTTTCCAATCAGCAAGCTCAATAGAAGGCTATGGAGGCTCAACTGACACAAATTGCTGCCCAATTAAAGCCACCAGCAGGCACTTTTGTTGGCCAACCGGAATCGAACCCAAGACACGATCAGAATAGACCAGAGCAATTGAATGTCGTCACTATAAGATTGGGTCGTTTCTTTCATGAATCTACAAGGATCACTCATGATGATGATGATACACTTATCTTTGTTCCAAATGCAAGCTCGAATATAGCAACTGAGAATTTTGCAGAGACTGAAAAAGGCAAAGAAAAGGAACAAGCCCCTAAGGAGTCAGAGGTCCCACAATATAAACCTAGGATACCATATCTAGGAAGATTGAAAGAGACTAAGATGGACACTAGATTCCAAAAATTTAAGGAGGCGATGAAGAAACTCTATATCGACATCCCGTTCCTCGACGCCCTCTCCGAAGTACCAGCTTGGGCTAAATACATGAAAACCTTGCTATCAAGGAAGTACATTACTGAAGAACAAGAGACCGTCAAACTAGGTCAGACCACCTCTGATATCATTCTTAATAAGATGCCAAAGAAAAAGAAGGACCCTGGTTCCTTCGATATTCAGTGTTGTATCATAAATGCTTCGAGCAAAAAGGGATTAGCTGACTTAGGGGCCAACATATCAATTATGCCCTATTCCATGTGTAAAAGATTAGGTTTCACTGACTTGCTACCCACCATGATGACAATTCAGTTAGCTAATTCCACTATCACTGTGCCTCTAGGAATTATTGAAGATATTCCAGTCAGGATAGGAAAAGATTCCTATATCCCATGCGATTTTGTCATTATGAATATCAAGGAGGATCTATGATACCCAATAATATTTGGCAGACCTTTCCTCGCCACATCCAGGGCGCTCATTGATGTTGAAGCTGGCATGATCATTCTAAGACTGGGAAAAGAAGCAATTCAATTCCGGGTTCTCAACAGCATGAAAGGTCCCAACATTCAAGAGGAGGTTTTTCTCTTAGATGCAATACATCAAATGTCCCAATTGGAAATATCTGAGCCATCTGATGAGTTAGAGAATGTTCTAACAAATCCAGAAGTCGAATTCTCAGCCAATGAATTGGTTCAACAATGCTTGCAACACTTAGAGAAAGCTGAAGAAGCACCAACAAC
Organism: Alisma plantago-aquatica; assembly: GCA_963693085.1. Taxonomy (NCBI): domain Eukaryota; kingdom Viridiplantae; phylum Streptophyta; class Magnoliopsida; order Alismatales; family Alismataceae; genus Alisma; species Alisma plantago-aquatica. The sequence goes on from OY856411.1 coordinate 401,566,396, forward strand.
CGCCTTTGAGGAGCTCAAATATGTCACTATTTTAGAAGAAACAGAAGCACCCAAGGCTCCCAAGATGAAGACTTTACCAACGGGACTTAAACACGTCTTCTTGGATAAAGAAAAATTATGTCCAGTCATCATCTGTTCCACCCTGACAGAAAACCAGGAAGAAAGGCTTCTTGTTGAGCTAAAGAAACACAAGAAAGCCATTGGGTACAAAATAACCGACCTGACAGGTATAAACCCAGCCTTATGCATCCATAGACTGCCCATGGTTGAAGAATTCAAGCCATCAAGAGAACACTAGAGGAAGCTGAACCCCAATCTTAAAGAAGTGGTTCGCCTTGAAGTCCTTAAACTACTGAAAGCCGACATTATTTACCCAATTTCAGATTCCCAATGGGTCAGCCCTGTCCAAGTGGTCCCCAAAAAAGGAGGAACCACTGTTGTGCTAAATGACAAAAATGAGTTAGTGCCTACAAGGACTGTGACAGGGTGGAGGATGTGTATCGACTACAGGAAACTAAATAAATCAACGCGAAAAGATCACTACCCTCTGCCCTTTTTTGACGAAGTCCTAGAACGCTTAGCCCATCAAAAGTTCTTCTGTTATCTAGATGGTTATTCTGGGTTCTACCAAATCCCTATACACCCGGAAGACCAAGAGAAAACTACTTTTACTTGCCCCTTTGGGACCTATGCTTTCAAAAGAATGCCATTCAGGTTGTGCAACACACCTACTACTTTCCAAAGGTGCATGCCTGCTATTTTTGCAGGATTAACGAAATCTATAATGGAGGTATTCATGGATGATTTCTCAGTTTATGAAGATTCCTTCGACAACTGTCTACTTAACCTTGGACGAGTCTTACAAAGATGCGAGGAAACGAACCTCATACTAAATTGGGGAAAATGCCATTTTATGGTATATGAAGGTGTCGTCCTTGGACATAGAGTGAGTGACAGAGGGATTGAGGTGGACAAGGAAAAAATTGATGTTATCTCGAAATTGTCACCGCCAAAAGACATAAAAGGAGTACGAACATTCTTGGGTCATGTTGGGTTCTACAGAATATTTATTAAAGATTTCTAAAAAATAGCAAAACCCATGACCCAGCTGCTAACCAAAGACACCGAGTTTAATTTTAACAAAGAATGCTTACAAAGTTTCACAAATCTGAAAAACGCTTTAATCTCCGCACCCATACTAAGATCCCCGGATTGGTCACAACCTTTTGAAATCATGTGTGACGCCAGCGACTATGCCATAGGGGTCGTGTTAGGGTAGAGAATTGACAAGAAACCTTATGCGATATATTACACATCCAAAACGCTCGATGAAGCACAGAAGAACTACACCACTACAGAAAAGGAGTTCTTAGCTGTCATCTATGCGTTCGAGAAATTCCGCTCCTACCTGATTGGAGCTAAGGTCATTGTCTACACTGACCACTCCGCTATATGATATCTAATTCAGAAGCAAGACGCAAAACCCAGACTTGTCCAATGGGTGTTGATGCTTCAGGAATTTGATTTGGAAATCAAAGACAAAAGTGGAGTAGAAAATGTCATCGCTAATCATCTCAGCCATATTGAAGTCAAGGATGATGATACAATACCTATCAGAGACTCCCTCCCTAATGACCAACTAATGAAAATTACCACTGGATTCCTCTGGTATGCCGACATAGTGAATTATCTGGCTACAGGGATCATCCACCCTTCCGCCTCTTACCATGACAAAAAGAAATTCCTCCACGACGTCAAGCAATATTATTGGGACGAACCCTACCTCTTTCGTCTATGTGCAGACAGACTTTTTCGTCGTTGCCTACCCGAAGAAGAGATTACTCCCGTCCAAGAACATTGTCACTTCGGCCCCACTGGAGGACATATGAGTTCGAATAAAATAGCCATGAAAGTCCTCCAATCGGGTTTCTTTTGGCCAACAATAGCAAAAGATTCCCGTGATTTTGTAAAATCATGCAACAAGTGTCAACTCTCCGGTGGTATAACAAAGAGAAATGAAATGCCTCTCACCATGTGGCAGGAGATCGAGATTTTTGATGTTTGGGGGATAGACTTTATGGGTCCTTTCCCCTCTTCTTATGGATGCTCTTACATACTGGTCGTTGTGGACTATGTCTCGAAATGGGTAGAAGGTATACCCATAGTTTCCAGCGATTCCAAGCCAGTCATTAAGATGTTTAAAGATATCATTTTTCCCAGATTCGGAGTCCCCCAAACGGTCATATCCGACGGAGGGACCCATTTTCTGGAACGAAGCTTTGAAGCCCTCTTAAAGAAATACGGAGTCAACCATAAGGTTGCCACGCCTTACCATCCACAAACCAGTGGTCAGGTTGAAGTTTCGAATAGACAACTAAAGACAATCTTAGAAAAAACAGTCAATAGACACCGTACTGACTGGTCCACCAAGCTTCCCGATGTCCTTTGGGCTTACCGAACAGCTTATAAAACACCAATTGGAACAACCCTATTCCGTTTGGTATACAGGAAATCATGTCATCTTCTAGTAGAACTGGAACATAAGGCTTGGTGGGCCATTAAACAACTGAATTTTGATTTTAAAAGCGCCGGAAAAAACAGACAACTCCAACTACAAGAACTAGAGGAGTTCCGAATGACCGCTTATCAAAGTGCCAGGATTTACAAAGAATAAACCAAGATGTGGCACGACGGTCATCTAAAAAGAAAAGACATCGCCATTGGAGATAAAGTCCTTTTCAACTCCAGGCTCAAAATGTTCCCCGGAAAACTCTGCACAAAGTGGTCCGGGCCTTTCACCATCAAACATATATACCCGACTGGAGCCATCATAATTGTTGATGACAATGGAGGAGAAAGGACAGTCAATGGCCATAGATTGAAAAAATACTATATTCTAACAGACAAAATTCTGAGACAAACTATTGAGATCAGAGACCCCACAACATCACCATAACAAAATCAAAACCTCATCGAGCCAGTGACGTAAAACCCATGCGCTACTTGGGAGGCAACCCAAGATCTGAGTTCTCTGTTTCTTCTTTTTCATTTTATGGTTATCTTCTTTAATCTAAAAATATAAAAATCCACATAAACAACCAAAACAAACATAAAAATATAAAAATCAAAACCCTTTTTCGTCTCAAACGGTCCTGAAACCGTTTGGAACCAAACGGTCCTGAAACCGTTTGGAACCAAACGGTCCTCAAACCGTTTGGAACCAAATGGTCTTCAAACCGTTTGACCTGGGGAATTTGTAAGGTCAACCCCCGATTCCTATAAATATAACTCCCCCTCCTTCTCCCTTCTTTCAACTCTCGAGCTTTCTAAAACCCTCGGTGCACTGTTCCATTTCTATTCTCGTTCCCACGCAACCTGCAATGCCGATTCTCTCTGCCGCCATCCTTCCCGATTCTGTGTGTCTTCACGGTGAACACACCTCAGTTACCGCCTCTCCTCGCATCACTATCATCATCTCCGCCCGTTGCTGCAAGGTAGCCCAGCACGTCACATCATCGACACTCCCGTCTGTGCACCACCACCATCTTTACCATCACCGACGTCTTTGACGCCACCGTGGCTTCCTTTTCTATCACCACCGTCATCCTTATTGCTGTCGCCTTCTCTATCGCCGCCGATATCGCCTCTACCATCGCCTGCCGCTCCTCCGGCGTTTCACCTTCCAAAAGGTCTTGAAACCGTTTGGAGCCTAACGGTCTTGGAACCATTTGGAGCCAAACGGTCTTGAAACTGTTTGGAACCAAATGATCCTGAAACCGTTTGGAGCCAAACGGTCTTCAAACCGTTTGGAGCCAAACAGTCTCGAAACCGTTTGAAGCCAAACGGTCCTGAAACCGTTTGGAGCCAAACGGTCTTCAAAACCGTTTGGCTTTTCAAAATCGCTTATATTCCGTTAAAACATAAAAACACATAAGCATATACAAAATCCAAATTTTTATAATAAACATGTTATTCTAACACATGACTTTCCATCTCCAGAAATGGCTTCACCAGCAAAGCAGCCCACCGAACATGAAGACGCTCCCTTCTGGGCAATGGAGCAACTAATGGAAAGCCATGCAAAGCTCCAGAAGGTTGTAGACACATACAAAGAAACCAGAAAGATTCCACCAAAGGTCAACATCTTAGCGGTCATGTGCGAAATTGACCGCATCAACAAATGTCTGGCTGAGGAACCTAAACAAGAAGTGGAAGAAATCTCTTCCAGTGATGAAGGCTCCGAATACGAGCCCAACTCTGAAGATGCACCCCCAACCGAAAAATCGAAGGGGAAACGAAAAGCTCAAGAAGCTATAAAAGAACAACCATCAAAGAAATGGGCAAGGAAGCAAGTCCGCCCCGCTACTTCTAGGGAACAAACCCTTGCAGAGTTCGTGCCAACACCCGCCACTACCACCCCCGTCTTCTCAGTGCTCACCACCGCTGCACCACCCCCAGAAAACCTTTACATCCACACCCTCCCCTCCACCGACAAAATTCTGAAACCAACAAAGTACGTCTGCTCAAGCGTACTGCTCAAGATGGGGATCTATGACAGAATCCTCACCATGCTAGACAACACCAATCTCTCCAGACTGTGCTTTATCCCCGAAATTTCATATGTCGAACCCACCATAGAATTTTTTACCCATCTCACCAAAGAAGCGGTGGACATTACACATAGAACAAGGGACGGAGGTGACCGCAGGCTGGTCACCAAACTTTTTGGCAATGACGTCATTATAACAGAAAACCTTCTGAATGAAATTTTCATTGACAACCTGGAGCAACTCATACAAGCCAAAGCTGTTGGCACGGAGAACTCCATATTCAATAGACACAGCTTCTGGAAGACCCTAACAAGGATCCCCACTTATGAGGCAAAGACATGCAAAGCCTCCAATATTCAGTCCGGGTTCGTGCACACACTTCACAAAATCCTTACCAGTGCGTTGTTCCCCAGAACAGAGGGAGGAAAAGTTATCACTGCCGACCTTTTTCTCCTATGGTCCATTTTGCAAGAAAAACCGATCAACATCGGACGACATATGATACAAAAATTCTCAGCCTACGTCATAGGAAAAGAAATCTGCATGGGCGGGCACATAACTTCCATCATCAAATATCTCAAGATGGACATATTACTCCCTCAATGCACGAAGATCAAGGGAGACATCCTCACCAACGAGCAAACCTTGAAAAATTCCTATATTATCAAGGAAAAGGATGCACAATTACATTACATTTTCTGCCCAATAGTCAGATCTTCTAGGATTCTGCTACCGCTTCCAGAGCTAGCGGACTACGATAAGGACAAACTTCTCTTCACCGACGAAGAGATAACCAAACTCCTAGATTCCATCAAAGTACAAGAAAAGAGAACCAAAGCGGGCCAAACAACGCTTAGCATAACCGCCCCGACAGCTAGGGTAACAAAAATACCAGTAAAACGACCATCTAAGGTACGTTTACAACCACCCCAGCTGTCAGGGATGCCAACATCAAAGTTACAACCAGAAACGGAATGCCCCCCTCCGGAGGAACCAATAGCTATCTCTTCTTTGGATTCATTCATCATGAGCCTACATGATGAGCTCACCACCACCACCCCCATCACATTACCATCCACCACCCTCCCACCAACTACCACCACCCCACCTTCCTCCATAGCAATCCCTCCACCCACATCTTCCACTTCCCCATCTTTCTCCCCGAGCACCCCCTTTTCCGCTCCAACACCAGGCTTCACATTCTCCGCTCCCATCTCCACCCTCTTTTCCTCAACTTTTTCACTCCCTCATATCTCACCCAGCCATTTACCATTCCCTTCATCCGCCACCACCCCAACACCGCTGGTGACTCCATCTACGATCACCATGCAGTTCACAGGACCATCACCAGTGTCTCTTTCACAAGGCACCACCACCCTTCCACCCCGACCCCAGCCATACCACCCTTCCACATCTGGGGTCCCTTTTTCAAATGTCGGTGAGGAATTCGGACGTCAATTTGACGCCATCTGAAACCTCCTCACCGACCCCTATAACATAATGCAATCTATTTTTTCCTGTGTGCAGGGTATTTCTCAACAGGTCGCCAAGATCAACGAGCAGAACAACGCCTTGCCCAACATCCTCCAAAGTATTGAGCAACGATAGGACGTAGTGGCCAAGCAAGTCGATCACATCGATGACCACTACAAACACTTGCCCGAGCTGGTCCTTGGAGTAAAAAGCCAGAAAGAAGCGCTGGACAAGCAAGTTGATAGGATCTCTACGCAGACTCAACCTCTCCCTGAGACCCTGCGCGAGCTTAAGCAGCAACAAACTGCTTTAAGAACATACTTGGATGACATCGACAACACCCTCACACAGCTCCACAGTCACCAAGAGGAGTCAGCAAACAACGAGCTCCACCAATTACGAGCTCAAGTCACAGATCTTACAGCACGACTCCTCTCTGCCGAGGAACGATATTCAGATCTTAAAGAAACACACGACACACTACTCGAATCCCATGAGCATGTGCAAGTGGCGTTTGATGAGCTACAAGCAACCCATCGGCAGTGCAAAAAGACTACACAACAACATTTCAAAGAGAAGGCAACCGACGACGAAGGCGAGGATGACGACGATTCCGACTCCTCGACTAACTCCAATAATAGCACCTCCTCAAACGACCAATATGATGACCCAGACAATGCTGGGGAGGGCACAAGCCGAGGAGCTGCATCAAAATAAAAAGATCACCATGACGGTGATAAAGATCCCAAATCCCCGACGCACATTGACAACGTTAATATGTCCTACGGGGATCAATTCCTTGACTATTCAGCAATGGGATCCCTGGGGGAATCTGCTAAAGAAACAACTTTTGCTGAGTTCCAACAGTGTTTACTCGGAACCAACACAAGTCAACAACAAGCAACATCAGCTCAACACCTTTCCGCACTAGACCAATCAGTGCCCTTTCCCCCCAGAGCAAGAAGATCTAGAAAGAGTCAGCTTGGATACATACGAAGATCTAGAATCAGCTTCTAACTCAGACAAAGACGAAGATCTACAGTAATATATACATAATCTAGAGCAGACTTCTCCCCTACCTCCACAAGAGCTACCCCCGCCGCCACCACTACCTCACAAAATGCACGACTTAGACTTGGCGACCATCTCTACCTTAGATGCTCAAGATATCTTTATCTTAAACACTATCGTAGACGATGTCAAAGATGGGGGCGATGTTATCTACCAAAATATGAAGACTTAGCACAAGTTGACACGTGAAGACTTCTGCTCCATCCTTCGTCCACAATCAACGGTGAAGATGGTAGTCTTCTGAGTCCTCCTTGCCAATTCTATCGAAACTTACAGAAGCTCTAGGCGGAAGCAACCCGTTCTTAACGCATCACCCGCTCTAGCTATGAGTCTTATATACAAAAAATTACAAAGAAAATCAATCGAACGGTTGTAGAGGGGCCTCTCCAGAAAGGCACACTACATTATCGTGCCTTTCCAAGTCTCTGGTCACTGGCTACTAATGATCGTGGACACCGCGGCTCGAGATGCCAAGGTGTACAACTTTTGTGCCACTAAACTAAGAGCCAAAATAATCAATTTCATCGGAACAGAGGCCGGGGAGGCAAGATGCATCCCTTTCCGGCTCCTGAAATTGATTTGGGCTGCCTTCCCATCCCTACACAATAATTGGAACCAACCTTGGTTCCAAATCATCAACCCCCACGCCCAAACTCAAGAAGGTTCTAGGGATTGTGCTTTCTACGTTATACGTCATATTCAAGCGTTCAATCAGCAAATCCCTTTTACAGAATTGGCCACTGAAGATTTTCATTCTCTGCCAGGTCATTACGCCATGGAGTTAATCTGTGATAGACGGTTCTTCAAGGACCCAACTATGGCACCTAAAGACGTTCCTCGCTATCTTTTTTTGGCCATCCAACGTCCTCCAAAACAACCATTCAGGCAAACAATAGAGGAGTTGGAGAAATAACGGCCAGCCACGGTTCCCGAGAAGAAGACATGGGACCCTTATTCTTTTTATCTGGTGGATGATGGAGTTACCGAGTTGCTAACCGAGGCGACCATCAACATATCATCTTCACAAATGGTCCCCCTATCTGCCATTTCACCAAAATTCCCCAATTTTGACCTCAGCGCTTGTAAAAGCCTCTCTAACAATGAACTTCATCTCATCATGTCAAGGCTTTACGCCGAGAAAGATGACCCCGTTTTCATGTCCGGAGACATTTTGGTCATGGCAGAAACGTTACGAGAAATTGTACAGATAAAAGGGTCTCTATCCGTAAGTTTGATGGCCGCCTATCAATTTCTTCTCGGATAGAATCACCCTACAACCTATATGACATCTGCGTATATGAAGGATGATCTCCTAAAGTTAAAGAACTTCGGAACGACTGAGGCACTCGTTTCCTTCCTACAACATACAACTCCGAAGTTTATTATGCTCCCCTTCCTTCATTCAGAACACTGGATGCTGTTGGCAACAAATCATCATGAAGGAACAACAATCATATACAACAGTTCTGACAGCCAGTACAATCCAGATCAAGAACATTACACTACAACACCAAGAACGCCTATGGAGGAGGTGGCAAAGGAGTGTGCCGATAAACTTCATGCCCTTCTCAGCAAGCACACACGGGCATATGATAAAGAACACTTCCATCGCCCCGCCTTCAGCCACAAGTGCCCACAGTAGCTCCGCGAGTCGAACGACTATGGTTTCCATGTCCTCTACTGGATATACACCATTATGGTACTTGGAAGACCAGTAGAGGACATGACAGAAGTGGATTATCACGCGTTACGAGGAAAGTTCACTGCCAATCTCCTTCGCACACATGGCGCCAATAAAGGACTACCAGAAGCCTGATGTCCTTGTCCTTGTATTTCTCAACCTATCACTTTGACACTCTGCAGACATAGTGAGTGATAAGTTAGGGAGGGAGTACACTAGACAGGGCGAGGTATCATTCTCAAAACCCTTCCCTCTCTACATTTTCTTTCAATTCTATACACAATTTTACAGCTTTCTTTGCGCATTTAACTTTTGTTTTAAAAGCAATTTCCCTGTTAAAATAAACCTTGCACATAAAGAAGAACATCCCTCTTGGAACAAAGTCATCCCCAACCAACTTTAGAACCCAGTTAGTCCTCAAAAGTAATAACAAGAATAGCACTTATACATGTAATGGCGAATTACTAATTTCTCTCCACTCTTGATTTTCATGCTTTTGCTTCATTTCTACATCTGACTCTCTACAGGTCAGCATCAAAGCCGAAATAAGCCAAACACTCTCAAGGATAGGAGGGACATCAGGTGACATCCAAATCAAGAAGTCTCGCAAGTGGATCACTAAGTAGAAACCAAATAAGTGCATGTCGATAAACTCTAAGAATAGCTTTCTTCTCTTCAAAATAAAAGAGGCTTGGCCACCCATTTAATTTCCCTGAAAACTCAAATCCTAAGCTTGTGAGCTTACGAATAAAAGCTAGAGTGTTGAATAAAACTATGAGAGTTGTGCCATGAATAAGGATCTATATGAAGAACCAATAAAGGTCTCGCCTGAACGGTACATTCAGCTGCCCTCACAAAGGCAGATGTGTCGTGCCCGGTAGTGAAACCCTAAGGTATCCAAATATATGAAAGGTTGATAAAGGACTCACCCGACCGGTACATTCAGCTACCCTCACAAAGGCAGATGTATCGTGCTCGGTAGTGAGATCCTAAAAGCATAGACAACCCCTCCCCCACTTGAAAGGGGAGTTACACATCAAGCCTTTAGCCAACCCTCATACCCACTCTAGTTTCCGATAGGATTTTCAGAGAAGTATAAAGCTGATTAGAGTCAACGACATGCACATGATAAAAAGTGGTCCCAATACATGCCACGAGATATGGAAGAAACCTGAGATCCAAGCAACTCTCAATACCTGAAAGAGTTACGACAAAAATCTCAGATACAACCTTAGGAGATCTCGGGTTTAGAATTGGAGCAAGAGTATGGAAATCTTAACTAAATAAAATCGCCTCGCCATTACATGCCTCATATCTATCTAACTTGAGGACAAGCTAGACTCTAAGTTAGGGGGGGGGGTGATAACCTCCAATTTTGTGATGATATCTTAGTAATTTTCCTCATTTTTCCACACTCTTTCTCAGATAAATTAGATCGAATCCTTAACTTTCCTCTCTTATTATAAATATACTGTTAGATTAACTTTTCTCTCTTTTTACTTACAGGAAAAGACAAAAAAAATCACAAAAGCCTCACATGGTTTCAAGACCGCATGAAGCCAACCGGTCCCGAGACCGCATGGAGTCACACGGTCCCAAGACCTCATGAAGCCAACCGGTCCCGAGACCGCATGGAGTCACACGGTCCCAAGACCGCATGAAGCCAACCAGTCCTGAGACCGCATGGAGTCACACAGTCCCAAGACCGCATGAAGCCAACCGGTCCCGAGACCGCATGGAGTCAAACGGTCCCAAGACCACATGAAGCCAACCGGTCCCAAGACCGCATGGAGTCACATGGTCCCAAGACCGCATGAAGCCAACCGGTCCCGAGACCGCATTGAGTCACACAGTCCCAAGACCGCATGAAGCCAAATGGTCTCAGGGTCCAAACAGTCTCAGGGTCCAAACGGTCTCGGGGTCCAAACGGTCTCGGGGTCCAAACTGTCTTCAAAACCGTTTGGACCCAAAACTACCCAAACTGTTTGGACCCTACTTAAAGCCTATAAATAAGACCCGAGAGGTCCTTCCAAAGAAATCAAGTTTCAGACGCCGAGAGGCCGCCTCTACTACTCCAGAGCTATTCCAACCTCCATCCTCCACCCAAAGGTTGCCGGTCTGAGATCCACGCTCCATCCTGAAGCTACTTTCTCTCTCTTCACCAAAGAAGGTGGGAAGAGGATACCTCATCATCGAGCAACCTGTGAAGTGTGAAGATCGTCACTCTCTCTCCTTCCAAGGGGTTGACTATCCTCTCTCCTTTGTGGGGATGACGTTCTTTCTCTCTCTTCTTGCCTCCTTCTTTATCCTAGCTATGAGCGAGTAGTTTCATTTCACTAGGGTGCGGGGAGTAGCCCCGCTACCCATGTTTTCATTTCATGCAGTGTAATCCATAGTTTACAATAGAGATATACTTTGTTTTCAGTTCGACATCAATTGTTTAATGAATGCTTGTTTCTTGATCACCAACTTGTGTTATCTTTTATCTTTTAGTATGAATTGTCTACGTTTGTACTATCAAATTCGAATCTCGATTGAATGTTGGTTCTTGATGCATGTATCCACCATGCATCTGTTTCGGTATCTAGGAGTGTTTTTCAAGAAGTGGGGTAAACTCACTTCCATCGTTGTACTTTCATACTATGAAATGGAATCAGTTGACGTATGAAAGTACAACTTTGATAAGTCGAGGAACACACTTTGTGAAGGGAATGATGTAAAGTAGGTGACCATTCATTCGGGGATGGTTGGCATTGCAACATTCCCACACTTCTCGTAGTTAGTTCTTTGAAAGGAAACTAAATCTACAAAGATACTAATTGTTTAGACTCTTGTTGCAGGTTATGTTTTATGTTGCATGTTTTGATCCATGTGTAGTGGCGGTGAAAGCCGATCACATCCTAGTGGCTCCTTATCATTGTTTACAACCTAAAATTTACTTTCTTGCTTTGTTTTACTTGCTCTTAGTTTAAAACAACCAAATCAAATATTTGGATTAAATATCAACTATTAAGGGGTTAAGTGAAATTCTAACGTTTTCCATCTTGTTAATCTCAACAAGACTGTTGTCCTGTGGATTCGACCCTTAACTATACTATGATAAGACTTCCACGTGTCTTAGTATACGTGAGTGGAGTTTTAACTTAGTATAAGCAAGGATAAACCTAAAGATTCACTATCTTTAGGATTTTTAGTGGTGCACGCAATTCCACATAAGTGGAAGCTCCATTAAGCACCCAACAACCTCACATGCAATATTATTGGAAACATGTACTAGAAACACAAACCCAATCTAATTGGACTGCTTCAACCTTTTCTTCATGTGAGCGTACTAAAGAACTTATGGATATCGTCAGACTTGATTGGACATTGGACAATCAAGATAAAGGAGGAAAATTTTGGGCCTTTGCCGACCCCTTCCTAGTCCCTTCTATTTTCTCTTTCCACCCCCAACATCTCACTATTCAACTGACCGACTGAGATGGGATCATCTCCTTTGTCACAATGGTCTATAAGAGATGCAACTCAGTTGCTACAAGGAACCTATGGATGTCCTTGAACGAATTGGCAAACACTATTGGCGATTAGAATCGGGATATCGCAAGATATTTCAACATCATCAGGCTTAAAGAGGAAAGAAGGAACAAAGGGCGACCCCATCTTCTCATGCATGATGGATTCCAATAACTTTGTGAATGATGTGGCCGAATCACCTTTTGAAGGAAGTCACTTTACATGGGTAAACAAGCATCATTAGACCCCCACAACATTGGAAAGACTTGACAGAAGCTTTCTTAACCCCGCCTGGTTTTCTCGCTCCCCTACGACCAAGGTGACACACCTCACGCGGTTCACGGTATCAAATCATTGTCCTGTCTTAGTTTCTTTTGACGAAGGAACCACCTACCATGCAGGGAGCCCCTTTTGCTTTTTAGAAGTATGGCTTTCACACCCAGATTGCCAAGATGCGATCCATAGAAGATGCGAAATGGAAGGATGGGGAAACACATCCTTTAGGTTCTACAACAAGATGAAGAGCTTGAGGCGACGCCTAAAGACCTAGAACCATGAGGTTTTCAAGAACATTCACCAGAAGAAGGAATTGGAAGATGTTGTGCACGTTCTTTAGAATGACTTTGATGATAATTCAAGCCCCATAAATGAGGGCCTCCTTATTGAAGCAGAAAAGGAACTAGGGGACATCCTTACACAAAAAGAAGCATTCTGGAAGGAGAAATCTCAGATTAATTGGTTGCAGGATGGTGACCACAATACTTAGTTCTTTCATTCCATTTTCAAAGACAAGGTGAAGAGAGGGAGGGTGAAACATCTGATATTTCCCAATGGGGATACCACATATGACCCAAACTAGATGATTCAGACAACATTGTATTATTTTGCAAACTTCTACTCATAGACTAGCCCGCAACCGAACCATAGCTTAGAGTTGGATCTGAAACTAATACCTCCTACCTAGTCTATAGACATCTTTCCTTGATGTCTACCCCTTCAATAGATGAGGTCTTCATTACCATTAAGATGATGGAGAGAGTTTTGATTCTACACCCGGATGGATTCTCATTACATTTTTACTTGATTGCATGGGAGGTGATTAGAGAAAACTACATGAATCCAACTGAATTATTCTTCAAAGGAGGGTGTTACCATAGAAGTACTTTCTGCTACAGACTGGCCTTGATTTAGAAATTGGATCATCCCAAAGATCTCGCTATAAACTTTCATCATGTATGTGGCATACAACTCATAAAAAAAGATTAACTAATGCGGAAGCGATCGTTAGCAGCGGAATTACTGAAAATCACTAAAAATTAAAACCATTTATCAAGAGATCCACTTACAGGAAAACTCTTTCATATAGAGCCAAAGTAAAACATTACATCCTGGTTCATATGTACATTACATGCATCATTGCATCTCTAGGCATACATGCACCAAAATCTCAGATCGAAGTATCAAAACACTAACTCCTAGGACCTGAGAGTACAAAGATGACTATAGGACTATTTACACCTAACTAGACAGCCAATATTTCCACCTGTTGGATCACTGCTGTCCCTGTGTATGCTGTTGCTGCTCTTCTCCTGCAGAAGAGTTTCTGCCTTGATGTCTGCGTCTACCTAAAAACATTGGATTCCACGGGGGTGAGACAATTATAAAAATTGCCCCAGCGGGAGATATAACTCTCCGCCAAAACATTGTTATTGCAGTTAAATAGAAATAAACTGATCAGTGGAATATTGTAAACCATTAACAGGTGAATCACATCTATGCAGACTAGAGAAACATTCATATGCATTATTACAACAATAACTTGATTAAGCAGCATGTCTCAGAATCAATATGAATTAAAGGAACATAAGTACATTCCTGTATCAAGGACATGCTAAGCAGTATATCAACAATCAATATTCCTCGCATTTCAATATTATGCAAATACGCTACACGACTGATTATATTTTACAAACAGATTTAAGCTCTGAGGAGATGAGGTATACCACTCATACTCCAACCGACTATTTCTAGAATTGAAATCGGTACCATAAATAGGTCAATGGAAGAGCTGGATTCCCATGACCTCCCACATCCTGGTCAGCACAGGACTACAAGAAGGACTGTGTCGACTGCTCAAATAGCTTTGTAGGGTATACTGGAGCTTCACTATAGAGTTACAACGTCAACTGCACTCTCATAAGTAATCGAGAGCATTAGTGTTAATCTCCATCGACCCGACATAAAATAACATTGGGAGACTAATGATACATCCATCCCAACCATAGGGAGATTTATGATACATCTATCCCGACACATGAAGGATTGAGGGGGTTTAATGTTTACTCTCTCTCAGTCTCTTCACCCGGACGTAAGGATATTTTCGCCCATTTACCCCCACATATTCAAAATATGCGAATTCCAGGAATTCTTATAGAATACCTGTTTCACCATCACCAGTTGCTGACGATGATGGATCTATGGTCAGAGAACTACATGAATAGGTTTCACTTGATTAATTAAGTACATTTTCATATTCTTTTAGCATCATGCAAGTTCTCAGACAAAACTCATTATGACAATGCTATAAGGAAACATGTACTAATTTCATCAATTGCTTAACAATATTTAAAGATCTTGGGAACTCAATCCCTTCTCAATTTCATCACGATAATCATATGGCCCTAGGTAATTAAACCCTAGCTTTATCATTAAACATTGTTACCACCTTCCCAGGTAACCATCACCTTTAGGTCAATTGACCAAAGCAACATGATGCTTTGCTATTTCAAGCATCACACATGATACTTGATGCTCATTAACTCTCTTGATACCTCTTACCAGGTAGCAAGGTATATTATGGCATTCAAGGTACAATCACAATAGTGAATTAAACATCAAAGCTTATACCTGGCCATGATCATCCTTTCAAGATACCTGCATTATTAGCACAGATAATACAGTGATATCAATTGCATATCAGAACCATGTTCAACAAATATGAATTCATTATTCATGGGAAACACCACTATTCCCTTACCAGGGTTAGGGTTTACCATTTCATGCTATTTAAGGATAATCATCCCCTTTTCACATCTAATATATAATTTATCACCATATTGCTCAAGTTTAGGGTTCATTGAGCAATATATAGCATTACCCTGAGTTTGGGCTTCACAGTACATCAAACATCAGGGTTCCTCATGAAACCATCCTTAGTTAGGGTTTCACATCAAATTCACCCTATAAAAGGATTTACATTCAATGTCCCACAATTAGGGTTTACTATTCATCCCAATTAGGGTTTCATGGTCCATTCCCATAATTAGGGTTTACTATTCATCCCAACTAGGGTTTCATGGTCCATTCCCATAATTAGGGTTTACTATTCATCCCAATTAGGGTTTCAGATCACATTACTCTTGATTAGGTCTATTCACATCATCACCCCAAATTAGGTTACATCCATACCTTGGATTAGGGTTAAGGATCAACAACCTTGTCAATTAGGGTTTAGGTTCATGATTAGGGTTCCATGATCTTATTACTTAAGATTCATACCCTTAATCACCATATGAGTCATACTCATGTATCAACTCTTTGTTATCATACCTCTCAACTTGATTAGGTCGTATTAACCCTTAATCAAGTTCATACAACTATGAATAACATAGTGTACCAAGTCATTGCTCCTTTTAGCAATTAGGGTTTCTTTCTTGATTAACTCTAATCACATAGGTACTTTTAGGGTTTCAACCCTTGTACCTTTTTGATTAACATTACTAATCATCATTGGATAATTAGGACTATCATTGCCTTTAATATCCTAATGATTGAACCACTAATAACCTCCATGCGGTATTGAAGTTACATCACCAAATGGTTTTGAAACCGTTTGCCACCATATAGTCTTGAGACCGTTTGGGCCAAATCAGTCCCAAAACCGCAAGGGCTAACTAGGTCAATTCTCAATCAAATCGATTTCCAATTGCACCATTGAATGGTCATTGATTATTCAATTGGAAGGTCCATCAATCCATACCATTAGATCACCATCCATGGGTCAAGGATCAACCTTCAATCCACCAAACGGTTTTGAAACCATTTGGTCCCAAACAGTTTCAAGACCATTTGGGATCAAACGGTCTCAAGACCGTTTTCCCCAAAAAGTTTTGAAATCAATTGGACCAATCAAGGGTTTCATCAATCAACTTGATTAGGGTTACAACTTGATGGATCGTGCACATCTTGAATCATTCAATTGAGTCCATTGGATCATCATCTAAACTTTGATTAAGTTTAGACCTCAAATGGTCAACTATACCAAACGGTCAACCATGCCATGCGGTTTGGTGTCCAAACGGTCAACCAAACCAAACGGTTTGGGACCCAACTTTACCAAACAGTTTGCAAACCGTTTGGACCAAAAGTCCAAGACCGTTTGTTGTTGTTATTTGATTAAGGTGTGTGCTTATGAACAGGTTATCATCTTCAACCTTTAGACTCACGAAAGCTACTGCCATTTCCATGGCAACTCCATTAATCAAGCAAGGTTATTGCAAAAATGACAATTAAATCAATTGCAAGTAGAAATCGAATTCAATGACAAAGATTAAGGGTTAAAGTTATATAACACACCTTCAATTCTGATCCTAAGCTCCAAGATTCATGGCTCCAATGATGGTTGAAGCTCTAGCGACCTCCCAAGGTCGTTTCTCAAGCTTTTGGAGTGAAAGGATCGGCTAGGGTTGAAGATGGAGTGAAGAAATGAAGAAATCATGTATTGTTTTATGATTTTCACCATGAAATCATGAAGAACGAAGATCAAAGGCTTACCAACAGGTTGTGGACGTGCTCCCTGCTGTCCTTAGCTTTCTTGGTCAGTTTTGCAAGCAAGGGGAAGAAAAGGAATCGAAAAAGACCCTTAGGTGGGTTGAAAAAGGCTCTTTTATAAGAAATTGATGAAAGAGAAAATGTTTAATTAAAATTCAATTAATTACAAAAATAGTACCACCTCTTCCTCCTTGGTTTGATTGCATGCAAAGGAAACTCAAAGCCACCGAACTCCCTTCCATTATCCATGGATTAAGGGAAAAGAAAATAAGCACCTTAATCCATTATAATACTAATATATCTTTTTTGGTGGGAATTCTTTTCCTTATAATAAGGTGAGTGGAATTTCACCTCCTTAAGATATTTTCGATCCTTGCAAGCTCAAGGAAGGTCACTCATGCATCTGAATTCCACCAAATTAATTTTGGTTGAAGGCCCTAAAATTATTTTATTTATATTTGAATTAATATATCCATTATGCTTAAATCTTGATTATTTTGATATCAAGATTCTCTCTCCTTCAAATTAAATCAAACGAGGTGCCCCCCCTCATTTTATTGCTCCACATGATGACAAGAAACATTAGGGACCTTATTGAAGTGGTAATTTACATATTGCACCCTAGGTTTTTGGTAAATTGCATATTACACCAAAACTAGGTTTTCATGCACAAACATTGCTTTATCAGCTCTTTCTTGGGATTCAGGCTATCACAAGCCATACCTATGCATCATATTCACTACCATGATTCCATAACACATGAGGAACATATTATCATGAACAATTTGCAAATAGACCCCTTAACTTGTGTAATTTGCACTTTAGTCCAAAACAGGCACAATATTGATTTCAACAATATTCAAAAAAGACTAAAATTGTAATATAAATTCCTCTTGAGCCCTAATTACTTTTCAAAGACAAAAGCATGCATATAATTACTCTCATTATGAAAAACACCTAGGGTTACTTCATAACCCAGGTCAGGGATGTTACAAGTTTATCCACCCCTTACAATGATTTCGTCCCCGAAATCATCAACAAAACATTAAGAGAAAAGAGTAGGATATTTCCTTCTCATCTCATCCTATAGTTCCCATGTAGCTTCTTCAACGCCATGGTGATTCCAGAGGACTTTTACAAGACTAATGTCTTTCTTTTTCAACTTCTTGATTCTTCTGTCAAGAATCAACACTGGTCCTTCAACATAAGATATGTCATCATTTAGTTCTACCTCCACAGGCTGTAGAACTAACTCAGTGTTAGGATGACACTTCCTCAACATAGAGATGTGAAACACTAGATGCAATCTATGCAACTCAGGTGGTAACTCCAGCTTATAGGCTACCTTTCCTATCTTTTCAATGATTGGATAAGGCCTGATAAATCTCGGATCTAACTTCCCTTTCTTTCCAAATCTCAGGATACCTTTCCAAGGTGAATCCTTGAGGTATACCCTGTCTCCGACTTGGAATTCTAAGGGTCTACGATGCTTGTCAGCATAGGATTTCTGTCTATCCTGGGTTGTTTTCAACTATTGTTGTATGATCTTTATCTTTTCAGTTGTTTGTTGAACCAGCTCAGGACCCAAAAGTTGGTACTCACCAGTTTCATACCAACATAAGGGAGATATACAACGTATACCATACAAAGCCTCATATGGTGCCATCTCAATACTATGCTGATAGCTGTTATTATAAGCAAACTCTATCAAGCTCAGGTGTAGATCCCAACTCCCCACAAACTGTAGGACACATACCCTAAGCAAGTCCTCTAAGGTTTGTATTGTCCTCTCAGACTGTCCATCTGTCTGAGGATGAAAAGATGTACTAAACCTCAACTGAGTGCCCAAAGCTTTATGAAGTCGTTCCCAAAAATGACTCATAAACTGAGGACCTCTATCAGAAACTATAGTAACTGGTACCGCATGCAACCACACTATCTCATCTATGTAGATTTGTGCAAGCTTCTCAGTTGTATAGGTTGTTTTGCCAGGTAAGAAATGTGCTGTCTTTGTCAACCTATCAACTATCACCTAAATGGAATCATGACTTTTGGCTGTTCTAGGCAAACCAACCACAAAGTCCATAGTCACATGATCTCACTTCCACGGTGGTATAGGCAGGGGTTGCATTGTTCCTGTGAGCTTTTGATGTTTAGCTTTAACCTGCTGACACACCGGATACCGCATAACAAACTCAGCAACATCCTTCTTCAAACCAGGCCACCAATACATATCCTTTAAGTTATGATACATCTTGGTGCTCCCTGGATGCATAACATACATTGAAGAATGAGCTTCCTCCAGGAATAACTTTCTTAAGTTATCAACATCAGGTACTACCATCCTATCATGGTAACAGACTACCTGATCATCAAAATCATGGAAGCCATCCCGCTTCTCACTACCATATTCTGACATGATCTGTTGAATCATAGAATCAGTCTGTTGTGCTTCTTTGACCTGCTATCTTAGAGTTGGTTTTATGTGCATCTCAGCTAGCAACCTGGCTAACAATGACACTTTAAGCTGTACATTGTCTTGCCTTAAGGAGATAAACATATCTTTCTTATAGAACACTAAGGGGTTTAACTGTTCTATATCTAGGGCTGGTGTTGCTGATTTTCTACTTAGTGCATCAACAACTACATTGGCTTTCCCAGGATGATAATCAATTGTACAGTCATAATCCTTGATTAACTCCATCCAGCGGTGTTGCCTCATGTTTAGCTCATGCTGAGAAAAGATGTATTTTAGGTTCTTATGGTCTGTGAAAATCTGGAATGTTTCTCCATAGAGATAATGTCTCCAGATCTTCAAGGCATGGACCACAGCAGCTAATTCTAGATCGTGTGTTGGATAATTCTCCTCATGTTTCTTAAGCTGTCGAGAAGCAAAAGAAATCACTTGCTTATCCTGCATCAACACACATCCTAAGCCATTCTTAGATGCATCACAGAAAACTATATACCCCTTTCCTTTCTCAGGTAGTACCAGCATAGGTGCACATGTTAACCTTTCCTTCAGCAACTAGAAAGACTGTTGACACTTGTCATTTCAGTCAAAAGGAATCTCCTTCCTTGTCAACTTAGTCAGGGGTAAGGCTATTGAACTGAAGTTCTTAATGAACCTTCTATAATAGCCAGCTAATCCTAGGAAACTTCTTATCTCTGTCGGTGTCTTCGGTTGTTCCCATTGCAGGACAGATTCTACCTTCTTAGGATCAACATGAATACCTAAGGCAGATATTACATGTCCAAGAAAAGAAACTTCTGGAAACCAGAACTCACATTTTCTAAACTTAGCATATAACTTATGCTCCCTTAGCAAAGTCAAAGCTTGGCGAAGATGCTGCTCATGGTGCTAAGCATCTCTAATGTAGATCAAAATGTTATCTATAAAGACAACAACATACTGATCTAGAAAAGGTCGAAATATTCTATTCATGAGTTCCATAAATGCAGTTGGTGCATTAGTTAGTCCAAACGACATAACCGTGAACTCATAGGGACCATACCTTGTCCTAAAGGCAGACTTAGGTATGTCACCCTCTTTGATACGTAACTGATGGTATCCCGACCTCAGATCTATCTTAGAAAAGACAGTCACACCACACAACTGGTCAAACAAGTCATCAATCCTTGGTAGTTGATACTTGTTCTTTATGGTGACTTTGTTTAACTGTCTATAGTCAATGCATAATCACATAGACCCATCCTTTTTCTTAACAAAACGGACTGGAGCACCCCAGGGTGAAGTGCTCGGTCGGATAAAACCCTTCTCAAGCAACTCTTGTAGTTGCTTCTTGAGCTCTGCCATTTCAGCAGGCGCCATCCTATACGGTGTTTGTGCTATTGGTTTCATGTCCAGGATTAGATTTATTTCAAAATCATTTTCTCGGGGCGACAGAACACCTGGAAGTTCTTCAAGAAATACATCTTCAAATTCCCTGACTATAGGAACTTCAGAAGGATAAGGGCTTTCCATTGTGGTATCAACCACATGGGCTAAGAATGTAGAGCATCCTTGCCTCATCAGCCTTTCAGCTACCATAGCTGACACAAGACATGTTGGAAGAATCTTTCTATCTCCCTAAAAGATCCATGTGTCACCACCATATGTGAACACAGCTTGCTTGGAACTACAATCCAAGACGAGCTTATACTTCTCTAAGGTGTCCATTCCAAGGATTATATCAAAACCCTGCATCTCAAGTGGTATAAGATTCACTTGAATACAATGACCAGAAAAGAAAAGATTGCAGGGAGAACACACTTCCCACAATACTATAGATCCCATCAAAGGTGTCTCTAATAGCAAGCTATCTATTCTATGACTAACAACCATATTGCAGTCATCAATCACTTCTCGAGTGATAAAAGAGTGCGTAGCACCCGGATCTATTAACATAGATAGGAAGCAGGATAAAGACATATCAGAATAAAGCAGTTTCATCTGACCTGTCACAACCCGAGGGTTGACTACTGCTTCAGGCTGGTTCATAGCATAGAACCTAGCTGTCGCTTGTTGTTGACCTTGTTCCTGGTTGTTAGATGTCGAAGAACTAGCTTGGGACATTGGTCCACGTCCTCTAGCACCACTGCCAGGCTGTTGCCTCTGAGAGCCCTGCTGACTGTGCCTTGGTTGCTGGGTCACACTCTTGACTTTCGTAGGACAGTTTCTCACCACATGGCCTTCTTTTCCACATCTATAACATGTTATATTCCCCTTGGTGGTCTGGGTGGTCATGTTACTGACATAGAGGCTGAGCTTTGAGCTCCCTTTGGTGGTAAACTACAGTTTCTACCCTTACTTGATATCCACTGCGTCTGTGTATTAAACCTTGGTGGTGGTGTAGGCATAGAATACCTCACTCTCTTGAAACTCCCAACACTCTTCCCTTGAAAATGTGGATATTCCTTCTTGCCCTTGGTCTGTCGCTTCTCAATTACAGGCCTCTCTATATGTCTTACAGACTCCACAAAAGTTGCAAACCTCTCCCGGTTCTCTAGAGCAGACACCGGAGTGGTTAATTCAGCATTCAATCCCTTCTCGAACCGCCAAATTCTCTCCTCATCATTGGATTCCATGTGCGGACAAAATCACAACAACTCCATAAACCTAGCCTCATACTCGCTAATGTTCATGGGTCCTTGTTTGATTCTCTCAAACTGGGATATCTTCTTATCTAGATACATCTTGGGAAAGTATCTAGCGACAAATTCAAGTCTGAATTCATCCCATCCAATCACAACTCCAGGTCTTTTGCCCTCCTCAATGGTCCACCAGTGGCCAGCACTTCCTTTGAGGAGATATACATCATGTTTGACCCTCTCATCATCAGGAATCATGAGGATTATGAAGTCTTTCTCCAACTCCATCAACCATAGATCAACATCTGCCGGATCGACTGTACCAGCATACTCTAAGGTTCCTACCCTCTTAAGACTTTCAAAAGTTTTGCCGGCACCATGTCTTTCATCATGGGGTGGTGCCCTGAGTGCAGGTATTGGCATTCTATCCGTCATGTGGGTCATAGCTGCCATAAACTGCCTGAACATTGCCTGAAAAGCTGGGCTCCCCATATCAGCTGGGTTGAACTAGGGTTGTTTAGGTACATGTTCCTCCCTGTCCTGACCCCTTGCACCATTTCCCGGTGCAGCAACATTGCTCTTAGTAGCGTGTTCTTCGTGTGATCCAGACATCCTTAGTTCTTCTTCTCCTATAAGAGCAGAAGACACTATCAGATAAACTGGAAGACACTAGAATAGACTCAACTACCTTAATCCTATGCCTCTATAGACTTAGTGAACCTAGAGCTCAGATACCACTTTAATTGTGGCATACAACTCATAAAACAAGATTAACTAATGCGGAAGCGACCGTTAGCAGCAGAATTACTAAAAATCACTAAAAATTAAAACCATTTATCAAGAGATCCACTTACAGGAAAACTCTTTCATATAGAGCCAAAGTAAAACATTACATCATGGTTCATATGTACATTACATGCATCATTGCATCTCGAGGCATACATGCACCAAAATCTCAGATCGAAGTATCAAAACACTAACTCCTAGGACCTGAGAGTACAGAGACGACTATATGACTATTTACACCTAACTAGACAGCCAATGTCTCCACCTGTTGGATCACTGCTGTCCCTGTGTATGCTGCTGCTGCTCTTATCCTGCAGAAGAGTTTCTGCCTTGATGTCTGCATCTACCTAAAAACATTAGATTCCGCGGGGGTGAGACAACTATAAAAATTGCCCCAGCGGGAGATATAACTCTTCGCCAAAACATTATCATTACAGTTTAATAGAAATAAACTGATCAGTGGAATATTGTAAACCATTAATAGGTGAATCACATCTATGTAGACTAGAGCAACATTCTTATGCATTATTACATCAATAACTTGATTAAGAAGCATGTATCATAATCAATATGAATTAAAGGAACATAAGTACATTCCTGTATCAAGGACATGCTAAGCAGTATATCAACAATCAATATTCCTCGTATTTCAATATTATGCAAATACGCTACATGGCTGATTATATTTTACAAACATATTTAAGCTATGAGGAGATGAGGTATACCGCTCATACTCCAACCGACCATTTCTAGAATCGAAATCGGTACCATAAATAGTTCAATGGAAGAGCCGGATTCCCATGACCTCCCACATCCTGGTCAGCACAGGACTATAAGCAGGACTGTGTCGACTGCTCAAATAGATTTCCAGGGTATACTAGAACTTCACTATAGAGTTACAACGTCAACTTCACTCTCATCAGTAATCGAGAGCATTAGTGTTAATCTCCATCGACCCGACATAAAATAACATTGGGAGACTAATGATACATCCATCCCAACCATCGGGAGAATTATGATACATCTATCCTGACACATGAAGGATTGAGGGGGTTTAATGTTTACTCTCTCTCAGTCTCTTCACCCGGACGTAAGGATATTTTCGCCCATTTACCCCCACATATTAAAAATATGGAAATTCCAGGAATTATTATAGAATACCTATTTCACCATCACCACTTGCTGACGATGATGGATCTATGGTCAGAGCACTACATGAACAAGTTTCACTTGATTAATTAAGTACATTTTCATATTCTTTTAGCATCAGGCAAGTTCTCAGACAAAACTCATTATGATAATGCTATAAGGAAACATGTACTAATTTCATCAATTACTTAACAATCTTAAATGATCTTGGGAACTCAATCCCTTCTCAACTTCATCACCATAATCATATGGCCCTGGGTAATTAAACCCTAGATTTATCATTAAACATTGTTACCACCTTCCCAGGTAACCATCACCTTTAGGTCAATTGACCAAGGCAACATGATGCTTTACTATTTCTGGCATCACACATGATACTTGATGCTCATTAACTCTCTTGATACCTCTTACCAGGAAACAAGGTATATTATGGCATTCAAGGTACAATCACAACTGTGAATTAAACATCATAGCTTATACCTGGCCATGATCATCCTTTCAAGATACCTGCATTATTAGCACAGATAATACAGTGATATCAATTGCATATCAGAACCATGTTCAACAAATATGAATTCATTATTCATGGGAAACACCACTATTCCCTTACCAGGGTCAGGGTTTACCATTTCATGCTATTTAAGGATAATCATCCCCTTTTCACATCAAAGATATAATTTATCACCATATTTCTCAAGTTTAGGGTTCATTGAGCAATACATAACATTACCCTGAGTTTGGGCTTCAAAGTACATCAAACATCAGGGTTCCTCATGAAACCATCCTTAGTTAGGGTTTCACATCAAATTCACCCTATAAAAGGATTTACATTCAATGTCCCACAATTAGGGTTTACTATTCATCCCAATTAGGGTTTCATGGTCCATTCCCATAATTAGGGTTTACTATTCATCCCAATCAGGGTTTCATGGTCCATTCCCATAATTAGGGTTTACTATTCATCCCAATTAGGGTTTCAGATCACATTACTCTTTATTAGGTCTATTCACATCATCACCCCAAATTAGGGTTACATCCATACCTTGGATTAGGGTTAAGGATCAACAACCTTGTCAATTAGGGTTTAGGTTCATGATTAGGGTTCCATGATCTTATTACTTAAGATTCATACCCTTAATCACCATATGAGTCATACTCATGTATCAACTCTTTGTTATCATACCTCTCAACTTGATTAGGTCATATTAACCCTTAATCAAGTTCATACAACTATGAATAACATAGTGTACCAAGTCATTGCTCCTTTTAGCAATTAGGGTTTCTTTCTTGATTAACTCTAATCACATAGGTACTTTTAGGGTTTCAACCCTTGTACCTTTTTGATTAACATTACTAATCATCATTGGAGAATTAGGACTATCATTGCCTTTAATATCCTAATGATTGAACCACTAACAACCTCCATGTGGTCTTGAAGTTACATCACCAAACGGTTTTGAAACCGTTTGCCACCAAACGGTGTTGAGACCATTTGGCCCCAAACGGTCTTTAGACCGTTTGGTCTCAAACGGTCTTAAGAATGTTTGGGCCAAATCAGTCCCAAAACCACAAGGGCTAACTAGGTCAATTCTCAATCAAATCGATTTCCAATTGCACCATTGAATGTTCATTGATTATTCAATTGGAAGGTCCATCAATCCATACCATTAGATCACCATCCTTGGGTCAAGGATCAACCTTCAATCCACCAAACGGTTTTGAAACCATTTGGTCCCAAACGGTTTCAAGACCATTTGGGATCAAATGGTCTCAAGACCATTTGCCCCAAAAAGTCTTGAAATCAATTGGACCAATCAAGGGTTTCATCAATCAACTTGATTAGGGTTACAACTTGATGGATCGTGCACACCTTGAATCATTCAATTGAGTCCATTGGATCATCATCCAACCTTTGATTAAGTTCAGACCTCAAATGGTCAACTATACCAAATGGTCAACCATGCCATGCGGTTTGGTGTCCAAACGGTCAACTATACCAAAATGTCAACCAAACCAAACGGTTTGGGACCCAACTTTACCAAACAGTTTGCAAACCGTTTGGACCAAAAGTCCAAGACCGTTTGTTGTTGTTCTTTGATTAAGGTGTGTGATTATGAACAGGTTATCATCTTCAACCTTTAGAGTCATGAAAGCTACTGCCATTTCCATGGCAACTCCATCAAACAAGCAAGGTTATTGCAAAAATGACAATTAAATCAATTGCATGTAGAAATCGAATTCAATGACAAAGATTAAGGGTTAAAGTTATATAACCCACCTTCAATTATGATCCTAAGCTCCAAGATTCACGGCTCCAATTATGGTTGAAGCTCTAGCAACCTCTCAAGGTCGTTTCTCAAGCTTTTGGAGTGAAAGGATTGGCTAGGGTTGAAGATGGAGTGAAGAAATGAAGAAATCATGTATTGTTTTATGATTTTCACCATGAAATCATGAAGAATGAAGATCAAAGGCTTACCAACAGGTTGGGTACGTGCTCCCTGCTGTCCTTATCCTTCTTGGTCAGTTTTTCAAGCAAGGGGAAGAAAAGGAATCGAAAAAGACCCTTAGGTGGGTTGAAAAAGGCTCTTTTATAAGAAATTGATGAAAGAGAAAATGTTTAATTAAAATTCAATTAATTCAAAAATTAGTACCACCTCTTCCTCCTTGGTTTTCTTGCATGCAAAGGAAACTCAAAGCCACCGAACTCCCTTCCATTATCCATGGATTAAGGGAAAAGAAAATAAGCACCTTAATATATTATAATACTAATATATCTTTTTGGGTGGGAATTCTTTTCCTTATAATAAGGTGAGTGGAATTTCTCCTCCTTAATATATTTTCGATCCTTGCAAGCTCAAGGACGGTCACTCATGCATCTGAATTCCACAAAATTAATTTTGGTTGAAGGCCCTAAATTTTTTTATTTATATTTGCATTAATATATCCATTATGCTTAAATCTTGATTATTTTAATATCAAGATTCTCTCTCCTCCAACTTAAATCAAATGAGGCGCCCCCCTCATTTTCTTGATCCTCATGATGACAAGAAACATTAGGGACCTTATTGAAGTGGTAATTTACATATTGCACCCTAGGTTTTGGGTAAATTGCATATTACACCAAAACTAGGTTTTCATGCACAAACATTGCTTTATCAACTCTTTCTTGGGATTCAGGCTTTTACAAGCCATAACTATGCATCATCTTCACTCCCGTGATGCCATAACACATGATGAACATATTATCATGCACAATTTGCAAATAGACCCCTTAACTTGGGTAATTTTCACTTTAGTCCAAAATAGGCACAATATTAATTTCAACAATATTAAAAAAGGACTAAAATTGTAATATAAATTCCTCTTGAGCCCTAATTACTTTTCAAAGACAAAAGCATGCATATAATTACTCTCATTATGCAAAACACCTAGGGTTACTTCATAACCCAGGCCAGGGATGTTACACTGTATCTATTGAAAAGGTATCTTTACGCATCATGGTGAGAGTTATCGACAATCGACTCACAACACACATACTTAGGATGGTCTCTGCGGAACAAGGAGCTTATGTTAAGAATAGGGTCATTACTCATCATATTCGGATGACTAAAGAACTAGTACACCATATCAAACAAGGAGGAGGCTCCCAAACATGGTGATCAAATATGACATGGCCAAAACCTTTGATATGTTTGACCAGGAATTTCTAAAAAGGGTTCTAGATGGTTTTGGTATGATGATGACTCTTATTGATCTCCTGATGGGTTTTTATGGTAATACCTAGATGTCCATAACACTTATCGGGAAGATAAATGGTTTATTCCAAGTGCATAAGGGATTGAAACAAGGAAATCCCTCTCTCCCTTTCTTTTTATCCTTTTTGATGAAGTCTTATGTAGGCAGATTCACACGTCGGTACAAGTATTAGATATTTTGACCGCTACAAAACCAAGGGTAAAGGTTGCACGCTGACAATCCTTTTATGCGTGGATGACATTTATCTCTTCACTTGGACCTCCCCATCATCTTTTCTCAAGATAGAGGATATCCTAGAAACATATGAACGAATCTTTGGTCAACTGGACAATCGTATAAAATTGGTTTCTTGTGTAGCTCAAGCACTTATCAAAATATAATTGGTGAAGCATTGAGAAGACCCAGAGAGTAGACAACTTCAAATACTTAAGTATTCCTATTATGATTGGAAGGCAAAAAACAACACATTGTAAATTCATTTTGGAAAAAAATCAAGAAGAAGGTGGTCAATTGGAAAGCCAATTTGCTCTCATTTATAGGAAGGAGAATGTTGTTGGCCCACACCCTCTCATCCCTCTCCTAATATACTATTGCTTCCATAAAGGTCTATTAATGATTATTAAGAAGATTAAGATGATGTTCTCTTCTTTTCTATGGAAACATCACCCCGACTAGAGCCGTCGTGCATGGTTTGCATGGGATAGAGTAACCAGGCCCACTATGGGTGGAGGATTAAGCCTTCCCTCCCTCCAACTGACTTCCAAAGCATACAAATACAAAGCATGTTGGGAATTCCTTTCAGGTGAATCAAGTTGGAATAACTTCTACATAGACAAGTATTAGAGAATATACCAAAACTAGGACGAAGCTTACCCTCTTTACCTCAAGAGAGGTTCTTTTTCCTCTCCTTACTAGCATAAAATTTGGAATTTCTTTTCCAAGGTCCTACCACATTGTAGGTGGATGCTGGGAACATGGAATCTCTCCTTCTGGGCTGAAAACTAGTGTGATAGACTGCTAAGATCCTTCACCCGCTCACACTTAGATGCATCTATTGATTTTAGGGTAACTGATTTTTGGATCCCAGAGAGAGGGTGGGACTGGCCCTCATTTACCCAGGTGTTGACTGATGAAGGTGTACAATTGATAGTATCCACTTGCACTGTGACTAGCAGAGACCAAGATTTTATAATTCGTAGTCCATCAAATGTAGACAATTTTTCCCTTCTACATCAACAAAGAAGACGATTACAAACTCTGGAGCTCACATAGACATAACTTATGGATCTGGGGCCCCAATATATACCCTCGTGCAAGATCTGTGATGTGGAAGATGTACATGAGAGCCCTCCCACTAATGGCAATGTCCAAAGGACTCATATTCACATGGCCTCGCACTGTAATTACTACACTAACCCCAATCCGGAGACTATGATTCACATTTTCCTATGCAGTGACACAACATCTTTTTTCTGGAACAAATTCCATAACTTGATGGTAGTGGATTCCCTCATGACCGAATGGAACTTAGCTAACTTATTCTCCTACGACAATGGCTTTTCTTGCCCTTATCTAAAAGGCTGGATCTTCATATAGCTGGTCACGCTCATCTGCTGGTGCATATGGTATCACAGATGTAAAGTCAGGTACAAAGGAAATGGAACGAGTTTACAAAAACTTTGGAATTAGATTATTCATCTCATTAACTTAGATATAGACAAAATGAAATTTTGAAAATTTCTTTCACCTCCCATCTACAATTCAATGCATTCTACTGACATCCTAGACTCGAAATTAAGAGTTAAGAAGATCATATTGATTACGTGGCAAACACCTGACTTTTTCAACCTCAAGCTCAATATGACTATGGGGTACGACATGGCCACAGACAGATCCAAAAGAAGATGGAAAGCCAGAGTGATTAGAAACTACCACAAATTTTCAAGATTAGCTTTTAGATACTAGCTGTGTGGTTAGGATCACTTAGAGGTAATGATTCAAGGGACCATTATTTCTCTGAAACTCATAGATCTTAAAAACCTCCCACTATCCATCGTTGAGACGGATGACCTTTACACCCATTGTATGATATGGGAGTGATAACATCAATTTTGATATATATCTCATGGCCATTTTCATAAATAAAATCATTAGAATTAGTATTGTTCATTTTATCTTCAATTTACCAACTTCTTAGTTTTGATTTTTTTTTCAAATTTGAAGGAATCAAGTGCAAAAATGTCAAAGTCGATGCTTAACCATAGATACTTAAAATTTATCCCAAAAGATCAATGGATTTGTGTAGAACATTTACCCATTTGGTCAATAATTCAAACTTCTTCTCAAAGATTGATAGATAGGTTCATCAATCCTCCACCCACCGAAGAGAAAGGTTAACAAAACCTGACCAAGCTCTCACCAAAAACTCAGCTCATTGCCATTTATGTCAATGGATTCCCATCATTTTCATAGCCATCAAACATAATAATTGATAATGACGTCTACGGGACAATCATTGATGCCACATCGATGGATCAGATGTCGACCATCCTGTCGATAGATCACTTTGTTGATCTCACAAAGATCGAAACCCCTCAAGATTGATGAAGACTTGTCTAGAAAATCAACACATCGACCCTCAATGTCGATAGTAGGAAGACAAAGAGTCCTCGCCATGTGGACCAATCCACAATTGAAAAAGCACAAGTCAAATACTATAAATAGGCCCCCAAGGTGTCACTTCAAGGCATCTTGGATTTTGGAGTCAACAACACTGAAAGGATGCCACAAAGTTCAGAACCCAAGACTAGAGGCATCGGCCAGTATAGTGTCATCAATCTAGTTGACCATCAACCTCTGGCCTTGTGGTTCAATACGCTTCCATCGACAGATCGAAAAATCCATTTGCACCAAAGCTAGATCGCAGGGTTGAACAGAGCCATTAACTGCTGGCCATCGACCTTTGTGTCAGATCAAACCAAAAGGTGGGTAGATCGATTACTTGATCTACCCTTGTATCGACCTCTTCCCTCTCTTTTCTTTATCATGACTAACTCAAGATGTAATATGTTTCTTTTTTGTACCATGAGTGGCTTAACTCCATCACTTAGGATGGGAGCAGCCATCGCCCCCGACCAGATATGTAGTTGTTCATTATTCTGTTATTTTGCATATTCTCTTACAGTTTTGTTTCAATACTCTTATTTTAATGTGTTACATGTTGGTTAGCTACCTTCTTGTGACCATCGATATGGATTGATTCAAGAGAATGATTTCAACAATATCTGGATTATAGATTAGTAACAAGGCACAAGAGTGAGGAGTTACTATAATAAAAGTCATATTGTCATTATTGATGTTATCATCTCGAGAGAGAGAAACCTTTGGATAAAAATCTACCCGAATCTTGAGAGAAGGGGTGGATATCCTTTATGACTGTTTGCAAAAGATGCTAATAATATATATAATTAGGAAGAGAAGGTTTTACATGGTTGTGTCTGGTCTAATTGGTGAAATGCAATCCAAGTTAACCTTTTTACCATTTCACAAGTATCTTTATTTCTT
Organism: Alisma plantago-aquatica; assembly: GCA_963693085.1. Classification (NCBI taxonomy): domain Eukaryota; kingdom Viridiplantae; phylum Streptophyta; class Magnoliopsida; order Alismatales; family Alismataceae; genus Alisma; species Alisma plantago-aquatica. The sequence goes on from OY856411.1 coordinate 401,597,860, forward strand.
CTATTATCTTTTTGAAAACTTGGATTTACTTCTTGATTAGATTAATTTGTTCCTTAACTTGAACACCATTTTTACTTCTTGATTAGACTAAACTAAGATAAGATCATTGGTTCTTATTCTGTTATTCTCCTTATCCATGTATTTGACCTCGTACTACTACAATAGACACCGTATTGAGTTGTAGACGTCTCTTGTAGTCAGGTATAAATTGAAGTCCAATGTCTTTTAACTAGACAAGCATGTTTACACTTTTAACCCATGAAAAAGAGTGACCAGGGAGGACACTCATTGTCCTTGGAAATTGACCTACCAAGTTAGAGAATTGAGAGAGATGATGAAGATCCATGCCATCATAGGCTTTCATGTTCCAGTAGTTTTGAACACAGTCCCTAGACAACTTGGAATTTGGGGCACACAACTTGAGCAGGGTATTACCTTCATAGATGCCTCACCCATCCCTTTCAAAGTGAGATGTTTGATAAACACAAAACACAAAGGTATACCATACATTCACACTTAATGGACAAATACTTAGTGAATCATATAGGTATATGTATACAGAGTGACCCATTTTTGCTATGTGGGTCTTTTTTATATTTCTTTTTGAGAGTTTTGATGGGACAAAACGCACACTTTTATGAGAGGTGATGTAACTTTTGATCAATTTTTCCTACAAAGGAAGGTAGGATGAATAATATTACCTCCTCTCTTATTAAAAAAAATCCACAAGCATGCCAAGTCTACATATGTCACCCAAGTAGGAGATTCCAAAATAAATGTTATATTAAACATCAAGAGATGACATTCAAAATACAACCTATATAAATGAATTTTAACCTTGCACACTTATGAAACTAATGATGAAAGTGAGTGGATGTTGGATATTAGGAAGGCTCACAAAAAAACCAAGACCACCATGCATTATGACAAGTTATGGAGCATTAATAAGGAAATGGCGGAAGGGCTCTATCAATCAATGATATGTCTGCATCATCCATGTTACATGTAGTCCATTGCAATATTGTTGTATACTTACACAAACCATATTCATATAACACAAATTTTGAGAAGAGTGGGCTCAACACAAACATAGACCTTTAAAAATGATATAGAGAGAACTTGGACTAAAGGTGTGGCACACATATTGCTTCATCTTCATCATCAATTCAAATATACATAACCCTAAATCTAACTTCTCGTTCACATAGATGAAATGTGTTGTGGCATTCATTGATAACACATTCCTTAAAGAGTGTTGCTAAACAGATTAACATTGATGTCCCAGTAACATCTAAGAAGTTGGATAAGGTTTTATCTTACCGCAACATTCTCATAGCATACTTCAAATGCCCCAAAGTTGCTTCCATAAAGAGACTTTTGAAGTCACAAGAAGTCATGACCACCTAGTCCCAAGTATGTGTTGGGTTTTGTGGAGGCGACAGGTGCTAAAAAAGCAATTAATTTTTTTTCCACATACCCTACTCGAGGATCTCGTCGACAACAGCATATTCGGAAGGAGGGTGTAGGGATATACCTGGTCCTAAAGTAAGTCTAGAAATGTCCCTTCTCCCGGTGAAGTGCGACGCTCCTAACGTCCACATACGATCCTTTACTATCCTCCAAATACAGACAAAACTTCTGCGTCTCTACTTCATCTATGTGGATGGATTGGAACTCCATGTCATACTTCCTTAAGCTGGTGTGAAGGAGGAGCCTTTCTCTTGATGATGTGCTAGCATCGGTTTCTCTCCTTCTATCTTTCTTGGGGACAACGACGACTAGGGTTCATGTACAAGAGCGTAACCTCAGCGTGAGTGTATGCGTTATATAGAAGTCGTCTGTCATGCCCCTATAAATAGCAGAGAAAGGAAGCATGGTTTTCCAAAACTCTAGGGAAAACAAAAGGTTGCAGAGGCATTAAAACAAGCCACTTGTAGACCATTAAAAGAATATTATGGAATCACTAAATTAAATAATTAATCACATTAATTGATTAACTAATTTCCATTATCCATCTCTAGTTAATTACTCTGGATCAAACAACTGACTCAATAATGGAATCTAATTAATGGGCTTAATCACTTTAACCAATTAGCTCAGATTATATTCCAATATTATAGTAGATTACCTAAAATCTTTAGTAATCAATTTGATTTGGAGCATTTTCAACCACGCCCACAATATATTCCTTTTCCATTCACATCCTATGCATTCCCGGTAGGCTCCACACCACATTGGCAGTGATATTCATAATCATATTATAATTTCACACACAATTATTAGTATCTAGCAAGACTTTATTGCTACCCAAGTAATTGGAGAAGTTGGAGAACAACTTAACCTCATTTGTGACTGGTGTTATAGCGATTGTATAGTTCCTTTGTCTCTGATATCCAGATTGAACTCGAGGCATGGAATCTTCCTCCCCTACAACATTCAATCCATGTTCCTTTAACTAGAGTAAACTGTTTGAGATATGTGAAAGCCCAATATCACATATTTACTCACATTAGCATGGCCATGAATTTATCAGTCTCGCTTATCAAGTGACCAGGATATCAAACTCCTATAGGAGGGACACATACCATCTACATCACTCACAGTCATCCCCATGTGTCACATTGCACCCAAGAACCACCTTTATAGTAACCCTTATTCATGATACATTGGATGATGTCAAAGCACACTGAACGACATGTGACAGGTGTAGTGACTTCAGGTCTAAGAACCATAATCACCACCATCACTATGAGAGATGACTCTAACTACAAATCATGGTTCCATGTCTCACCCTCAAGGTGGGTTTGTCTGACACACTATTGTCTAACTAGTATCTATGTGTTTGGTTTGATATCATATATCATGACTAATGAGATTCTGTCATCAACCAACACACATTCTAGTCTTAAGTGTTATTGTCATCTATTATCCTTCCACAATAAAATTCGACTAGGGATATAACAAGAATGCATATACTCTTGACATTAGTATGATCTCATCTTTCAGGTCCTCAACATGAAGACATATGTCATTGAGCAATATCATTCTTTAGACATTTATTATGTTACATCATTATCTCATAACTGAATAACATAATAAATTGGAAGATTGCCTTTATTATTAATCAAATCATTTATAAGATATGCCATTACAATCATTATATGATTGGCTCTCTAGGCATACATACCAATAGACTCCCACTTGCACTTAGAGCCAATCACTTATGAACTTAATTCCAAGTTATCTAACATAAGCTTCATGCTTTTGCTAAGAAACTGCTTTTGTCAAGGGGTCAACCACATTGCTCTCGGTTGGTACTCTACAAATATCCACATCTCCTCATTGTATAATTTCTCGTATGAGATGGAATCACCTTTGTATATGCTTGGAACACTGATGCAATCTAGGTTCCTTAGCTTGCGCAATAGCTCCATTACTATCACAGTATAGCTCGATTGCCTCATTGATGCTTGGAACCACCCCAAGTTCTGAAATGAACTTCTTGATCCAAACAACTTCCTTTGCTGCACTAGATGCAATGATATACTTGGCCTCTGTTGTAGAATCTACAACTGTATCTTGTTTAGAACTCTTCCAGCTCACAACTCTGTTGTTGAGAGAAAAAAGAAATCATGATTGCAATCAATAATCATCTTTGTCAGTTTAGAAGCTTGCAGCAGGTGACTCTTCCTCTCTACCGTAGACAAGGAATTGATCCTTAATTCTTCTCAAGTACTTAAGGATGTCCTTCATGACAGTCCAGTGACCTTTACTGGGATGTGATTGATATTTTCTCGTCATGCTCAAAGCATACAAGACATCTATACGAGTACATAACATTGCGTACATGATAGATACAATTGTAGAAGCATATACAATCTTATTCATGTTCTCCCTTTCTTCACAAGAATTGGGACATTGAGCTCTAGAGATGTTAACACCATGATACATGGACAAGTTTCCTCTCTTTTAGTTCTTCATGCTGAACCTCCTCAACACTTTGTCAAGGTATGTGCTCTGACTTAGTCTAAGAAGCCTTCTAGATCTATCTCTATAGGTCTTGATTCCTAGAATATAGGACGCTTCTCCTAATTCTTTCATTGAGAGTGTATTTCCTAGCCAGGTCTTTACTTTCTATAAAGTAGGGATGTCATTCCCCATCAATAGTATGCCATCTACATACAATATGAGGAATATAATCATGCTCCCACTAACCTTCTTGTGCACACAAGGTTCATCTTCATTTTGAAAAAAGCCAAACTCCTTGACTGTTTCATCAAATTGAAGATTCCAACTTCGAGATGCTTGATTCAATCCATAGATTGACCTTTGTAGCTTACAGACTTTATTTGCATCCTTTGGATTTGTAAAACCCCCATGTTGTGTCATGTACACATCCTCAAGTAGATTCTTGTTAAGGAATGTAATTTTAACATCCATCTATCAAATCTCATAGTCATGATAAGCTGCAATGACAAGCATGATCCTGATGGACTTAACCATGGCAACTAGGGAAAAGGTTTTTTCATAGTCAACACCTTGAACTTGTTCGAAACCCTTTACAACCAATTGACCTTTGTAAGTCTGTACATTATCATCCATGTCAGTCTTCTTCTTGAAGACCCATTTGCACCCTATGATTTTTACACCTTCAGGTGGATCCACCAAGGTCCATACCTTGTTGGTGTACATGGATTCCATCTCAGATCTCATGGCCTCAAGACATTTCTCAGACTATGATCCCTTAACAACTTCTATATAGGTAGTTGGATCATCATCAATGACCGACTTATCTCCTTCTTGAGTCAGTAGATAACCAAATCTATCTGGCTCAAGGCATGTCCTACTAGATTTGTAAGGTTCCTATGTCACATGAGGAATTTATGATTCCACAACACTTTCTGACTCTCTATGTTCCTATTGTACCTCTACAAGTTTAATGCTTTCTTGTTGGTCTCGAACCTCTTCGAGTTCTACTTTCGTCCCACTGATTCCTTTAGAAATGAATTCTTTTTTTAGGAATGCAGCATCTCTGGAAATAAACACTTTGTTGTCAGTTGGGTTATACAAGTAGTACCCCATGGTTTCCGTAGGATAACCAACAAAACAACATTTATCTGATCTAGGGCCAAGTTTTTCAGGAAACATTTTCTTGACATAAACTTCACAACCCCAAATCTTCTTAAAAGACATTTTGGAATTCTTCCAAGTCCATATCTCATATGATGTCTTTTGAAACGATTTAGAAGGTACACAGTTAAGTGTAAAGGTTGTGGTTTCAAGAGCATATCCCCATAACAAATTTGAAAGATCAGAAAAACTCATCATTGATAGCACCATATCCATTAATGTATGATTCCTTCTTTTTGATACACCATTGTGATGTGGCATTCTATGTGGAGTCCATTGTGATATGATACAACATGCTCACTGAAGTTCCTCAAACTCTTGGATCAAGTATTCTCCACCTCGATCAGATTGAAGTGTCATAATACTTTTAGCAAGTTGGTTCTATACTTCATTCATGAAATCCTTGAACTTTTCAAGAGTATGTTTGATCAAGTAAACATAACCATACCCACAGAAGTCATCAATAAAGGTAATGAAGTATTGATAACCACCTCTAGCATTTGTTCTAAAAGGGCCACATACATCTGTATGTATGAGTTCTAATAGATCACTAGCCCTTTCATTGTTTCCAGTGAAGGTATTTTTGGTCATCTTTCCTAACAAACAAGACTCACATGTCTCTATTGATTCAAAATAAAAAGAGTCCAGATAACCATCTTTATGGAGTCTAGAAATGCATTTCTCATTGATGTGCCCTAGACGACATTGCCAAAGATATGTTTTGTTTGAGTTATCGAGTTTTAACCTTTTGGTAATTACTCTATAAACATTTTCCCCAAGATCTAATAAATAAAGACCATAGGACATCAGGGCACTGCCATAAAAGATCTCATCTTTTGAAATAGAACATTGGCCATTCTTGATATGAAATTCATATCCACCCTTATTCATACAAGATACAAAAATAATGTTCCTATTCATGGCAGGTAAGTAATACTAGTTCTTTAATTCTGTTACAAGCTCTGTAGGGAAGAGATAAATTATAGGTTCCAACTGCAGTGACAACAACTCTTGCTCCATTTGTAACACGCAATTCAACCTACCCTTTTATAAAGGCTTACTCCTGTTTAGATCCTACATATTCGAACATATGTGAGATCCACATCTAGTATCCAATACCTTATATGAAGAAGTAGACATATTTATCTCAATAATGTATATACCTGAAGTGGAAATCTCTATCCCCTCCTTCTTCTTCCTCAGTTCTTCCAGGTAGAGAGTGAAATTTCTATTCCAATGTCTAGGTTAGTGACAGTGGTGACAATTGCTTCCCTTATTCACCCCTCACTTTGCTTTGAGGGTAGAAGACTTGGGTTTCTGTCCAACTTTAGAAATCTTCTTAGATTTTCCTTTTCCCTTAAACTTCCCTTTTCTGCTAATCATCATCACAGAGTTGGGCTTGTCTTTCGTCATCTGCGCTTCAACTATTCTCAACATGACAAACAACTCTGACAACGGCTTGTCAAAATTGTTCATGTTTTAGTTCATCACAAAATGGTTGTATGACTCTGGCAGTGACTGCAGAATCACATCTGTGGCCAAATCTTGACTCAAAGGAAATACAATCTAGAAAGGTTCTCCACATACCCAATAGACATGAGCACATGGGGACCTACTAGATCTCCTTCTGCCATGTTACACTTAAACAACACATTGGAGACATCATATCTCTCTTGTCTTGCCTTCTCTTGGTACATGTTCTTAAGATGTGTTACCATCTCAATCACATCCATGTTTTCATGTTGTCTCTACAACTCATAGTTCATTGATTACAACATCAGGCACTTGACATCCATGACATCTTTAGAGTGCTTCTTGTTAGCATCCCTATCAGCCTTAGGCACATTGGGAGTAGGTTCATGTGGCTCTAGTGTTTCCAAGACATAGAGCTTGCACTCTTGTGTGAGAACAATTCTCAGAAAAAGTAAAAGGCTACGGCTGCATTAAAATAAGCCGCTCGTGGACCATTAAAAGAATATCTTGGAATCACTTAATCAACCAATTAATCACATTATTTGATTAACTAATTTCTGTTATCCATCTCTAGTTAATCACTCTGGATCAACCAACTGACTTAACAATGGAATCTAATTAATTGGCTTAAACACTTTAGCTAATTAACTTAGATTATATTCCAATATTATAGTAGATTACCTAAATATTTTAGTAATCAATTTGATTCTTGGCATTTCCACTGAAGTCCACAATATATTCCTATCCCATTTACATCCTATGCGTGCTCGATAGGCTCCACATCACATTGGTAGTGGTATTCATAATCATAATATGATTTCACAAGCAATGGTTAGTATTTAATAAGACTTCATTGCTACCCAAGTAATTGAAGAAGTTGGAGAACAACTCAACCTCATCCGTGATTGGTGTTATAGTGATTGTATAGTTCATTTGTCTCTGACATCTGAATTGAACTCGAGGCATGGAATCATCATCCCCTTCAACATTCAATCCATGTTCCTTGAATTAGAGCAGACTGTCTGAGATATGTGCAAACCCAATATCACATATTGACTCACATCAGCGTGGCCATACATTTTTCAGTGTTTCTTATCAAGTGGCCAGGATATCAAACTCTTATAGGAGGGACAAATCCCATCTGCATCAGACACAATCATCCCCATTTGCCACATTGCACCCGAGCACCACCTTTATAGTAACCCTTATTCAGGATCATGATGGATGATGTCAAAGCACACTGAACGACATGTGATGAGTGTAGTGACTTCACGTCTAAGAACCAAAATCACCAACATCACTATGACAGATGAGTCTAGGGTTGTAAATGGGTATGGGTAGACCCGTGGACCCACAAATCCGGACCCTTAAAAAACTCATCACGGATCTAATTTTTTATACCCGCATACCCTTGGACCCGTATACCCTTGGACCCGCATATAAGCAAGTCCAATAATGGGTATGCTTGGACCCAAACCCGCTAGACCCGTGTACCCTCTATACATAAGTAACTACTAAAATAATGTTATATATCATACTTACTAGTCTAACTAATATAATTATTGAGATATAACCTACTCTAACCATAATAAGGTTGAGAGTAGTCATATAATTAAGAATTAACTATTCTAGTTACAATAATGAACATCATATGTAAACTTAAAATCAAAATGTCTACTAATTTACATTACTTTCTACATAAATTAAACATTATGATCATGACTACAAATAGGTAAACAATTACTCAATTAATGTTATTGTATAGAATACAACATTGTCTAATATAACTATTACATGTTAATATACTATATGATAACAATATCTTGTTGTGCTAAATAGATACAACATAGTCATTTCTCTTACATAAACAATATGATGTTTTATAGCACCGCTTACCCACATACCCACACCAGATACCCGCTATTATTGTGGGTACGAGTATGGTACATGTCTAGGTTTTGTATTATGCGGGTCTAGAACCGGAACTGGACCCACTAAATTAGATGGGTATGGGTATGGGTATGGCCAGACCCGCACCGTACCCACACCGTTTACACCCCTAGATGAGTCTGACTACCAATCATGGTTCCATGTGTCACACTCAAGGTGGGTCTGTCCGATACATTATTCTCTAACAAGTATCTATGTGCTTTGTTTGATATCACATATTATGACTAATGCGATTTTGTCATCAACCAACACACATTCTATTCTTAAGTGTTATTGTTGTCTATTATCCTTCCTCAATAACATCTGATTAGGGACATAATAAGAATGCATATACTCTTGACATATGTATGATCTCATCATTCAAGTCCTCAACCCAAAGGCATATGTCATTAAGTAATATCATTCTTTAGACATTTATTGTGTTACATCATTATCTCATAACTGAATAACAAAATAAATTGGAAGATTGTCTTTATTATTAATCAAATCATTTACAAGATATGGCATTAGAATCATCATATGATTGGCTGTTTGGGCTTACATGCCAATAATATGTGCATAACTAGAGCACAATTTATCTCCCTCTCTCAAATTTTATACACCATTCCTAAAAGTACATTCATTGATCATCTGGTCGGCCTATCCATAACTATGGCTAGTGAAGTTGGCTTCATACTTGGACAAATAGTAAAATGGGTCCCAAAAAGAGGAGCTTTAATAGCTCATGAAGGTTCCATTGGATGGATGACACTCAATGGCCTTCTAGATCACCTATGGGAGGTTGAGGTTTTTTAGCCTATCTCGATAGCTGTAGGATATAAGAGACAATATATTCATCATGACTACATGTCTCCTTATGACTATATGAAGGCTTTTGCCAAATATTAGTCACCCATTACTCATACATGCCAAATAAGGGTATGATTAGGTCGACCGATATATTCACATAAGGAACTCACCACAATGAAAATCCCTTTTGACGATGTTCTTGAACACCCATCTATATAGATTGTTCCTTGGGGTCATAGTAATAAAAATGAACCTCATTCTAGGGACTAGATAAATGAAAGAGCATGCAACACATGCAATAAAACCATGACCTTGTTCCAATTAGCAAAGGTCTTGTATGGGCCTAAAAGGATACCTACACGCTTACCTCATAAAAAATCTAATTCGGAAACCATTATTCTACTACAAGAGGACCTCAAAATCAAAATTTCTCAACAACTCTTAGACATGTTAAAACAAAGTTGACAAAGGTTACCCATAACCACATGTCATCTTTGGACGATCAGTCTACGTCTCCTATTTAAAAGCACTTTGAACCAAGCTATTAAGAAGATAGTCTCTAGCATTTGGGTAGCACTTGAAGCAAAGACAACCCCTGAAAAAAGATGTCAGCAAGAAAACTTTGGTAAAAGAAAGATAAGACATAGAAGCAAAAAAAATGGTTTATGAGTTGATAAAATACAAACTAGGTAATCCTTTTTCCTCGTTGAAAGTTTTACAACTTGTTCAACTCATCTTGCATTAGACCCCGATCAAGCAATTTTATCTTGGACATGTTGTTTTTCTTTTATTGACTTCTAAAAAGCTTGGTCCATCATTTCTAGATACACATAGTGCAAATCAAGACTTATGTGAGATTGATAATGACTTATGTTGGTCACACCAACGACCACAATCACTAGCACTATTTAGATAAACACAATCAAGTTTGATTGATATTTCCTAATTCTATTTAGACTTGATCTTGTATAAGAATATTTCCTTAAATGAGAACATCTTCGTGGAATGTGTTTGAAGCTATTTAGGTAAATAGGGAACAATCTATTATACACTTTACTAGGTTGCACATGAAACAAAATCCAACCTCAATTTGTAGCAGATTCAATCAATAAATGGAGACAAAATTAGAAACTAGTTACAAAGCCCTCCTCTAGTCTCACTGGAGGTAATTTGGTGGGTTAGGACAATAGGAATCTACAATGCGTTGATCATAGAATCATAGATTATAGAATAACTTAAAACTTGATGACTATTGTTGATAAGTTTGATTGGTAGCAGGTTTTCATGGGGAACCTGGAAACAATAAACATTAATACTTGAGAGAACTAAATAGTTTGGTTGATGTCTATAAAAGGAAGACTTAGCTAATTGGTGAGGATTTTAAATGCACCACATATAGCTATTAGAGACTACTCACAATGATACAAACAACACCATAGAAACAATGTGTATAAATTCAATAACTTTACATTTGTGCTAGCCTTGTAGATGGAAATACTAGCAACTTTAGATTTGCATGGTCTAGAGAATCACCATGGGATATTCTGGATAGATTTATGAATTTTACTCTATGTGAGGACAAGCACCCTATGAGATCTTGGGCACTAGGATCATAAAAAAAGGTTGAACATTCTTGGAATAACCGTAGTTAGTATAACGAGTCCCTATTAGAATGTTGCACTATCAAGATAATATCAACGCAATACAAGACAATGTTAAAATCTCTGAAAAAATATGAAACTATGGAAAATGGACAATTTTGACAATATTCATATAAGGACATGATTATAAAAAATCTTATTGGCTTGGAATCACAAAACAACGTGGTTATACTAGTAATCAAACATAAGAAAGCACAAATAAAGTATATACCGATTGATCAGGAAATTATACAGACACACAAACATTCATTCTCCAGCATGCGATCAAATGACAACTCACAACAGGGAATGATTGTTACAAATATTACACACTTTGAAAACTTTAATCACAAAATATCCTTCTCAAAAAGGATAATCCTTGATTGCTGTAATATTTTCTCCAGACAAAATGAAGACCCACACCTTCTGATTCAACCTTTCTCCCTTGTTAAAATGTAAAAAAATTATCTTCAAATTTGACAATGACAAGTATCAAACCTAAATGGATTGAATGTGTCTTTTTTATAAAAGAATGGGGTATTATACATGACCTTCTACACAAAGTTTTTGTAACTTTTTATGAGGGTTCGTCATCCAATTTTAATTTATATGCCATAAATCAAGATGATATTGTTCTTATAGGAAAATGATAATCGAATGCATATTCATCAATTTAGGCATATTATCCTAATAAACAACTCATAAAAAATAATTACTTAGGTCTCGAGTACTAGAATGAAACAAATGGACCACACCATTGGTGTTGAATAAAAAGTCTTCATTAAAGGTAGAAGGATACATGATGCTTATATTATGGAAAATGAAATCCTACATACATGTCAAAAACAAAATAAAAATGATGCTTACTCTCAGATTGAATTTTTATAAAGTACTAGACAACAACAATTGGGAGTTTGTTAATCTTATATTTGAGGGGGCATTATTTTGGGAAAATGAATTGATTGGATTAAGTCTTATCTTTACTTGGGTGACTCATTTGTCTTTATAAATTGGTACATGTTGGTTGCTACAAACGTACAAGAGGGCTTATACAATAGAATTCACTATACCCCTATTTATTTATGATTTTCATATCAATTTTAGAATCTATTTTCAGGTCTGGATAAGCAATGTTCTCCTCACAAATGTTGACAATCTTTATTATCATCAAATTTAATTTTTTGAGACGCTATAATTTTTGTGAAACAAGATGTCACAAAAATTAAAAGTTCTCTCGAATGCTAGGTTTATTAAACATTTATCTAGGCTCTAAATAAATGTTCACAAATATACACAAGAAGGTACATATTGATAATAATAATATACAAAAATCCAGTCATGTCAAATTTTAGGAATGATGACTGGCCCCACATACCACCATTGGACTTGACTGCGCGCTTTGTCCTCACTCACGCGTAAGCCGAGATGAGCTTTTTGATTGGTCACCCATCTCAGTATTACTCCAAATCAAACATGCTTAACTTTGGATTTCTTAGTGGCAAACTGCCTAAAAAGGAGGTGCACCTTTGTGATATGGATAGTCAATTATTTCTTTTAAGATCATTTTATCCAAGGCTTCAAGACTGAGACGTTACAATCTCACCCACTTAGATTCTTAACGTCCTCGTTAGGGCTCAACTATAAGGCCTCATAATCATTCTCCAATTCAGTATGGATCCAGAATGACCCATGTGCGTCCAACTTCCGATCATGACTATCAATGCAAGGATGGTTACATCACCATCAGTAGTCCTTTCCAACATGCATGGACCGCATGACTCAACACTGGCATGCCACATGCCCATGTGGGTTCCACCTACTGGAGGGGTTATGACTCTGATACCATTTATAATGCATGGGCCCACTGCCCCAGGCTATAGTAAAGTTTCAAAAATGACAACTGGCTTCATAGACCACCACTGACCTTGGCTGCACATTTTGTCCTCACTCATACGCAAGTCGGGATGAACTTTGCGACTGGTCACCCATCTTAGTACCACTCAAAGCCAGATATGCCTAGATTTGGAGTTCTTAGTGATGGACACCCTAAAAATAAGGTGCACCTTAGTGATGTAGATAGTCAAATCATTCTTTTTAACATCATTTCATCTAAGGTCTAAAAACCTGAGACATTACACATATTGTTTTATGTAAACATGGATCTTTGACGATAACATATTTAGGTATGCCACTATCATGCCCACAGACTACCATAGAATTTTTGGCAACCTATCTTAAATAACATGAACAAATGTCTTGCAACATGGCATATGAAATACCTGAATAAAGCGATACTGTTAACTTTGTTCTAGCTTCTCACAAAAATACCTTCATATTTCATCACTTGCATCCATTTACTAAAAACGTGGAACAAAAAATGGATTGTATGCGCAAAAATTTTCTTTGAGAAGAATAAAATAAAATAGATAAATACACCTTTCTAACTGGTCTTCTCTATGTAAATTAAAAAAAAGGAAGGCTTGTAATAATAAATATCAGATTTGAATCACATCGCATGTTAAAAAAGATTGTAGCCTTAACTGTAGTAAAAAAATGGTGTTTGACTTGATTACGTTGAAGTATTACAAGAAGTATCCTCCTTAGAAACCTCTTAAAAATAATTCTCTCACTATTCTAGTCACTACGTACTCACAGATACAATAAAAATAACGGCCCATAAAAAGGATAACGTGAGGTTCTGGTCGAATAATTGGTCCAAATTTGTCCCCATCTGTCATTATAAGCCAAATGTTATCGCCTTGAACACTATTCAATATATTCTTGAGTTCAAATTGGCCACACATACTCGAAGAAACATTGATTGATATAGGTTTTTATAGCTACATGCCTTACTTTATATATAAACAATATATACAACAACAAAAGCCTCGAGTCTTCTTTCCATGGGGTGAAGTCTACTTAGTAAAAAAAGCTTACAATTTTCTATTAAATCTGGATACAAATCCCTCTATGTCAGTTACTTTCATCGAAGACAACATCCACATAATATTCATACCGTGGTTTGACTATAGGGAACAAAAAATTGTTTGTTAGTGTCATATGTGTGAAACATGGTATCCATGGTCTCTACATTTGCCTTCTTTGTAGGTGACCGTCAAAAGAGACACAAAACATCTCTTTGACTGTATCTTATCTTCACAAATATGGTCACCTTTTAATTTGGAGTCAACAAATTCATTCGGATATTTTGATAAACCACTCCATTCATTATTCAATGATGATGCTTGTATTGATGATGTCTTTGGATACATATCAGGTCCTCTTTTCGCTTGTATTTTGTAGAACATAGCCGATATATATGATTCCCTCCATATTTGGAATCTTTGTAATGTTACGTGATTCTTATTTAATTCTCAAAGTATAGAGCGCTCCTTGATCCTTCACCATCTACCATGACATTGGTGACTCCACTCTGGTGGGTGTTATGAACTTTGAAGAAGACATTGAGATACCTTCATGACATGGTGACCATGTGATCTTTGATGCAGCTTCTACCACTTCTTTTTGATCCATAGTTGATGATGATAATGCTTTCCCCATGGAACGATTTTTTTATCTACCACTAGCCTCCTCATATGGTATCTTGTCGGGTGTTCCACTCCCCAAATATGTTATTAGGGGTTATCATACCCCCATCTATGCATTTTATGTTGTTAAGCCTTATGGGCATTAACGGTGCTCTTCGGTTCCAGAAGGTGTATGTACATGTACTACACCTATCTTTTTTTTTGATAAAGGACGGAGGGCCCTATGATTGGGACCCTCCGTCATCTATAAAACTAGGTTGCATCAGCCAAAGCTAGGTTCACAAAGTATGAAGGAAATGACTAGAAAAAGGAAAACCTATCTATTTGTCCCCTTCGTGCCATGGTGGCAACTTCATGGGCAAGTTTGTTATATGAGAGGCTAACGTAAGAAAAACTGCAAAAAGAGAAAAGGTACTTCAGATTCCTAATGTTGTCAACAAGGATTCCCACATAGTCTCTCCGTGTAGAAGAGTCGCTACATGCTTGGACAACTTCAAGAGAGTCTGTCTCCATCTCCACCTGTTCGGCGCCGTGTCTACTCGCCCACTGGAGTGCTGTCCTCATGGCTGTTGCTTCTACCGTTGTTATCCTTGTGCCGCTGCAAATTTTCTCACCCCCTATCCCGATTAGCTCCCCCTCACTACCCTGCACCACCATCCCAATACTCATCCCTCCATCCTCACCACATGTAGCATCCACATTGATCTTCAGTCGTCCCTATGCTGCCTTGACCCACCTTGGTATCACTTCTCTGTCTCATCGAGCTTTGTTGTGACTCCTTGGGTGCTGCTCTCTTCCAACCTGCTTAACCCATGTCAACGCCAAACGAAAGAGGTACCTACTGTGCACTTCGCCGTCTTGGAAAATTCACATGTTGCGCCCCCTCCAAACAACCCACATGGCTGCAACAATCGCCTCTTTGTCAGTCCTACCCAAAGCTGCCCCCATGGTGTTGATGATGTCTTCATCCTTATAGTCTTCCACCCACTCTTGGGTCCCTCGCTCCAAGTGTTCCCAAACCTCCGTAGCATTGGGACAGCGGAAAAGCATGTGTGGAATAGACTCCTTTTCCGACATGCACAGTTGACACATACCATCGTCAATGCAATGCCGGTCGAACAACCTTCCCTTTGTTGCTAGACCCCCCGTGCATACTCGCCAAATGAAGTGTGTAGCTTTGGGGGTCCACCCACCTTTCCAGATATGCTTCCATAACCTGTCACCTTGTTGCATTGCTTGCTTCCTGGCTTCCTCTTTTCCTAACATGCCAAGCCAGTATGCTGATCACACTGTAAATATTCCTTTCTTTGCCGACCACTACGACCATACATCATCTTGTTCATGAAGACCAAGCGGGATAGTTCTTATCCTCTCTATGTAAGCCGATGGGAAGCAATCCTCCAGTTTTGCAATGTCCCATGTTAAGCCATCCGGTGTCATGAGATCATGTACCTTCAAATAAGGTGTGTCATCTGATTTCTTGAAACGTGCAAGAGTGTCCTCCTCTCCCGACAACCATGTATCCTCCCAAATGTCGACGTCTTTCCCATTTCCTATCCTCCACTCCATCCCTTCCTTCAGCAGCGCCTTTGCTCACCATAAACTCCTCCATGTATAGCTGGGATTATAGCCTCTACTTGCTTCCCAAATGGATGTTCTAGGAAAATATCTAGCCTTCAACACCTTATGCACAAGGGAGTGTGGGTTCACTCCTAACCTCCATAATTGTTTGGCTAGAAGGGCTTGGTTAAAGATGTGGAAATTCCTAAAACCGAGCCCTCCCAGCCTTTTTGGTTTGTACATATTTTCCCAACTTGTCCAAGTTAGTTTCCTTTCATTTCCTTTTACACCCCACCAAAACCTTGATATAATGCTTTGAATCTCATCAAGCATGCCCGCTGGGATTTGGAAGATGCTCATCACATATGTCGGAATAGCCTGTGCCACTACCTTGATAAGGAACTCATTGCCGGGTTTGGACAACAATTTTTCAGACCATCCTTGGAGTTTTTTCCAAATCCTTTCCTTTATGAAGCTAAAAATCTGTTTCTTTGATCTACCTATTGCCGTTGGAAGGCCTAGGTACTTTGCGTGTCTTTATACCTCCTTTACTTACAACAGTCCCTTGAATTCATTCCGTTTTGTGGCCAACATCCCCTTGCTAAAAACTACCTCCGTCTTGGATAAATTAACTTGTTGTCCAGATGTCTATTCATATTGGCTGATAATTTCAGCTATCTTCAAGCACTCTGACGAGGTTGCTCTTGCAAACAGGATGTTGTCATCTACAAAGAAAAGGTGAGATATGCGTGGCGCCCCTCTACATGGTGTGATACCGTGTATAAGGTTGTCACGTGCAACAATACTTAACATGGTAGAGAAAGCTTCCGCACATATTATAAAAAGGTAGGGAGAGAGAGGGTCACCCTGGCGAAGTCCCCGCAAAGGTTTTGTTCTCCTGGTCCGGTCCCCATTGATGGAAAACATATGTTGGACATATGTGACACAGTCTTGAATCTTCCCTCTCCATACCACCCCAAATCCCATTCTCTCCATCACATAGTTTAGAAAACTCCATTCTACCCTATCATAAGCTTTATACATGTCTAACTTCAGAGCAAGGCTACCTTTCTTCTTTCCTTTATCCCTCTTCATAGCATGGAAAAGTTCATAAGCAATAAGAGCGTTATCAGTGATCATGTGCCCCGGAATAAAAGCACTTTTTTTTTGGATCTGGAATAAAAGCACTTTGATTCTCCATTATGATGTTGTTCATGAGCGGCTTTAATCTATTTGTCATTACTTTAGATACAAGCTTGTACAGCACGTTGCAAAGGCTGATCGGGAGAAACTCCCCTACTGTTTTGGGCTTGTCAGTTTTTGGGATCATCACCACCAGTGTATCGTTTACCTCCTCCAAGCTCCTTAATGTAGCTAGCCACATCTTGGCCCACAATGTTCCAATATTTTTGGTAGAACATCGCCTTCATTCCATCCTGACCCGGCGCCTTATTAGGGTGCATCTGTCTGAGGGCTGCCCATATTTCCTCATCTATGATATCTCTTTCTAAATCTTCTTTTTGTTCCTCACTGACCATCCGCCTAATGCCTCTTGCTGCTTGTTCAAAACCTATGGGATTACTCGTGTGGAAAAGTTGGGAAAAGAAATTGGTGATGATAGTAGAAATATCTTCTTCATTTGTTCTAAAATTTCCTTGTTCGTCCTCGAGACCCTCAATCCAATTTCTTCTTTTCCTGTTAGACGCCTTTTGATGAAAATAGGATGTATTATGATCCCCCTCCTTGAGTTCTTTGACCCATGCCCTTGCTTCCCAATACTCCTTATCCTTCTGCAGCCAGTATTGGAGGCCTTTAGATATCTCCTCTGCCCTTTGCAGTTTGACTTGGTCTGGAGGTTGAGCCTGGATTTTTTTTCAGCTCGCCTTCAAGCTCATGAATCTTTTTTCTATGATTCCCAAATTTCTTTACATCCCACATGTTAAGTTGGTCTTTGCAGGTGTTAAGCCTTGTCTTCAAGTCTCCACCACCTGTCCATGCTTTCCCAATAATGTTTGTACAATCCTCCTCGCCTGTCCACATGGGCTCAAAAGCAAAGTACCTTCCTCTTGTTCTTCCTTTTCTTCTTCTGTTTTCACCCGTCAAGATGATAGGGGCATGATCTGGCTCATAAATGGGTATATGGATAACGTTACGGTAGCTAAAGAGATCTTGCCAACTGAGCTCCACAAGATATCTATCAAGCCTTTCTTGCACAAGGGTTCGGTCAGACAACCCTCTTCTCCAAGTGTACACCTTTCCTTCAAAGCCAAGGTCCACCAGCTCGCAGTCGTCAATGATGTCCTGGAAATTCTGTATCAACTTTTCCTCTTTGGGTGGGTCACCTTTCTTTTCAGTATTAGATACTATCTTATTGAAATCACCAAATAAGATAACCGACTCCTCGACCTCTGCCTTTAGGCTCCTCCTCAAGGCCCATGTCTTTGATTTTCTCTGTTGATCCGCCCATCTATATAACCCAATGGAATGCCATCTAGCCCCTTTAGTGTTGTCTTTAACAAGACTGGTGACATGTCGATTTGAGTAGTTGAGAACCTCCACATCTTCCTCTTTCCACCAGAAACCGATACCCCCTGCCCGACCCATGCTAGAGATGCACAAGCCATCTTTGAAGCCACAACTTCTTTGAACGCCTTCCAGATTCTTTCCAGAAATCATAGTTTCCATAACAAAAACTATATTTGGGCGCTCTCTCCAACACCACGATCGAAGAGCCGTATACGTGTCAGGGTCTCCCAATCCCTGACAGTTCCAACTGAAGAGTTTCATTGTCCTTCTCGGGATTGGGCACTGCCAATCTCTGCTACTTGGGTCTCACCAACCCTTGTTGAGGTAGTTCTGCCTGTTATAGCTTGCATTGCCTTCTTTTCACCAGCCCCTACTATTGGTAGTTCATCAAGCTCCATGTCGCACCATTCTGAGTTCCTGTCCCTTTTCCCCGCCCTTTTTTCCCACACCACCTCCTCCTCTGGGATGCCTAGACGGGCACCTATACTCATCTTGTACACCCAAGGTTGATGTTTCTTCTTTGTTCGAGTTGGACGTGCCCCTTACTTCGACTTTAAACCATCCGCCTTCCTTCTTTGAGCTCTTGTGATTGTACGGGGTTCTCCCTTCTCTTTATGTGTGTTACGTCCCTTCACTTGTCATTGCTGCCAAGATGTTGTCTTCGTCAAAGATATGTCTTCTTTATGGCGTTGTTCTTCATTGCAACGTTGCATCATTACCATCCCTACAGAGCCCCCGTCCAGATCTTCTTCCTCTTCTGACGATGCTTGCTCTTCTATTCTGACCCTCCCATCAAGCTCATCCTCTTCCCCCTTATGTCTTTCCTCTTGTTGCTCTCTAACAAGCTTTCGCACTACCATGTCCCCCTAGTTCGACATCCTCACATCTCGCAACGCATGCCCCTTGTCCCCCGTCAGGTCCCCAGTCTCCAAGATGCTCGGTGCCACATTTCCTTCTCCCTTCTCTATCCTTTTCTCTTGCTGCATACCCCCTGACGTCTCCTCGACGGTGTGTCTCACCTGACGCCGCATTGCGTTGCACCCTCCTCCCCGCCCAGTGCCGTCCCTGATGCTGCATTGCACCCTTCTCCCCGCCCAACGTTGTCCACCCTCCTCATCACGCTCCCGACGTAGCACCCACCGCAATGATGCCTGACTTCCTCTGTTTGCCCCCTATCCACTGACTCCTTCCCGACACACTGGATTATAACAATGCCCCCACCCATCCCCGTTCGACCCCCATCAACCTCAGACCCGTTGCCATGTTCCGCACCCCTCCTCTCACTCCCGTTGTGGCACCCAAGGCTACGACGGGTAGTGCCGACACCCTCACCCGCCATCACACTCCCCCCCTCGTCATCTACCCCTAACGCACCTGTCGTGATGCACCCATAGTCCCACTATTGTTATGATCTTCCCGTTGCCTCTCCACTAAATCATTGCGCTCAAGGCTTCCCTGTTGGGATGACGCCCCCTGCGTCTCATATTTAAAAGTCCGTTTGTGCCTCGTCGTTCCAAGCTTTCCGTCAGTGACATGGTCTGGCCGTCGTTGCTTCTACGGTGACACCCACAGCCAGTTCCCCCACCGCTGCACATGGTCTTCCTCGACGTCGGCGCCCTAGAAATCCTTGTCAATGTGGCCAAGCATCCCACACTCGAAATAGAAATTGGATAGGTGCTCGTATTTCACCTCAATATCCATGACGTTGCCCCCTTTCACCCTAATCTTCAACACCCATTTCAAGGGCTTGGTAACGTCCAGTAAAATCCTGACGCGGGTGGACGCATCCCACCCCGAGCCGTCTGTGTCCACTTTGATCATGTTTCCCACCCGTCCAACGATTTCACATACCGTGTCTTCTCCTCTATAACCCAGTGGGAGGCCATATAAGCGAATCCAGAAAGGACTGTTGTTAATAGCAACCTGCGTCAACTCCTCCTCCTTGCAAATGTCATTAATCAGTAATAAACGCCCGTCGAAGTGCCATGGAGCCCCGTCAATGACGTGTTGCCTATCCCGCCAATGGGTGAATTGAATGACAAAGATTTCTCATTCCAATTGTTTGAACTCCACCTTCTCTTTGAGGCTCCAAACCTGCGATAACGTGCGTTCCATGGCTCTGAAGTTGAAAGTGCGGTCCGTTAACAGCTTCCCTATCAACGCCAACACCGTATGATCCTCTTCCTCACTGCTTCCCACTGGCTAAACATCAATGGGTTCCTCTTCCTCATCTGACAACCGTAGACCTGCGTATCTGTCTAGTAACTCTACCGCCATCTTGGGGAGGGGACCAGAAGACAACCAAATGCTTGAACCTACAAGAGAGAGAGACCCTAGAAGGGTGGGGGGACGTCCACTTCTCGCAACCCTAATCGCCAGAGCGATGGGAGCGAGGGGACGGGTAGACTCCCTGTGGTGCTTGTACTAGACCTATCTTTTAATGTATGAATGTATGTTTTATCAAAAAAAAAGCAAGGAAAGGAAAGAGAGTGTCCCCACTTTCCCACAAGACAAATTAAGTTGTTGTTTCCCATATACTGAAATAAAATGATTCTTCATAGAATATACAAAATGTGCTGCTTGGATAATAAAAGTGGAATTTGAGTGCAAGATGGGGGAGGAAAAAGTACATTTAGCCAGAATGGAGACAAAATAAGCTTCAGGACGTATGTCTACATTTACCGGAATAAGTCAACTACAAGAAAAATGATAGTTCTTCATATAGATTCTTCTTTCTACCAAGAACAACATGCCAACTAATCACTTTTCATAGTATTTTTAGCATAGCCTATATAGCTTTAAAACTATTTCTATGTGTCCTTAAAGTAACCACTAGAAACTGAAGCTCAAAAAATATGCTACGCAACCAAACACACTTAGAGAAAGACTGTTAGTATCGATATTAGCTTCACTCTGACTCCAACATCATATGCACATTAAAACATCAATTGATCCATGGGATTGTCATAACACAAAACATATGAAGGCCTCTTCTCCTCCTTTGAGGAGCTTAATTTATAAGGCTCCCCTACCATATCCCACTATTAGTTATCAAAACATCTTATCCATGATCATGTGCTCTTAATATATTTCAAGCTTTCTTGCAATCAATAAAATATTGATCGAGCATATCATATACACAATCAAAACCTCTATCCAATAAATCACAATAGACGTCATTGCACTCTAGTGTCTCCAACATGAATTCAGAATTTTAAAAACTGACTTTGGTTTCAGTAGAGGGATGCTTATTGGATGGACCTATAAAAGGCTTTGGAGTGAGCTGGGGAATGCTTATGGGATGGGCCTCTAACAATTTCAACATCAACACTTTATCCACCTTAACATATAGTTTTAATGGAAATATCAATAATTTCTTGATAAGAAAGAATGGATTTATTGCTGTCTTTGGGGAGCCTTTCTATGCCAAATCTTCATTATTCTCTGAGCTCAACCACACTATTCCACTAGTCAATGATAAACCTTGTCTCATTATTGGTGACTTCAATATTCATATTTACACACATAAGAAATCCATTTTATTCATATCAGCCCCCGGATAACCACATTCAGTAATTCGATCTTTGATGCTTCTTTTATTAACCTTGTTGGATCCAACATGCATATACTAGGTCCAACAACAGCACCATCCCAACATGAGTCAAACTTGATAGATTTCTCTACAATTCTCAATGGTTAGCACTTCTCCTCACCACTTATGACTTTTCTAAAGCTCGATTGTCCTCCAACCATTGCATTATTTTGATTAATACATGCCCTTTCTGATAGAGCCATGAACCTTTTTGCTTTAAAAAATTGTAGACAAGTATTTAATCCTTTTAACATGTTGTATGTTCCTTTTAGAAAAAATCACCTTAAGCACCACATAATCCTTTTACTATATCCAAAGAAATATCAATTCCTCATGAAATTAATTAAACATGAAAAAAGATAATCAAACCCCTCACCAACGCCCTTAGTGATATTGAAAAAGCTATCAAATTTGTTGATCATACAAATAACAACCATATAAAAAATAAGCAATCCTAAAAAAATATGGTACCATACTTAAAAAATGGAAGCAAAGATCAAATTGACAAAAATGTAGGTGGCATAAATGGATTTACATCTAACCAACACAGACATAATCACATTGTCTATTAATATCAACAAAAACACTTGTTGTTGTAATACATATATAATCACATTTTCCAACACTTCTATAGAAGACTAAACGTTCGTCACAACTCCACCTATAAACATATTTCTCTTTTAAATTGATTAAATTCCCCATTCACCCCTGAGAAAATTAAATTGAGTGCCTTATCTATGAGTATTAACAAATATCTCAGACATAATGGTCTTTACATGTCCATTTACTATTCTTCATGGGATGTTTTTTTCTTCTAGATAATCATAAGTTATTGGGATCCTTTCATTGCATCCTACACATGAAAGGATTAAAAAATATCAGTATCACACTCATATCCCTTTTTCCTAAAAACAAAATCCTACTATAGTCACAGACTACAAACCCATTATCTTGATTAAGTGTTCTTACAAAATTATTGAACCCTCAACCTTGTATTACAAATATATCTTAAGCACATCATAAATCATGCACAAAGGTTATCATCAAAGGAGAAAAAATTCAAGACCTTTTTTATTGCTTCTCGTGAAATCATTCATTACCTCAACTAGTTAAAAGACCCTTCCTAGTGTTGTAAATATTGACCATGAGAAAGCTTTTCACCATGTGAATTAGTCCTCTCTCCACTTTCTAGTCTCAAAGCTGTCAATTTCCCTCTCACGTGTAAATCGATACAACAATGCATTTCTACCACAACTTTCTATATTTTCATCAACACTTTTCTTGTTGGCTTTTTAGGATCTAAGATTGGTCACCATCTAGGTGACTCTTTGTCATACTTTATTTTTTCATCCTTATACAATGCCTTCAAGGTTTCTTAAAGTTAGCCATCAACTACAATATTATTTATGGTTTTAACCACACACATGAGAATATTCTACCTATTTCACATTTTTCTTATGAAACCCTTATTTTCTTCAATCACACATTTAAAATACCATAGACAACAAAGAATACTCACTATTTTCTTATATTTCTTTAGCCTAAATATAAATTTAAATAATTCTTCCCTCCTTCCCATCAACATGCTAGTCCATGATGAAAACACCCATAGTCATATCATCCAATGCAATACAAACAATTTACCCACCAAATACCTAGGCATATCCCTCTCCCCCACTGGCCTCCAACTAACTATATGCACCATGGTCATGTATAAGATGCCCACCAGACTTGTGAGTTAGAAAAAAATCTCTCTTGATATAATTGGGATGACAAATCATTCTCAACTTGTCATTGAGGTATAACCTTCATATTAACTTAGAATCATCCTCATTCCTTAAAAAAACATTAACATCATTATTATCATCAGGCAAAACTTTCTCTAGGTTTACATTTTACACAAAATAAAAAAATTCTTTTTCATGGGAGAAGATCACTAAACCTAAATCCAATGATGTTGTGGCATCATAAACATCAAAAACCACTCAAAAAAACTTCAAACTTAAAATTCATAATCATCTTTGCCAAAAGGAAACTAATATCATACACAACAAAATACTACCAGCAAAAAAATCTCTATAGAAAAACCTACGCGAACATGTTTGCTCCCGATATGGAAGGTTATTAAAAAACTATAACCACATAGACGAATCAACACCATCTCTCATGGATTCTCTCCTTAACGAGATTTCTTGTTGGTCAATTGGCTTTTGTTTGGCTTCCATAAAAAGCACTAACACCACACTCTTTGCTCTGGGTAGAATCACAAACATCAACCTAAAACAAGTTATAAACAAAATGGTGTGTGGTATAGATAATATTCCTAGAAGTATCACCTCTACAAAACAATATATCATACCTATTCTTCCTAATGTTCTCAGTTCCATCAACCTTCCAAAATCACCACATTACATGCATAGATTGTGGGCTGACACTTCCACCACCAAAAAAGCATGCCATTTTCTCTCTTTTATAGGTAAGAAATCTGCTTTTGGCAAAAAAAATTGGAATATCATAATACCATTCTTTATATAGATCTTCTATTGGATCTTTAGTCACAACAAATTATTAAAATATGAAAATATCAGTATTGGAAAATTGAATGGACATTTCCTTGGCTTCTTGTGTAGAGGTGATAATGATTCTTCTCAACACCTACTCATCAACTTCCTCTACACCTCTTTTATGTGGAAGACCTTCTTTAACACCCATTCTCTATCAAACTTGAACATCAATAATACAAGTATCCTTACAAAAAGTTTTAAATACTCATATGGGTATTGTAGCATTAGCTACTTGGTGCATGTAGTTCACAGATCCCATGATTTCAAATTAGAATCTTCAGATCTTTAGCCAAATCCTACTCATGAACACATGTGCAACATAAGAAAAAAATAGTTTTGTCTGACAAATCAATCATTTTTTATTTCTCCGCCCATAGAAAATCCCCAAATTCCACCTTCAGTTCTCCAGTCTGACCCCGTTATCCACTCCACTCATTCTCCATTGCATATACCTTCTCCATTCCAACCGCCTTCTACTCAATTTTTCCATTACACTCATGTTCATTGCTCCAAGAATCAATTTCAGGATGTTTGAGTTTTTGTGATCAAATTTGAGCAACAATTGTGTTGAGTTCATGTACCTAAAATCAGGTAAGGGTCATGGTAACCGACTGCTAGTTTTTGTTGCCGCATTCATATGCAAGAGAAAAAGGAGAAAATGTAACTAAGAAGGTGACAGGGAAGAAGAACAAGGGGAAAGTAACAAAGGAATATGCTAATGTATCAAAGCATTATGATGTTGTGGATAGTATTCAAGAAGATGACATCATAACTAGTATATAGGAAGAGAGTATAATACAAGAAGGTATTCAAGAAGATAATGAGAAGATGCAAAAAAGACTAGAAGAAGAAGGGTAGTAGTAAGACAAAGATGACTACTAGTGTTGGAGATGAGGGTAATGAAGAAGAAGTAGAAGATAAAGATAACAAATATGGGAAAATAGTCTATTGGAGTTGTAGTGAATGCAAGAATAACAATGCACAAAGAAAACAAGGAGTTGTAGATGATGATATAGAGGTTGATGAGGAGATTCATGTGTTTTATATTGCTAAAGAAGAGTCTAGGAGAATATGAGAAGATGATGAAATAACTCATTTTAGGTCTGTACAAGAAACCCAAGAGGAAAAGAAGCAAATGATTGTGAAAGAGAACAACAAAGATTAAGGAAAGGGAAAATATGTAGAAGGTAATATCCTATTATATTTAGTGTGAAAATTTATTTCATAAAAGAGTAAGTATATAACATGTAAATAAACAATGTAGAATGAAAAGTAACCATTCTAGATCAAATCATAGCTATTCAATACAAAATGGTAAGACTTGATTACATAAAGTAACAATAGAAAGTAGACAGTAAATGATTAATGCATAAAAGTAACTACTCATACATAGATTGTAACTATTTGGATAAAAAAGTGAAAAATTAGTACAATAAAATGTATTCACTAGAAAATGTAAAAATAGATTACAAAACTTAATTTGTCACTAAATAAATCAAGTGCAAATAAAAAGTAAAAATTATAGATAAAATGCATCAGTTCAGTACGAAAAATAAATATTGCAAAAATAAAGTAATAAATATTTACAAGAAGTAAGTATTGATTCCAAAACTTAAAGTTGAATTAGTTGGAAAGGTAATAATTGCATGCAGAATGTAACTACTAAATATAAAAAGTAACTAATTAGAACATATATATAAAATTTGGAATGAACATACTCGTTTACTAGGAATAATTGACTTATATATTACAAAAAAGTAGTAAGTAAATAATTAACATCATATTTTCTTGTTACATGCACACACATTGTATACACAAACTACATGAAGAGTTACAACAATATTCAATATAGTTTGGTTCTAAGCAAAAGTTGGCTTGAAATGAAGCTAGCAACTACATTTACAAACTTGATAACAATGCCTCATCTCACTATAGATGTGGCATTTTTAGAGGATTTGATGGAAAGGTATATTGATGATGATAAATACATGATAGCACCAGGGATTGAAGCTAGGATAATAGTAGAAGGTGTTGAAAAGGTACTAGGTTTACCAATAGGGGTATAAAAATTGTACCAAGGAGGAAGCATAGATAGTGAAAAAATGTTTGGGAAGGTATGTTTCATGGTGGGAAATATGGGGAGAAAGTAAACATGTGAATGAAAGTGGGAAGAAGGTTAAGACAAAAAAGAAGAATGATGAGTTGCTTAAGGAGATCTTGGGTAAGATATGATGAGAACTTGCAATGAATGATGTAGAAGATAATTCCTAGAATATGTGTAGAGCATGGATTACATGTTGGAAGCATACCTATTACCATAAACAAGTTATTGTACCCCCCCCCCCCATTTTTACTTCACTACTTGGATGAGGTAACTGCAACAAGCTAGTTAAATTGGGCTAAGTTAGTCCTCAATCACATCTTCAAGAAGATGAAAGATCTAAGAGAAAATTTGAGAAGAAAGAGTATAGGGGAGATCAATAGAAGCACATTCTGTACTACTGATTTGGGCTTTTGAGACTACAAGAATACAAAATCCCACGTTTAGGGAAGAAAAGACGAGGATAAAGAAATGGGCTACTCTAATGAAGAGGATTAGGGATCTGACAAGCTTGAATAATGACATGGTAAATATATAAGATATGCATATGAATGAAGAGTTACAAACTTCAAATGTATATAACATATGTAAGCTACATTATGTCATTTGTCTTAAATAATGTGTATATGTATTAACAAAGATGAACACAAATGACAAAGATGATTGGGAGGATGTAAAGATAGTTAAAGAAATACCTTGCTACCATGAAATGACTGGGCAAAGAGTAAGGTAGTATCAAATAAGACAGTTACAACAATCGGGCCGAGTTCAAGGATGATCGATGGCTTGGAGAAGAGGGTGCAACTTTTAGAGGATGAACTTGAACATCAAAGGAAGTCTACAATAAAATCATACTTGAAGTGTTTTCTGCTTTGAGAAAAGAAAATAAAAGACTTAAGGAAAAAATTGTCAGAAGTTGAAGAAGAAAATAGAAGGTATAAGAGAAAATTTGGAGATAATAGGCTTGCAGTAGTTGTAAATATAAGCACTCCGGGTAAAATTAAATAGATATAAATGAATTGAGGAAGAAGACGAAGGAGTTAAGAAGAAAATTGGTAATTACAGACCAAGTTGATACTCATTGGAATAAGAGTTTGCAGAAGTTTAAGATGAAATATGATAATTCCATGAGTAAATCAATAGAAAATGATGTTGACAAAGAAGAAACACCAAAAAAAATAGTTGAAATGGAGGTGAAGAAGACACAAAGGAAGCTTTAGCTCAGAAGGAAGGTGGTTGAAGAAGAGGAAGTAGTTCAAAAGTTTGATGCATAATTTAATGATTATGAGGAAGTTGCAACAAATGATAAAGCCACACCAGAAGATCAGCCTACACTAGAAATTGCAGAGGAAGAAAAAGGTGAAGAAGGAAATGTACACTTGGATGTGAAAATTGAAGATATACATACACACGATAAACTAAATAATGTAGAAAATGAACAAAATATTGGAATTCAATATGACAAAAGTAAGAAGAAGATGCTAAAAGTATTAAGAAAGTGAAAGAGGACCCTGAGGAAAGATATAGAAGCATCAAAGAAAATATCAAAATAAGGAGGCATGATATAGTAAGGGTAAAATGAAATTGATTGCTAATTTTTTTATGATTTGAAAATGCTTTAAATAAGTAACTAACAAATGTTACTTTAAATGCAGCAAAAAGCCTCCATGCACATAGTATTAGAACATTTCAAGACAAATGATATGAAGCAAAATGTACAAGATTTCCTAGAAAACATAGACATAATGTAAGCCTTTAGTTTTTCTCTCCTAGTTTACATTACATAGTATATGTAACATACCCAAATTTTTGTAAATACTACCTTTTACCCCTCTACTTCATAAATTTTATTTTTAACCCCCACAAACTAATTTGTTTTGTTCTAGAATGGTTATAGTATCAATTATAAGAGTTTAAGACAAAGCATAATTATTTGAGGCCTTTATATAGGAAATAAGGAAAATATACAAGTTTGGGGTAAGTTGTGAAAATTTATCTAATTGAAGGATTTTAGTTCAAATAAGTCTTCTAGAACTTTTTCTATGGATAGAAAGTTTAGGGAAGAGTGAGTTACACACAAAATTTGGTTATTAAATAAGAAAGGAATACATTAATATGAAGAAAATAGGCTTTCCCTCAAATTATGCATTTTAGGTATTAAAGTTCTCCAAAAGGCAAAATTGACTTTAAATTTGGATTCTTTGGGACCCCATTAGTGTATCTACCAAATTTCACTTTATTTGGACTTGGTTTACTCATCCAATTTGGTTGGGAAAGAAAAATAAATTAAAATACATCACTTTAGTTGAATTTGATTAGGAAATGCATTAATGTCACACCACTATAGCTGATACATGTGGATTTTCTTGTTGTTTGATCGTGATCTGATGGATAGCGTGTCATCTTCAACCTTGTGTCGATTTGAAAATAGGGCATGAGATTTAAGCCAGATAGAAATCAAGATTTCTCTCATGTACTCGATCTTTTCTCAAAATTTCTTCTCCTATGAAAACATGGTTGATATTCGTATCTTTTTCTCCCTTGCTTGAATCCTATTCTAGAGAATTCAAGAAATGACCAGTTCTTGGGGATCAAGTCTTCCTACTCCACCTTATAGAAACCCTAGTATGCAACCCTATAAATAACTAACTCTACCTCAAGATTTGCACAATAACGAGAAATTCTTATCTAGTTCTAATTTTGATTTTGTCATCATTTCAACCACCCAAAACTCACTGCCTTCCTCAAGCTTCCGACTATAGTTGACGGTTCCCTACATCACAAAGACTCAATCAAACTGCGCGTTAAGGTTCCTTGATCCCTTCCATTAATATTTGTTTCACTGATTTAGTGAGATCATTAGCCGGTGGAGTTTCCCCAATTCCGCTTCATCCTACTTGGTACCCAGCTATGGCCGTGCCAGGCAAGAGGTAGTGGGGAGGGTGACCTAGAGTAAATTTACTTGCCTAATCCCTCTTGTTTCTTTTTGATATTGATTTCCTTCATGGGTATTATTGTAATTAACCACTCTCTATTTGAATTGGTCGCATTTATACATAAATGATATGAAAATGATATTGCATGTCATGCCCTATTTTTTTGAGAACATCATGTAAGGTCATTTTGATAATTTGCAAAACATTTTCACAAATAATCAGTAAATACCCTAAAACTTGTTAACATCATATCTTTTTGTTGGAAACTCCAAAAATTACACAAAAATGCTTTAGAATTATGAGAGTTTCTCTATCCTTTGGTATAGTCTTCATTGCCTGATTCCCAAGTTTTAAAGACTAAATTTTTAGTATTTTTATTTCATGTATCATCTTAATAAAGGGAAATATTATAATTAAAAAAGTGGAGATTTTAGTCTAGAATTAAATAAGAAACCCCATACCCAATGTTAGGTCAATAGAAAGAGTCAATCTAGGGTTTTATCCAAGGACTTGAATTTCTAGGGTTTCATCATATATAAAACTTGAACCTTAATTGATGTGCAAAATACTATATTTAGGTTTGAGTTGACTTTAGACTTGGATGGGTAGGACTCAATCTCTAATTTAAAAATAAAGACAAGGTACATGCATCTTTTCTATTATCTAGGCATTGCTATTGACCAAGAATTGTTTCCCATATGAGGCATGTGTTGATATTCACTTTTACATCCTTTTAAAATTCTTACTTTTCTTGGATATCTGATGAACGTTGTTTTAGGGCTCCATCTTGTGTCATATTGCATTTCAATCACACGTATACCTATTAGATTACATGTTATTTCTCTCAATATGCATATTTCTATAAAATGCACTTATGGATGTTCTTTACATGTTTTTCAGGTACTTGGACCATGTTTGGATGGACTGAGAGAAGGAGAGTGATCCTAGGGTTCCTCCACCATTGGAGGGGTCCACAGAAGGTCCAAAAGCTTCCCCAACCTACCCCATTGGCCAAGAGTCAAATGAAGCAAAGATGGCCATTGAAATCCAAAGTTGAAGCTCAAAGTGCAAGCAAAAACCCCATCACAGTCGTGGTGATACGGAACAAACATGCTATAAATGAATAATTATAGTAGAATTCCCAGTTATGAAGTAGTTGCAATGAACTCTACAACACGGCTATGCTACACAACATGGCCATGATGTAGCTCCCCAACACGATTGTGCTACACAACATGACCATGCTACGACCCTCCAACACAGTCGTGCCACACAACACGGACGTGATGTCACTAACCCAACACGATTGTACTAGACAACACGATCGTGCCACATATAATCCACTGCAGTTGTGCTACCCAGCCCGACTATGCTACCAGTTCCCAACATGGCTGTGCTACCCAACACGACTGTGCTACCAGCCAGCCACTCCCCCAAAACAACTTGACATTTTTCACCATATTCACCTCGGTCATTCCCATCCACCGAAGCCGTTCCACTCACACCCCACAACAGTCGTGCTGCCCAGAACGACCATGCTACAGACAAACCTAGCACAACTTTTCCACTACATTTCCTACTTTACCACTACTTGACCTAGTGCTTCCTCCCCGCATATATATATGTGGGTGGAG
The DNA here is from genome assembly GCA_963693085.1 of Alisma plantago-aquatica. Taxonomy (NCBI): domain Eukaryota; kingdom Viridiplantae; phylum Streptophyta; class Magnoliopsida; order Alismatales; family Alismataceae; genus Alisma; species Alisma plantago-aquatica. The sequence goes on from OY856411.1 coordinate 401,629,303, forward strand.
GCTGGAGGCCAAGGGAGGTCACCCTTAGCTACCTTATATCATCCCATTTTCTCCCCTTAGCCATTCTACTTCATTTCACCTACATTTCACCATTTCCACCACCAAAACCCTAGTTTCTTGGTGTTTTGACCACCTTCCACCTTCATTACATGCCCTTACACCTTAGAGGAAGGAGGAGGACATCTTACAAGAGATGAAGAGGAGTATTACTCCATCTACACCGAGCTCCATGGCTTCTTCTACCTCATTCTCCTTTCTTTTTGTATTTTGCATTTCCATGAGTAGCTAGGCCCCTTGGGGGGCTGTTTGGGGCCAAAAATATTACTTTTTAACCATGTTGGGGGAAAATGATATGTAAACATTGTAATAACGTTTGCTAATGATTATGATATATTTCTATCTCATTCTTTAGCAATTGCTTGTTGGTTTGTGCTTGAAATCACCTAGACATTTATAGAAATTGCTTATATGTGTGAATATTAGGATTTTCTCCTAGGTCCAATTCATGGATCCCTAGCTTGCTACCCATCCTCCCACATGCTAATCAATTCCCCTAACCCTAGTTTAAATATCTTTGTAGCTAGTTTAGATGAATTTAGTTTACTTAGCATGAAAATTTCTCAAGGCTAGAATGTGGTTGATGTGAGGCCTAAAACCTCACTTCCACTCCCATCACTACCCTCATCCCCTAATCACCCTAAGATCCTCTAACCTAGAAACCTAGGCTTGATTAGACTCTAATTAAATTACACCTAGACCCTAGCCCAATTGAGTCTCATAAGGGTAGTAGGAGATGCTAGGGACTAGTTCCCCTATACACAACTTATCCTATCCATGGCTAGTTAGTAGTCTAGGTCAATTCATTAGACTCTAGATTGTTGTTTGGTTTGGTAATCTAAATGAAATAATAATGTTCACATGTCACCCCAATCCCCTAAACAACCCACACTTCCCTTTATTTCTTTAAAACCATAATTGCCTTCTCGCTCAGCTAGTGTTAGCTTAGTTAGTTCTTCACTTGCTTAGTTAGTTTCTTGCCTTGTTCTTGCTTTGTTCTTGCTAGTTACGTATTTAATTGCTCTTTTTCCTTATTTTCTAGTGTAATGTAGTGTAAACCTATTCTTGTGTGCCTTATCATAGATTTCTTGTTCTTTTCCTTACTTGCCTTCTCTTTTCTTACTCAGTGGAATTAACTGTCCAGTGTTAACTTAGGTTTTGATATTGTTTATTTTCCTTTAATTGCTTGTTTGTTCAACCCTTAGTGTAATCAACAAACAACCTTCTAACCCTTCAATCTTAGACTCGGAAATAGGAACCTAGCCCAAAAACTAACCTAGATCTAGCATTCCCTTTTCTCCTTGTGGATTGAGACTATCCTTGTTTCCCTCCTATACTACGACATGACCCTGTGCATTTGCAGGTGTAGTGTTTTAGTGTGTGCAAGTGTGTTTGTGTAGGTCCCTTATAAATTTTGAAAGATATCCCAAGTGTGTTTCGATCTCTTGGGACACATCTAGTCAAACCCAATTGATTAGTGTATGCACCTCTGGTGGGACACACCAAGCTTTCTGGCATCGTTTTCAGGGAGAAAGGCTCTCGGCCTAGCTAGTTAGTTTTTCTTTGATCTTTTCCTATTGCCCTCACCATTGCTATTATTTATTCTTTATTCTTTGTATTCATTGTGCATATTGGTTTGCTAACTTGTTTTCTTTTGTTTGTTTGTGCCTTGTACATGTGACAAGCCACGTAGGGAAGATAACATGGAAGGCCAAAATGCACCTCACAAGCCACTTCAAGATTACTTCATGCCTAGCAACTACAAATCGAAAATTGCTAACATAGTTGATCAAATGCCAAGGGAGAAATTCTCCATCCCTTCAAGTTTTATTGGGGTCTTGCTCGCCTTCTCCACCTTAGAGAGTAAGAACCCCTACAAGAACTTAGACTCATTCCCTAAAGTATGCTCCACCTTCTGGACTCTGATGTCTAGCGATGACACAATCTGGTTGACCTTGTTCTCATTCTCCCCAAAGACAAAGACAAAGATTGGTATGATTCTAGAAAGGACATCATGAGTTGGGAAGAGATGAAGAATGCCTTCCTAAGGCAATTCTACTCTATTTGAAGATTGACACAAATGTGGCATTCCATACTGAGTTTTAGTCAAATGGGCAATGAGAAATTTCACAATGCTTGGAAGAGATTTAAGAAGATGTTGACAAAGTGTATACACCATGAGATCCCTTTGTGGAAGCTAGTTCACACTTTTTATTCTGGTCTATCTTCAATGGGTCAAGCAATAATAGATTCTTCTTCTGGAAGAGTTTTCATGGCTAGGCCACCTGAAGAGATATGGCCATTGTTTGAGAAGCTAGAAGAAGGTTCAAGAATCTAAGATCTAGCATGATAAATGACGATGATTTCCCCTTTAGTGTGACATCTTCAACTCATAGTGATTCAAGCCTGCAAGTGATGAAGATTCTTGGTGACATGGTGAGCTTCATGAATAACCAAGTGAGAAGTTTTCCTTGTCACTCGATCAATTCTATTGAGTTTAATGGTGAAGAAATGAAGACACCTCACTCTTATAACTACTAGGAACCACAAAGTCCAAGATATAGCTCAAGGTTTGAGTAAGAAGTTCTCTCCAAGTTGAAAAGTTTTGATGATATGTAAAAGAATGTTACAAGGCTTGAGGAGAGGATAGGGCGGCTATCTTCCATACTTGCTCTGCAAGAAGAGAAATTGTCTTCAAAACCCATCTTAAGTTTCAATGAAGCAAGTGGACCTATGAAATCCACTCAAGTTCTCTATTGTCCACTTCCCATGCAAGTGCAGTCCATATACCATTTCCAAGGCAATCCTAATCCTTACACTCCTCCTCCCCTACATCACCACAACCTTCCAACCAATTCACCTTCCAACCTCAATTTCCCCCTCCATCTCAATTTCAATATCAAGTACCACCTCCACCTCCTCCACAGACACAACTAGCTCCCCCTATCCACCATGAGAAAGTAAGTGTTGTGATAGTTCTAAGGAGTGGGAAATCTCTTGAGCAGCTTGTAAGTCAAAGAAAGGTTGATAAAGTAAGGCAAATGCAGCCAAGTGGTGATACTGTAATTGAGATTGGTGAAGATAATTTTTTGACGCCTCCTTTTGAGCATGTGATACCATGTGTTCCAATTTCTACTCCATTTGCAGGTCCTACCATCCCTAGTGTTCCATCTACTAGCAAACCACAACAAAATCATGTTGATGCGAGTCTAAGTAAAATCAAGTGAGATTCCATTCTCTAAAGCATTATATTAGCCACCATAAGTGAAAATGAGACAAATGCATAATGTTGACATTCTTGAGGTGTTTTTCCAAGTGAAGGTCAACATTCCATTGTTGGATGCTATCAAGAAGATTCCATCTTATGAAAAGTTTCTCAAGAACCTATGTACTGAGAAGAGAATGTCAACAAGGAGAATACTGAAGAGAGTCAAATTGACTGAGCAAGTGAGCTCTATCCTCCATCACTCACTTCCCATGAAGAGGAAATACCCAGGATCCCCATTGATACCTAACTACATTGGGGGACATCGCATAGACAAATCCCTACTTGATTTGGGATCTGGTGTGAATTTGATTCCATATAGTGTCTAAGTTGATTTGGGCTTAGGAAAGTTGAAATCGGCACATTGCGCTCTACAATTGGAGGATCGTTCCATCAAAGTGCCAAGAGGAAGAGTGGATGATGTTTTGGTGATGATAGACAAGGAAAGAGGTGTAGTGTTCCTGGAAGATTTCATTGTTCTTGATAGGGAGCCAGATGATAGGCATATTCTCATCATCTTGGGAAGACCATTCTTATCTACAGATGATGACAAGATACAAATTTGTAGTGGTATAATGACAGTCTCTTTCATAGACATGAAGATAAAGATCAACATATGCAGGTCCTCAACCCGATGAGTTTGAGATGAGGATATTGGACATGGTCACTTCAAGAGTCTGACTGGTCATTTGAGAGGAGGAGATCTAGATGAAAGACTAGAGGATAACTTTAGTGATCAAAGGGATGAGGAGCATAGGTTGAATGAAAATGAGAGATACATGTATTGCAAGAAATGGACACATGAGGATGCCAAATGGATGAATGATATAAGAATCTCCAAGAAGCCCAACTAAAGGCATGGAACTTAACACTTGTGGGAAGCAACCCACATAGGTTTGGGAATTTTTCACCCAACCTTTCATTTTTGATACTTTTTGGTTATTTTTACACTTTTCCAAGAAAAAACAAACAAATTATACTTGATGGTTTTGTTGTTTGTGAATCATTTTAGAATAGGTATAATGGAGGAAAGATGATGCATGGAAGAGCCATCCAAGGAGAAGATCATAATTGAAGAGAAGATGGCAAAACAATAGAAAAGCTACTAGAAGGAGACTAGCACAGTCGTTCTGCAAAACACATCTGTGTTGCTGGAATGATAGAATGGACGTGGTGGCTCGATCATGCACATGAACCTTGAGATCTCCCCCCCCCCACTTGGTGTTTGTCTACCCTAACTCCATGTCCTCTACCCTATCATCCTAAAATTCTATTTCATGTTGAGGTCAACATGGTTTAAGAGTTTGGGCTGGTAGGGCAGTAAGCCCTTGCTTTACCAAACTTTCCTCTATTTTCCTTGTTCTAAATTTTTGCTCAAGATGGTCAAACAGTATAACCATCTCTCATACTTGTGTATCCATACTTTGTTTACCTTCTTGCATACTTCCAGGTCATGTAGTTTACTTTATTGCAATTTTTGCATAAATTTCAAATTTTTTGCTCTTTTGTCATGCATTGCATATGTAATTTTTGCATTCTTTGGCTTGGATGTGCTTGTTTTATGTTTTATGTTCCATAATGTAGGTCAAGATGTGATTGAAGGCGATTTGACACCATTTTGGCCAATTTTGCCCAAGTTTAAAACTTCTTGCCTAAAAAGTATGTTTTGTCCCAATCTCTACTTTTTGGATTGAAATTGATGACCTTGGACAAATGCAAGTGAATTATCATGGTTTGTTGCTAAATGACCTCAATCTTGACTTTTTACATGTGAACCACCTCTCTCATGCTTGTTAATTTTTTGGTTGAATGTGATTGAAGCAAGCCGCAAACACTTAGAGTTTTGTAGAATCTCATGATAGAAATGTGGATTTAATATTTCTCATTCATGTGGTTTGTCATTTCTTGATGAAATTGTTGGACTAACTTTCATGCAAGAGATCTCATGTTGATGTCCACACTAGTAACCCTTCTTTGACTCACTTTTCTTCTTCCATCTTCTTACCTCTCCGCCTCATGAAAGGATGCTAAAGTGCACATATTCAACCATGACCACCTCCAAACACTTGGGGTTTCCACATCTATATCTCCCCACTTCACTCTCATAACCATATGCCCCATCCACACCGATGACAAAGAACAAGAAGAAAAAAATGCAAAAAGAAAAGAAAAGATGCTCCTGTTTAAGAGCATCTAAATAAAGAAAAGATGAGTATGTTAAAGCACTCCAAACTCTTACCGCAACCCTTTCTTCCTTTTATATGCCCATGGATCTAGGAAACATCAAACCTAGCCCATTTTCCCTTTTTCATAGCCAGGTGGATTACTTAGTGTGGATGTACATATGAGATTGAATGCATGAATGTAAAACAACAAAATTTGTCATTTTTGACCTTTTCCACCATGAAATGATTTACCTAGAGTGATATGATATCCATATGGATTGATTGTGTTTTCTATGTTCTATATTTGAAGTTTATAGGCTCAGTACTCTAATCATGATTGGTTTGTGAAAGAAGATAGGAGAGAGGTGGAATGCATGTACCTAGTCTTCTTTGAGCCCATTTAGTCAATATTCATCTATTGCATTGCCATTGTCATTTCTTGATTGTGGAAAAATTGCAGAGAGATTGAGTTGGAACATACTTGAGGACAAATATGTTTTAAGTTTGTGGTGGTGATACAACCCTATTTTAGGGCTCCATCTTGTGTCGTATTGTATTTCAATCACATCTATACATGTTAGATTACATGTTATTTCCCTTAATATGCATATTTCTATAAAATGCTTTTATGGACATTCTTACATGTTTTTCAGGTACTTGGACCATGTTTGGATGGATGGGAGAGAAGGAGGGTGATCCTAGGGTTCCTCCACCATTAGAGGGGTCCAAGGAAGGTCCAAAATATTCTCTAACCTACCCCAATGGCCAAGAGTCAAGTTAAGGAAAGACAATCGTTGAAATCCAAAGTTGAAGCTCAAAGTGCAAGAAAAAACCCCAACACGACCGTGGTGACATGGAATGGTCGTGTTGCAAATGAAGAATTCACATTATAAATCCTAGTTTTGAAGAAGTTGTAGCAAACTCTCCATCACGACCGTGCTGCACATCATGGCCATGTTACGGCTCACCAATACGACCACGCTAGACAACAAGGCCATGTTGTGACCCTCCAACACGGTTGTGCCACATAGCACGACTGTGCTGCCACTAACCCAACACAACCCTACTAGCCAACATGATCGTGCCACATATAATCCACCACATCCGTGCTACCCAACACGACCGTGCTACCAACCAACCACTCCCCCCAAAACCACCTGGAATTTTTCACCATTTTCACCTTAGTCATTCCCATCCACCATTGATTTCCACTCACACCCCACCATAGCAGTGGTGTCCAGCATGTCCGTTCTAAATACAAACCTAGCACAAATTTTACAATGCATTTCCCACTTTAATCCTACTTGACCTAGTGCTTCCTCCCCACCTTTATATGTGGGTAGCAGCTGGAGGCCAAGGGAGGCCACCCTTAACTATGTTTTATCACCCCATTTTTACCCCTTATCCATTCCACTTCATTTCCACCTCCATTTCACCATTGCCACCACCAAAACCCTAGTTTCTTAGTGTTTTGGCCACCTTCTTCCTTCATTCCGTGCCCTTGCACCTTGGAGGAAGGAGGAGGATGTCATGCAACAGCTGAAGAAGAGGATTACTCCATCTACACCGAGCTCCATGACTTATTCTACCTCTTTCTCCTTTCTTTTTGTATTTTGTATTTCCATGAATATCTAGACCCCTCGAGTGGACTGTTTGGGGCCAAAAATGTTACTTTGATACCATGTTGAGGGGATATAATATGTAAACATTATAATTTCGTTTGATAATGATTATGTTCTATTTCTATCTCATTCTTCATGAATTGATTGTTGGTTTGTGCTTGAAATCACTTAGGAATTTAGGGAAATTGCTTATAGGTGTGAATTTTGGGATTTGCTCCTAGGTCCAATTCATGGAACCCTAGCTTGCTAACCATCCTCCCACATGCTAATAAATTCCCCTAACCCTAGTTGAGATATGAATGTAGCTAGTTTAGATGAATTTAGTGTGCTTAGCATGGAACTTTCTCAAGGCTAGAATGTGGGTGATGTGAGGCCTAAAACCTCACTTCCACTCCTATCACTACCCTCACCCCCTAATCACCATAAGATCCTCTAACCTAGAAACCTAGGATTGATTAGGCTCTAATTCAATTACACCTCGATCCTAACCCAATTGATCCTCGTAAGGACAGTAGGAAGTGTTAGGGACTAGTTCCCCTATACACAACTTATCCTATCCATGGCTAGTTAGTAGTCTAGGACAATTCATTAGACTCTAGATTGTTGTTTGGTTTGGTAATCTAAATGAATGCACAAATGTTCACATGTCACCCTACAACCTAATTGATAAGGGCATCCTCCAAACAACCCACACATCCCTTTATTGCTTTAAAACCCTGATTGCCTTCTTGCTTAGCTAGTAATAGCTTAGTTAGTTCTTTGCTTGCTTAGTTAGCTTCTTGCCTTGTTTTTGCTTTTTTCTTGCTATTTAGGTCTTTAATTGCTCTTTTGCCTTCTTTGCTAGCGTAGTGTAGTGTAAACATCTTTTTGCCTTCCTTAGCATAGCTTGCTTGATCTTTTCCTTGATCGCCTTGTCTTTTCTTGCTCAGTAGAGTTAACTGTATAGGGTTAACTTAGGTTTTGATGTTGTTTATTCTCTTTTAAATTCTTGTTTGTTCAACCCTTAGTGTAATAAAAAAAAACCTTTAAACCCTTCAACTCTAGACTCCACAATAGCAACCTAGCCTAAAGCCTAACCTAGTTCTAGTGCCCCCTTTTCTCCCTAAGGATCGACCCTATACTTGCCACCTTCCTATACTATGACACAACCCCATGCGCTTGTGGTGTGGTGTTTTAGTGTGTGAAGGTCTGTTTGTGTAGGTTACTTATAAATTTTGGAAGATATCCTGAGTGTGCTCCAATCTCGTGGGGCTCATCTAGTCAAACCCAACTGATTAGTGTGCACACCTCTGGCGGGACACACCGATATCCCTTATGGATCTTCTGACCCCACATGATGAATTTTGAATGTTCTCATCCTGTTATTTCATATTGACAAAACTTATACTTTTCTTTCCCTATTTATGTGCATGCTTAGACTAATTTTATTTCTTGTAGTGGTACATGTGTACAACCATATATAGGGTGCGCTTTCTCTGCCCTGAGTGTGATTTTCCACTCATTATTTATACACGGACGCACTATCTATGCCGAGGGTGTGCTATCTCCATCCAATATTTATTTTTAGGCTAAGATCCTATGGTGTCTCAACCCTACTTGGAATAACTTTTGTCTTTGATTGTTACATGCACAACAAATGTTTTGATATTGTTTATGGAATTTTTTCAAAGGAAACACTCCCTACTTGTTATTTTTTATTTGGATGTGCCTCATCTTTTGACCTAATATTTATCTTGAGAATACCCTTATTGAGATATTTTATAGAAATTTCATTAAACAAAATTAATTCCTAGTTGTTATTTACTGCACATACTCGACGTTCACTGACATCCTTACCTCTATTTTCTTTCCTTAGGCGTTGTCTTCACCCCCACCTAGAGGTTTCATAGATAGAGGACTAGGAGATAGGTGGGGATGCCTAGATCTAGTTGTAAGAGGAATTCTAAGATGGATAGGTTGCTCACTACGATTTGATCCTATTAGTATAGGCTTTAAACTCTATTATATTCCATTTATGTCTCCATTGTTGAACTCTAATGAGAGAATTTCGTAACAATTGGATGTATTTTTGGCTGCAAAAAAAAACCATGTTCCTATTATCATTCTATTTAAGAAAATGTTGTGAATCCCAATTCTTTGAATGGATTTACTTTTTGGATGTGATTAATTGGGATATCTTGCAATATTTCCTTACAATTGAGTAACGAGTGGTCCCCTCCAGGGCCCCACTCCTTACAAGAATGGTATCAGAGCATGTTTGTGCTCGATAATCTGACTATCTTAGAAATATGTACTTAGTACACATACCTTGTTAAATCTATGTTTCAGGAGATCCAACATGTTTGACGACATCGGTGCTACCCCCAGTTTGGCATTTTAGATGATTCTCCATAATAAAAAACCTTTATTTTAGCATAGATCTTCCTCTACCCATGAGAAGGAGTTAGCCTTCCTATGAAAGTTTCTCATCACAGCTATGGTGGGAAAGTTGAACACCCCTCCTATGACTGATAAGCTGAAGGAGTACATGATAACTGATTTCATGAAGATGCAACCACCGTACTTTAAGGGTGAAGGGGATCCAGAGATGGTTGATAAGGCCAATGAGTGGGTTTTATCCATAGAGAAAACTTTTGATGGTATGGCATGCCCTTCTCACCAAAAGGTCTGGTTTGCCTCTTATGTGATGGATGGACCACTGCGTGTCTCACGGAATGGGATAGAACAAACTTGTGACACCTTTGATTTTAACTGGGAACAAATTTAGCATTATTCTATGAGAATTACATCTGCTTGATTCCTTAGAGAAAAAGTAAGCGAAATTCTCTAGTCTGAGGCAAGGATCCCTATCTATCTCTGCTTATGTGTAGAGATTCATGTTGGTAGAGCGATAGACTTCTGGGTTGAGAGAAGTTCGTAGGGATGACCTATTCTTGTAAGGACTCAACTGCCATTTGGGTCATACACTAGTCCCTCAACTTCCTCTGACCTTTCAACATATGGTTGATAAAGCTCTAGAAATTGAGTCTTGTCCTGGTTATCAAGCCCTGTCACAAAATAACAAGAGAAAAATCTCTGACCATGAACATCATCAGAATAGATGCAAGCATTGCACTCATCATCATCCACTAGGCAAATCTCCAATAGGGAACCCCAAAGAACTTAGAGATGGAAAGTAGGCCATATGTCATGAATGTGGTCAGGTAGGACACATAAGACCCCAATGCCCTCAGGTGCAACAACATCTTGTACTTGCCTCACAACCTACAAATTAGAAACAACCTCATCCTAATCTGCCTCCAAGAAACAATAGAAACAACAATAATCCTCACGGTCAACATCCTCCAGTGAAATGAAGTGTTGGGCATGTCTTCTCTATGGGTGTCATGGATGTTGATGATGATAATGAAGTAATTGAAGGTACCATACATCTTCATTTACATCATATAAAAGCTCTGTGTGATTTTCGATCTTCAGATACCTTTATATATTCTAAGCTTGTTGAGATATTAGACATAAAACCTACATTTATTAGGACCCCTATTGGTAGGATATGCTCTTCTTATCTTAAAAATCCACCCTTAGAACTATGTATATCTGGAAATATGTTCATTACTAAGTTTTTCTTCTTAAACATGATGACTTTTAACACCTTCAAGGTATGGATTGATTGAAAAGGTTTAAGGCGGCCTAGTTTTGTGATGAGAAAAGGGTTAGATTACTGCACCCAAATGGTGAATGACTTTTTATATGTGGCTCCCAACACACCCCAAATGAGATTACTCAAAAATCAAATGAAGAATTGTAACTAAACATGAATATTACCAAAAAAACATAGGAAATTATAATCGATTTAACAAAAGCATCATAAGCCAAAAACTTATCACATATACATCCACAAGCCTGTCACATGCATTACATATCATATCACAAGGTGCTTACATCATCGTACATCATCACACCTATCATCAACTTGTTACATGAGATATTTGTTCCACATATATACATGTACACATGCCATATATTACATACATGGCTCACAATACAAAAACTTCGCATCAATGACATACACAAAAAACACAACAAGATCACCCCCAAAGACCTAAGTGTATAGGGATGGCAACTAGCACTCTATCACTAAAAGACTAGCAGTACATCCAACCTTATCAGCTATTGCTCTTGCTGCTGCTCTTCCTCAGATGCACAATCTCTACCTCTTCATGCATGACCACCTAAAAGATGTGGAAACCCACAGGGTGAGACCAAATGTCCCAGTGAGAGATATAATTCTTCAGCAATGTCTATTAAAGCACAAATAACTAAGTAGGTACATAAAATACTTAACATGTTGAGTAGATTCAATTAAACGATATGTAGCTAATAGATAAAGCAGATAGGAAACTAAGCAATTATTCTGAGAAGTAAAACAATTAATACTCTAAGAAGGAATATGAAGAACATATATAATAATTGACTTCTCTTACCGCCTTGTAATTCAAGAAATCAGTACAAAGATAAGGCAATAGGCTAGACCAATGTTATCAGCATTTGACCCTAAGCAAAATACACTACATGTATCTTTTATGTCTTTTATTATTATTGCCCTGAGGATTTCAGCCGTTCCACCCAAATCCAATCAACCACTTCTAAGTCAAAATCGGTGCCATACAAGGTCAATGGAAGAGGTGGAATCCACGACCTCCCCAACACCTCTTGGTCAACACAAAATAAAACACCTCTGAGAAATGTCAGTCAACTATCACAATGACATATAGTCAATATGAAGGATTGGCTCACACATGGCCATCCTTCTATATATATAATCACACCTAGCCCACCTTGGAACATGTACAATGCTATAAGAAGAGTCTCACACATGGCTATTCTAAAAAGAAGGATTGGCTCATGCATGACCATCCATATCACAAGGAGAGCAGCTCACACATGGCTATCTCACACCACCTGTAATTGTGGATGCAAGGAGATACTTGACTAGCATCCCCACATATTTAAAAATATGTGCTATGAGTTTCCCTTAGGAATGACTCGTTTCACTATCCAACACTAAGAGTGACACTAGAATGGATCTATGGAACATGACACCTACATGATTAGAGTTTCACTTGATTAATTACACAATTGGGTATCTTTTAGCATCAATCAAGTTACAACATACAGATCCAAAACAAACTCTACAAATATAAGGGAATAGTGCAACTCCAGAAGATATAAAATGTATAAGGTGTGAACTAGTCACATAATCACCACATGATACTTGTAGCACTACCATTCAAAAGTCCATCACCAATGTCACATCTCTATGGGATATCAATCCCTCAATCATATCACTAGAGGATGTCACCTTACAATAGACATCAAGCCTTCACCAGGTCATATAACCCATCACATCAATGTGATCTCATTATATCTCATCAAGGCTTATATCCATCACCCTATATCACATAATAATCACCATAGCCTACACAAGCCATGGAAATCATTTCACCTGCAAGGTTAGGAGCTCATTAAATAAGAGAGAGAAAACATCATGATATGTTAACCACTTCTAGAGAGAGAATCAAACACATTAAATGGCCCAATATTAGGGTTATGGTTACATGGGGTTTATAGATTTATTCAATCACCAAACCCTAGGTACATCATCTCCCACTTTCGTGGAACATATTAGGGTTAAGGAACATTATTAGGGTTCACCAAACAATTATCCAAATAACACTATATATGAATCATTACTTGCTTACTCATATACATGTGTTGACTATATGTTCATGTATATGTCTCACCCACCCATCACATATGTGTCTCGACCACTCATCAAGTAAGTGTCTTGACCACCTTTTAGCAAGGTGTCTCAATTGCAACATATCTAGATGTCTTGACTGCAACAACATCATATGTCTCAACCACAACAAGGATTAGGGTTTCGACCACCCTCAAAAACACTTATCTCGACCCAAAACAAAACTTGTCTCGACCACAAAACCAAAGGCATGTCTCGAACTCAAAATAAAGCAAGGTCATGACCAACACAAGAAATGTTTCTTGACTAAAACTAGGGCACTTGTCTCGACCCAAAATAAGAACATCATCTCGACCAATCACCAAGCAACAAAGTGTCTCGACCCAAGAAGAAAACATGGTGTATTGACCACCAAGGTTAAGCCACTTTATAAACACTTGACCATCATCAAACAAATATGAACTACAATCAAAATAGAAGTAAATCATGGCCAAAATAGGATATGATCATCAAAGAAATTCACGATCAACTAGGAGGAAAACTTCTCTTAAAATGGGTCATAAAAAGACCTAGAACATGTATCTTGAAACCATAACAAAAGAACATCATGAAAGAGAGATAAACCTCATTTAACATAAACAAAATAGAACCTAAAATACATGATACATCCAGGTACATGAGCATCATACATGTGGTCACAACCAAGGTTTAAAGATAGGAAGAAAACCACCATCACACCACCTTCTCTAAAATCGTGTACCACAAATTAGGGTTTTGGATTTTAAGCAGACTAAGCATCATAACTACCATCATTCAAGATCTAGAGCATGATATCATCTACTAGCATGTTAGGATCATGATTTAGAGAGAGAAAAACAACATGCAATCAAAGAAAAGTGTAATAATAGAGAGAATAGAGAGTTATATAACCTACCTTAAGGAAGATCAACTCCAAGGATCACAAGCTCCAAGAAAATGATCACCAAGGATGATGAAGCTCCACTAAAAGCTCCACTCTCAGTCACAATATAACCTCAAGAATAAGAAGATACCAAGATAAAAGATTGCTCAAGAAGAGAGGGTAAGAGAACCCTTGCTAAACCAAAGGAAGAAGGAAGAAAAGAGAGAAGAAACTCCCTCTCACTTGGGTACCACCTTGTCAAAACATGGTATATGACCCTTGTGATGAGGAGTTTCTATCCAAAATGACCACCATGGATGGTCCATGGTGTAAATCCAAGAAAAGAGAATAATATGGAGTAGAATATCCAAGGAAAGCATAAAAAAACACTTACCAAGGTTGAAGATGAGCAAGAGTCACCACATGTAAGGGATCACGATCACAAAGCTCCAAGGATCAACTTTCCTTGCTCCACCAATCCCTAAGGATGAGAAACAGAGAAAGAGGAAGAAATATCATTGAAAGGCTCACTTACATGGAGAGAAAAAGGTTTGTAATAATGAAGGAGGAGGGAAGGAAGGTGGGGATGAGGTGTCAACACCTAAAGGCACCAAAGTGACACTTGTCCACCCAAGAAATCAACATGAAATCACTTAAACCTTGCATTCACGAGGTGGTGATACAACCAATGTTGGGTCTCAACCACTTAGGTCCCCAACACATGGTTTTGGTCACAACACCTCAAGGAGGTCAAAACAAAGAGTAGTACTATATACATCCTGGTCAAGACAAAAGGTCACAAAGACACTCAAGGTCGATACACACCACAAAAGGACAAACTGTCTGAACCCAACCACTCCAAGACCATCATGGTCAAGATAAAACCACCTATAAAAGGTTTCTCAATCAAGATGCTCGTAGGAAACATCCTCAAGGTCAAGACTAGGGTTGCTACACCCAACCATGCACACATGGTCGAGACACATCAAAACCCTAGATACCCTAATCACCTCTAAGGGTGTCACCACTCATCTAAGGTTCAACCAAGGTGCCCCAAAGCATGAATATATCTCTTTCATGAAGCCAAGAAAGAGAAGGCACACACTAGGTGTGGAAAATTGCAATATAACCCTCTAAAATGGGTAAATTGCAATTTGACCCAAAATAAGCACATAAAGCACAAACATCATCCAAACAAGCTCAAAATAGAGACTTAAGATCTCTACAAGTTATGAGAACATCCCAAAGTATTAGAGAAAGGTTCTAATAACTTATTAAAGAATAAAAAATAGGGTTAACCCAAAACACAAGTCAGGGGTCTTACAAGCCATAAACCCCTAACAAGGATTTCACCCCCAAAATCCTAAGTGAAAAGAAATGGGTACTTCCTATGCATCTCTTCCTCAAGCTCCCATGTGGATTCCTCAACACCACAATGATGCCACCGAACCTTAACCAACACTATGTCCTTCTTCTTCAACTTCTTCTCTCTTCTATCAAGGATCAACACAGGTCCTTCAACATATGAGATATCTACTTCCAACTCAACCTCTACTATCTAAAGAACTAACTCAGTATCAGGGTGGCACTTCCTCAAAATGGAAACATGGAACATAGATGCAACCTATGCAACTCAGGTGGAAACTTCCAGCTAATAGGCCACCTTCCCAATACATGCCACCATAGGGTAAGGTCCCATATACCTAGGAGCCAACTTACCCTTCTTCCCAAACCTCAAGACACCCTTCCAAGGAGAGACTTTAAGATACACTCTATCCATACATGGAACTATAACGTTATATGCCAATTATCAACATATGACTTTTGGCTGTCTTGGGATGCTTTCAACTACTGTTGAATTAGTTTGATCTTCTCTATCGTCTGTTGCACAAGCTCAGGACAAAGAAGCAGATATTCACCTATCTTATACTAGCACAATAGAGATATGTAATGTCTCCCATACAATGCCTCATACAGTGCCATGTCAGTGCTCCTTTGATAACTATTATTATAAACAAACTCTATCAAGTTGAGGTGGACATCCCAACTGCCCAAAAATTACAAGACATAAGTTGTCAATAGATCTTCCAAAGTATGTATGGTCCTCTCAGACTGACCATCTGTTTGTGGGTGGAAGATAGTATTGAACCTTAACTGTGTACCCAAAGTCATGTGCAAATGCTCCCAAAAGTGACTTGTAAACGGAGGACCCCTATTTGACATAATAGTAGCTAGAATACCATGTAAACACACTATCTCATCAACATTTATCTGAGTGAGCTTCTCTTATGTATACATTATCTTCATAGGGAGGAAATGCACTGAATTGGTCTACCTGTCAATGATCACCCAAATGGAATCATGACCTTTGGCTACACTAGGGAGACCAACCACAAAGTCCATCGTCACATGATCTTATTTCCATTACGGTATAGGCAATTGTTGCAACATCCCTACATGTTTCTGATGCTCCACTTTAACTTACTGACACACTACACACTTGGCCACGAACGTGGCCAAAAACTCAGCAACATCATGCTTCAAGCCAATCCACCAATACAGATCCTTAAGGTTAGGGTACATCTTGGTGCTACCTAGGTGCATAGCATACATTGAAGAGTGAGCCTATCCTAAAACCATCTTCCTTAGGTTATCAACATTGGGAACCACAACTCTACCATGATAACACACTGTTCCATCCTCTGACTCATGGAAGTCATCACACTTCTCACTACCAAACTCTACTTGTATCTACTGTATCACGGTATCAACCTATTGGACCTCTCTAATCTTCTACCGCAACATCAAATTCTTTTACAGTTGTGCAAACAACCTCGCTAATAAAGAAACCTCTAGCTTCACATTCATTTGACACAAGGAGACCAACATGTCTCTCTTATGGAACACCAAGGAACACAATTGTGCCTTCTCAACAGATGATGAAAAAGAATACTTCCTACTCAGCCCATCTACTACGACATTCACCTTTCCTAGATAGTAATCAATTGTGCAATCATAGTCCTTGATAAGATCCATCTAGTGCCACTGCCTCATGTTCAACTCCTATTATGAAAAAATGTACTTCAAGTTCTTGTGATCTGTGAAGATTTGACACTTCTCTCCATATAGTTAGTGCCTCCAGATCTTGAAAGCATGGACCACATCATCTAGCTCTAGATCATGGGTTGGGTAGTTCTCCTCATGCTTCTTCAAGTGTCATGATGCAAAAGAGATCAAATTCTTATCTTGTATTAGCACACAACCCAAACCATTCCTTGACACATCGCAAAAAACTATGTATCCCTTCCCATGCTTAGGTAAAACCAGCACTGGTGCACTTGTCAACTGAAAGGCATGCTAACACTTGTCATCCTAGACAAAAAGCACATCTTTCCTTTCCAACTTCATTAGGAGTAGCACCACCGAACTGAAGTTCTTGATAAGCCTCCTATAATATGTTGCCAAACCCAGAAAATTGCACACTTCTATCAGCGTATTTAGTTGTTCCCACTCTAGTACAGATTCAAGCTTCTTGGGGTCAACACGAACACCCTCATTAGATATCACGTGTCCTTGGAAAGACACCTCCTTTAGCCAAAACTGGCACTTACTAAACTTGGCGTACAGCTGATGTTGCCTCAATAAAGTCAATGCCTGACAAAGATGTTGTTCAAGTTGCTGACTATTTCTAGAGTATATCAAGATATCTTCTATAAAGACCACCATGAATTGATCAAGGAATGACCAAAACACCTTGTTCATCAATTCCATGAATGTTGTTGGTGCATTGGCTAGCCCAAATGGCATAACCACAAACTCATAATAACCATACCGAGTCCTAAAAGCTGACTAAGGTATGTCATCCGCCTTAATCCACAAATGGTGATACTCTAATCTCATGTCTATCTTTGAAAACACTATAGATCCTCGCAACAACTACGAAAAATATAGTCTTTAACTACAAAAAAAATTGTAGTGAAAACCCCAAAATTTTTAGCTAAAAGCTTTGGCTACAATTATCCTTATATTTAGAATATGAAGCTAATACCCATGTAGCTAATTGTTTAGGCTACATTTTTCAAAGTTGTAGTTAGTTATTCCTCTGGCTATAAATTCATATGTAACCCTAATTGTAGGTAAAAAATGTCCTTACACATACAAATGTAGTTTCCATTATAGCTAAATATATGACTACAATTCAATTTGTAGCTATGATATGTAGGGAGAGATGACATTGGTTACAATTTGTATATGTAGTTCATGTATAGAAAAAATTAGCACTTACTACACGTGTAATTATAGCTAGTGTGTAGTGAAAGACATCATGTACTACACATACATATGTAGTGAGAGACATTATGTATCCAGTCAGTCGCTTGCCAATATAGAGGGTTTTTTCAAAAATAAGAAGAAATGAATAGTGATCAAGATCAAGTTGTGCTTATAATGTCAACAATGATAATTTTATTTATATTTGAACAATGAGTACACATGGGGATGACATTAACCTTGCCCTATTTTACAATATGCATGGATAAAAGATATATGTATACAATATCTTCTTCTGACTGCCTCTATCCACTGCAGACTCTATATGCCACATGTCATGTTCATCTTCTTATATCTTGATTTCTCTTTTGTATTAATTCCACCACATGCATTGTTAACGAATATGACAACGTTGATAAACTCGTAATAAGAGAAAGAGTGATAAGGTATTGCTCTTCTTGATTGAAAATAGAGAACTTCACTGTGCTCTACTTCTGATTGGCCATAGGAAGCTCCAGTAGTTGATATTAATATTCATGGAGATTCTTGAAAGGAAAATCATTCTCATCAACAACTGGAAGTTCCACCCGGTCCCTAAGTTTGAGGTTTCCATATATCTTAGCACATATTTTGTGAATCTGAGTCTATATATTGGATAATTCCTTTGTCCTCTCTTCCTTTTTTTGTGGTAGTTGTTCCTGTACAAGAGATATGGCAGCCAGCTACAACTTAACCTGCAGAACATAATTTGTGTTATGCAGGTGAAAGTAATAGAGTATGGCACTAATTTTGAGAAAATGATGTGTATTGGAACAAACTAATGAAATTATTGCATAGTTTACCTTTCACATGTACATGAACACCAGTTTATGGTACTCCAATCAAGGTTATGCAATGGGTCATTTTGTCTAGGATGAAGATGTGATACGAAGGTCTTCTCTACAATCATTCTTGGCATCAAATAACCTTAACATGTAAAAAAGGTCATAGTGAATGATCAAGTTGCATTGCTAAAAGTTATACATATCAGAATTTATACAAAACATAGCTATATATGAGTTATAGTGGCATCATTGTTTACCAACAACAATTGTGGCAATGTGTAGTCAGATCAGAACAAAACTTTGTAGCATCTGAAACAATAGTTGATGTCGGAGCAAGTGTGATCCCCAAACCAGTTTGCTTTTTACTCGAGGCCTTTTTCTCAACAGGCGGTTGTGATTTCACCTCCTTTGATACTAAATAAATATGAAACGGCTCATCAGTTGGTACCTCAATCAATTTTTCATCAATTATCAGGTCATGAATGATGGGATATGGGGGCGGGAAGATGGATGTGTCATCGCCACCTGTATATATTTTTAAGTGTTTATATAACATAGTTATACATTCAAGTAACAAACTACATGTAAGTGTGGTAGGCATAAAGAAGGACAAGTGCACATAGAGATGACTTAGCTTTTTAATTTGTTGTTAATTACACGCAAAGGTACATTGTTTAAGACAAATAAAATGTAACAATCCCTCAGAGGTCAATTGCAAAAGAGAAACCTCGCACAACCAATCAGATTGAAACAAAAAAGCAAGCTCAACCATTTTAGTATGATTAACAATCTAACCTCATAGGGTTGCATGCCTAGGATACTGATCACAACACTCACTGCCTCATCCAAGCTCTCCCTTGCATCAAGACCATTCTCAGCCACCCTTTCAGAGTTTGCTCCCATGTTCTCCCATGCATTGTTGAAATTGGAGGCCCCCCACTTCTGCATAGAATTTGCTATAATAACCTCTAAATCTTCCAATTGATACTCATCTTCCACGCCATCATCCTCTGCTTCTCTAGTATATGGGTCAACCTATTAGTAATAAGATTCAAAGTGAATAGAATTTCAAGAAAATTTATCAAATCAAGACCAATATGCTAACATCCTAGAAAATATCGTGTCACATCTCTAAAGAACATACAATGCAAACACAAGCCTAAAATTTCATGCACCCCAAAGCAAAGAAATGTCAAGGAAAAGAATTTAGAATCCTAGGTTACAACATCATGAAGAAATCATTATAATCTTCCATTGGATCCTTTCTCAAAACAAGGATAACGTGCATGGGTGAATTATTAATGGATTTGGGATCTGTAGAACTCAATTTTAATATTGGTAAAAAGAAACCATGTTGTTGAAGTTAGCTTGTAGGATCGAATCTCACTATCTCAAAATTGATGAATGTTCTTCAGCATCGAAAGCATCAACAATGACAACCACATAGAAAATATTCAAAAGTGTAAGCAAAAGTGGGAGCATATTCTAACTTTTAGACCATATCCAGAAATCATTTAGTGATTGACTTTGCTATTAATAAATCTAGATAAGTCATGTTAGCATATTGCATAACCTACAAGTTTGTAATTGATAACCTACAAGGTCAACATACATAATGGAAGTACAAACACTTTTTTGGACAATATACCTTCTTCAATGAAGTGCATGTACATATACAATAGACTCCTTTCAATAGCATGCTCTGTTCACCAGGATTTAGTCATATACTTGCAACAGATGAACTAAGATACACCATATGCTTCTCTCTCATAGAAATTTTTGCCTCCCACAATTAGTATAACTCCATCCCATAATAACATAGGAAATGAGATCTACTACAGGATAAATTATTCTTAGGTGGGGAAAATTCTAGAGACTTTGTTATCATAAATTCGCAAATATAGGAATCCAAGAGAGCCTTACCTTCTATAATGTAGTGTTTAAGAAGACTAGGAGCTAGTTTCTATACTAGGTTATGTTCAGAGAGTCCACTATGGTCAGTTTTCCATTGACAAGTCCCCAATCTCTATGAATCAAGGTATTAGCTCAATATTATCCTTTATGCATGTACGTTAATGTTTTCTTACTCAAGTGTATGAATTTCAATCTAATTGCAAGGTAGAAAAAAGCCAGGGTCACTTACCCGCTCAATCCATGACAACTTTACTTACCATTCAGATCCTACCTCTACCTTCTCTTTGAGAAGATTGTTGAACTTCATAGCCAAGGAAGCAAAGCAATAAACAATGTTCCTATCCTGTTACATAGATGAATAAAAGAATGTCATTCTTTAATTGCTACAAATTGCAGCTATGAGCGTTGCACCAATTGTAACAACCCTTTTGACATCTTGAATGGGTAGGGGAAGAATGATAAGGATGTACAACCGGTTTCTAAGTAGAGTAATCAAAAGGAAGGTAGCCATCCACATAAGATTTGGACTGACACAAGGAGAATACAACAAAGGAATAGTCAGAAGGAGGAATGCCACTGAAAATCAAACCTCAAGACAGAGTAATGGTAATGATAAGGAAAAGAGAAGCATATGGATACTATTGTAGAAGGAAATTTGATCATAGCTAGCAGTGAAAAAATATGAAACAGCTGGGAGAAAACCTTCACTTAGGACAAAGAAGTTAAGTAATAGTAATGCATGGAGTTTGTGGGTCAGTTGAGAAAATAATTTCTCCTTAATCTAAAAGATAAAGTCAACCAAGTATACTGGATAAATCGTGTAGATTGACCTAGTGTCAATGCTGACAGGGGGAAAAGGCTTTGCATAATTCTCTTCATTGGTCAGACCAGGGACGCCTGGCAAGGAGAGAGGCAGTAATCTAGGAAAAGGGGACACCCTTATCAATAGCTCCAATTCAAGAAGTTTGCAGTAGTTAGGGTTGCTTCCAATATACACCACTTAGGGATGCCACACATATAAGCAGATGTATATACCTTTCTATCTGTCAACTCAACGAGATGTATAGTTAGGAGTGTTTCTTCCATATGTAGATTTTCTTCAACATCCATGTGCTGACTTCCTTCAGTTGTGTCGGTATCAAGACCAGCTGCCTCAGGTTCAATAGTTGTCATAACTTGGACATGCTTTGGGCATGTTGACTGCAAAGGGATCACCCTCACTAAAAGATTACTAGCTAATTGGTGTACTGATTACATATGGTTTGATACCCTTGAAGAACCACCATGTTGTGATGTGCCAAATAGGGGAGTAGACTGGACAAGATTCAGTGATACTGAATCACTAAGGTGTGTATAATTCTTCACATAAGGATCTAAACCTGAAGGGATTGTCAATAAACAAAGCCCAACAAAGACACAAGCCTGAAAGAAGGAAAGAAACTATTAAAACCTCAAGCCAATAGCCACATCAATGGACCATTGATATGCATGGAATTGCACAGGATTGCAATATCATTTCAAGTTCAAGAAGAATCATTCTAGATCCTCAATGTCATTTTCAATGACTCAATTGACACCTCATAGTAAAGGAGACTTGAATCCCTTTGATGAATGTTTCATTCATCGACAACACATATAGGCTTTGTGCATTAGGAAAAACACTCTTCCCTATATGAGTTTGTAGCAGCAAAGTACCATGAAAAAAAACATTAATGTAATGTTTATCAGGGGGTGTTTTCATTTAAAGTTGATCATACTATAATAAAAGAGAAGTGGTATAAATAAGATATGAAAAATCTTTGAAAGAATAACATACTTTCTTATGGTTTATGACTTATAGAATGGTAGAAAAATAACATTGAGTAAGTCACAAGAAGTGTTACTGTAAAAGACTCAAGCATCTAAAAATAAGTCATTGGAAGAATCATCACTTATGTTAATGTTTAAAGGATCAATCTGAATAATAACATTCATCAAATTCAGTGAATTTGCCACCTGCATTTTGAATATAGATGCAAACTTTGTTCTGCAAAAATGTTCATTGGATCGTCACTTTCATTTGAGGAATGAATCTAAATGTTACTGTAGCCAAATTCTATAATGGCAACATACATGACAATACAAGATGGGTAAAAAAAAAAGCTAGTTTCGTTATCTTAGGATATACTATTATAGACAGGGAAGGGAAGGAGGGCTGGTGTGGTTGAGTAATCTATCTAGCATTAGGTTCCTTGTTTAACTATTTTCTCATACTAGTGCAACTTTTCTAATAATAGATGAATTTACGGTATCATACATGTATTGAGAAATACATAACTTGCAGAAGAACTTAATAAAACCAAATGAAATCAGAATGTCTAGAAATATTCTCCTTAAGAGGTTGTGTGGGAAATATTTACTCCTTGACATTTGTTCAGATACTTGTAGTTGCAGGTAAGACTTCTCTTTTCCACTAAAGATCTGGATGATTAAGTTTTGCTCTAGTAGGGAGTTTCTTCAATTGTTGAGAATTTCTATTGTGGTTGATATTGTTACAGAGTCGTATTCCTCAATGCCACATTTGAAGCTCTATCCCATTGCCCATTTAGACTTATCACAAATCTGATCTTTTGCACGGGCAAGGGACAATGGGGGCTGGAAATGGAGTGGGAATATAGAAGAATAGGGTTTGCAATTTATTTTGGTTGTAGTTATAGCCCAACCAGTCTGATTTTAGAGTTTCTCTAAATGGATAAAGGCATAGTTGACTTGATCTTACTGATCCTCGCTTTCGTTGTCTAAGAGACCATCTATGTGGTTTATTGTTGATCCATGATTAAAGCTTTAAGTAGTTAAAACAAGCCAGTTTGTGTGCTATAATATGAATTAGACAGTTTGTGTATTAAAATCTCTTTGGTTGATCTGATGGTCAGCCAGTTAGTGATTGTTGGATCAATGGGCTCTAGAAGGGGGGGTTGAATAGAGCTTCACAAACTTCACAAAAGTGATTAGACCACCAAATTATATTAAGTGCAGAACTTAATTCAAAACAGCGATTTGATGTCCTAAACTAACATACAAAGCAAGGATAAGAGACAAGGAAAGCATGCACTTGGACAGGTGGTTTAGAGTGGTTCCATGTCCTAAACTTAGGAGCAATGTCAGTCCACTACCTAGAGTTGGTTAGGCTCTAGGATTTGTAACTTGGTTCTCTTATATATATCACACAATAAGATTACAAGCTACAACTACCAACCATCCAAGGACTTATATATCAAGCCAAGATCTTCTACCTCACCAAGGACTTACCCACCAAGCAAGTAGTCTTCCACCTTCTTCAAAGGACTTACCCACTCTTGCTCTAGTCTTCAGCCTTGCAGGATTTACCTATCTTGCTTGAGCTTTGCCTTGCACCTCTCCTTCACTTGGAGAGCTTTAGCACCTTCCTCCTTCACTTGGAGGCCTGGAGCAGCTAGCCTTCTTCTCCTTCACTCGAGGAAGAACAACAACCTTCTTCTCTTTCACTCGGAGAAGAAACTTCAATCAATCTTCATAGAGAATGGAGATGGGAGAAGTGGAAAGGAGAGCTTTACAAGATTACAAATGATAGCTCTCATACATGGGATCCTAACTCACTCATACTCACGAATTTGCTTTGAAGGTAGAGAGAGAAAGGGGCTCAAAGGATTAGAAACCACTCAACTAAGGCTAGGACCAAGCATATGTGAATGAGCAACCTTGGAATGAAGTCCAAGAGGTCCTATTTATAGTTGAGGGTGTCCCTTTGAGGTTGGGAGAGTTAAGTGGCACAAACTAGCCGTTTTACAACTTGCAACGGATCTATTTTGAGTCCCACCTACTCCTCCAACGGTTGGAAATTCTTTTTCTGCATTCCAGTACAGTTCGATCGGCCGAGTTTCAATAAAGGCAACTCGGCCGAACCACTAAGCGACAAGTCTGAAAGATAGACTGTCGGCCGAGTTTCCTTGGAGAAACTCGGCCGATCGGTCGACTTTCAACTTGGACCGATCAGTGGATCGGCCGAGTTTCCCACCATAGAAACTCGACCGAACAGGGATCGGCTGAGTTGGTAACTCGGCCGACCACCCAGAAAATTCCAGAATATATGGATCGGCCGAGTTTGGAATTCGGCCAACAAAATCCCTGTTATGGGTATTTTGGAATTTTCATAAACTGTACAAATGATGGATTTTTGAGTCCCAATCAATTTATCCATCTTAGTTACAATACAAAACATGAGTATAAGTGATTACATCAATTGTTCTAAGCCTCTAAGGGCTATATTACAAAACGATCAAAAGTCACATGTTTTGCATGTGCTGGATGAGTAGCTTTGGAGTGAAATGAGATTCTTTTCTTGTACCAATGTCTGAAACAATCTCAAATAGATTTGTTAGATACATATGAATGGAATGGTTAAGTCATTATCAAAATATGGGCAATGTGCGACACCTAGGTCAACATTCTCCCCCTTTTTGACAATGACAAACCATTCCTCAACATATTTAAAAGAATGTGAAAGTTATACCTTTTCTTAGGGAATTGCAAGGGGATGCAAATATGATCAATTTGTAATGCTCCCCCTCAATTCATGCTTACTCATTCCTACATGGTTAGTTAAAAAACAAGCAACCACAGCACATATGTATATTATATGATTCTAAGCAAGTCTAGATTTATTTCAGTTAATTAGACAAGAAAGGAACCATATAAGCAATAAAAACAATATGATTGAGCTATTTCTCCCCCTTTGTCATCTCAAAAAGGCAGGGGGGGGTAGAAGAGCATAAAAGCAAGGTCTTCTCCTACAAAAAAACACTCAATCAAACATTTCCACAGAAAAACAGATTAACATCAAGATAAACCATGAAAGCAATGCATTGTCATTAATCAAAATATGGAAAACACTACAAGATAAACCATACGAAGCGTTTCCATAAACCATAAAACAAAAACTACAAGGATATCAAAGAGTAGAAATAGTACAACTCAGATGATGTGCCTAATGTAGATAATACAATCATAGTCCAAAGAGATGTAACATGGTCATCTGAGATGAAAACTAGACACATCAACTCCTAAGATAAACTACTCTATGTCGATATCATCAATAGCAGCATCCATGTCCTCGTCGGGCTGGTAGTCCTCATCGCCATCATCAGAAGGAGGAGCAGCAGCTGGTGTAGCCTCGGCATCATGATCAGCATCATCATCCTCATCCTCGTCTTCAGCATCCGTCGCAGTAGCCTCATCAGCGTCAGTCTCAGCATCCTCCTGGTCAGCCATATCCTCGTCTGGAGGACCAGAAGCACGCCCGGGCCACCTCGCACTCTGCTCGGCCCAAGACATGCCTAGAGCATGTAACTCATAGGCAACCTCAATGGGGGGATCAGAAGAAGTGTACTGGGCCAGGAGCTCGGACAGACGACCACCTGGGAGCGCCAGAACCGGAGAAGGGCATCCACCTGCAGAGGGTTCAGCGGAAGCAGTAAAGGGTGGAGCAGGGTAAAACTGGCTATACGCGTAAGAAGCGTAGTCACCACCGGGGTAGGGCTCGTAGGTGGGGTAGGGCTGAGGGCAAGATAACGACATGGAAGACATGATGTGGCACAGATCCTGATGGTGATGTTGCTGGACCTGCATGTTGTAAGCCTGCTGGTGCATGAGATACCCCATGAGGGCCTCATTTGAAACGTGGAAGTCAGCAAAGGCAGGCTGCGGAGGAGGCTGGAAGGATGGCTCAGGAGGAGGAGGGGCAGATGTGGAGGGTGGAGGAGGAGGTGCAGCTGAGGAAGATGGAGGTGGAGGTGGAGCTGAGGAAGATGATGCACCAGGGGTAGGCACACTCTTTTGAAGAGTGGTCTCACTGATATAAACTCCTTTACGATCAGGGCGGTAGAGAAAATCGGTAAAGAGAGATTTTCCAGTGGCATGCTGGAAAAGACCACAAATTAGGGCAGGATATGGAAGATGTGTGCCCTTTGTGTTCTTTCCCGAGTCAAAACAGGTCATATGGTGAAGGATGTAACAGGCCCATTTGACTCCTTGGTTGTTCAACAGAAGATACATCATCATAGCCGTATTCTCGGCGATGTCCGTTTGATTCTTCTTTGGATGGACATTGCAACTGAGAATAAATGCCAAAACGCGGCGAGGAGAGGAAAGGGCGGAGGAAGGCAAAGTACCCTTTTTTCTATAAGGAAAGTTGGGTTGCTTGAGAAACTTGTGGATATCGGTCAAGTCAACCTCAATTGTCTTATAGACATCCTCGGGAGACAAAAGATCAAGATAAAGAGGGTAGTCGGTGATCCAAGCAGCCGTGCCAACATTGCCATTGAGATAGAGATTGAACGAGCGTTCAGTAATATGGAAAGGTTGTCCGGCGATCATGGACGTCAATACAATAGAGGTGTCCGCGGAGGGGACCAAAGAGTCGTAGTTCCACCGCAAATTTGCATAGAACTCATGGACGACTTTGGTACTGTATTTCAAGTTATAGAAGCGGGCATCCTCTATGCAAAACGCCTCAAGATGATGGGTACGAAAGATTTGATAAGCTTCCAAGAGGTCAGCGTGAAAGCTATTTGGTTGATGTAGAGCTCGAAAAGGGAAAGGAGAGCGAGGAAGGAGCTCTTTGTAACGAGAAACAGCAGCATTGTCAACAAACGAGAGATTATCGAACGTTATATACCTAGGAGCAAGAGGAGTCGCCATGGCAGGGGCAGGAACGGTGCGTTTCCGGCGTTGTGACCTCATGGAGAGGAGAAAGAAGGAAAAGAGCCTATCCGCGCGGAGAGAGAGAGAGCAGGCGACACTCCTAGAACAGCAAGAACGAAAGCACAAGGTCGATTGGAGGAGAAAACGGCCAGAATGAGGGAGGAGAGAACCAGGGTTAGGAAGGTTCGGGGTATGCGGCTAGGGTTCGGTCGACTTTGCTCTAGTTGAGAGGGAGCAAGTCGGCCGATTCCTATTAAAATAAAACCAGTCTGCCGCCGATCGGTCGAGTTTGGGAAATGGAAACTCGGACGATCGAGCGCACAGGTGCCCTGTACCCGACCGTTCGGCCGAGTTGGAAACTCGACCGACCAAAACCCTGATGTGGAAAAACCTAAAATCTAGCCCTAGCCTCAAATGACCGAATGCAATTTTTCTTTTTGGTCTAGATTGTATATTAAGCATATTTAGGCACATTCCCATCATCATAGGGTACTATTTGTCGATTAAAACCCGATTTGTGAGAAAATCCCGAAAAAGAGATAAAAACTAGAGAAAAAAAATGCAAAAACAAGCATTTTTTAGCAAACAAAGCATTTATAAGCAAGAGCTACACATATAAGATGTAACCAACTAATTAGAGAGCAATTCAACATCATCAAGAGAAATTATGAGCAATTTTGATCTAATAAAATTAAATTGTTCTCTAGCAAGCGGTTTAGTGAAAATGTCGGCCAACTGATTTTTCGTATCCACATGTGTGATATAAATATCCTTTTTGACAATGTGGTCACGGAGAAAATGATGGCGAACTTCTATGTGTTTAGCTCTACTATGCAATATTGGATTATAAGAAAGATTGATTGCACTAGTATTATCACAGAAAATAGGAGAAGCATCAAAATGAATGTTAAAGTCTTGGAGCATTTGCTTCATCCATAGGACCTGGGCACAACAACTTCCGGCTGTAATGTATTCAACTTCGGTAGTTGATAATGCCACTGTGCTCTGTTTCTTGGAGAACCAAGACACCAAGCATGGTCCCAAGAGGAAGCAAGTACCACTTGTGCACTTTCTATCAATCAAGCAACCTGCGTAGTCAGCATCACTATATGCCACAAGAGTAAAGTCCCTTGACTTAGGATACCATAGTCCAAAATTTGGAGTTTTGGCTAAGTACCTCAAAATCCTCTTGACAGCAATAAGATGTGATTTCCTAGGGCTTGATTGAAAGCGAGCACACAGGCCAACACTAAACATTATATCAGGTCTAGAGGCAGTTAAATAAAGTAAACTTCCGATCATACCTCTATAGAGCTTCTCATCTACCTTCTCACCTTCTTCATCCTTGTCAAGTTTGGCAGTGTTTGACATGGGTGTATCCATCGGCTTCATGTTCTCCATCCCAAAGCATTTAAGTAGTTCAGTTGTGTATTTGCCTTGGTTGATGAAGTTTCCTTCCTTGGTTTGTTTGATTTGGAAGCCGAGGAAGAAGGTCAGCTCACCCATCATGCTCATCTCAAATTCACTCTGCATAAGCGAACTAAACTCTTTGCAAAGATCAAGGTCAGTTCCGCCAAATATAATATCATCAACATAAATTTGAATTATGAGAAAATGGGTAGAAGTGTGTTTTAGAAATAAAGTACAATCAACTTTGCCCATGATATACCCATTATCTAACAAAAAGTTCTTTAGTTTCTCATACCAAGCTCGAGGTGCTTGTTTGAGTCCGTAGAGAGCTTTTTGCAAGAAATATACATGATTGGGTAACTTATCATTTTCAAAGCCTGGAGGTTGAGCAACATATACTTCCTCCTCGATTGTACCATTTAAAAATGCACTTTTAACATCCATTTGATAAAGCAAGAAATTTTTATAACTAGCAAAGGCAAGTAACATACGAATAGATTCTAATCTAGCAACAGGAGCATAGGTTTCGTCAAAATCAATACCTTCTTGTTGATTGTAACCTTGTGCTACTAACCTTGCTTTGTTTCTTACCACTTTTCCTTGCTCATCAAGCTTGTTGCGGTAGACCCATTTGGTACCAATGATCTTTCTATCATTTGGTCTTGGCACTAAGGTCCACACACGGTTCTTCTCGAACTGCTCAAGCTCTTCTTGCATGGCAAGGATCCACTCATCATCGCCAAAGGCCTCTTTGATGTTCTTTGGCTCCAGTTGAGAGATGAAGGCACTGTCTGCTTGTTCTTTGTTGTGTGCAGCTCATGTCCTCACTCTTTCAAACGGATTGCCAATGATCAACTCCTTGGGGTGATTCTTTGCAAAGCGGGGAGTGGGATCCTTCCTTTCTTCTTCTTTTTCTTCTTCTTCAACCTGTTTACCTTTGTCTTTGATGTTGAGCTCTTTTAAGATAGGAATGATTTCATCTGCAACATCATCATCACCAATATGCTTGCCAATAACAGGGTTAGTTTCAATGAATTTAACATTTATAGATTCTTCTATTTTAGATAGTTCAATGTTAAATACTCTAAAAGCCCTGCTAGTAGTGCTATAGCCTAGGAAGAAAGCCTTGTACGATTTCGGATCAAACTTGTCGAGAGAGTCCTTGGTGTTCAAAACAAAACAAGGACATCCAAACACATGAAAGAAATCAATTGACGGCTTCCTACCACGCCATAGTTCATAGGGGGTTTTCTTAAAAGTCGGATGAGTGAAAACTCAGTTTTGCACAAAACATGAGGTGCTAACGGCTTCAGCCCAAAACTTCTTAGGAGTGTCATACTCAAGAAGCATGGTTCTAGCCATCTCTTGTAGCGATCTATTCTTCCTCTAAACAACTCCATTTTGTTGGGGTGTGCGAGGAGAAGAGAAATTGTGCGAATAACCCGATTTTTCACAAAAACATTCAAAAAGATCATTTTCAAACTCTCCCCCATGATCACGACGGATGGAAACAACATGACAAGAAGCTTCATTTTCAACTCGTTTACAAAATCTCGAGAAAACATCGAGTGTATCACTTTTAGAAACGAGAAAGAAAGTCCAAGTAAATCTAGAAAAATCATCGACAATAACAAGACAATACTTGGAGCCGCGAAGCGTTTGTGTTCTCATAGGTCCGAAGAGATCAATATGAAGAAGCTCTAGAACTCTCTTGGTACTCATGACTCCTTTGGATTTGAAGGAGGATTTGGTTTGTTTCCCTTGTGTACAAGGTTGACATTCCTCATCCTTTTCAAAATCCAATTTAGGAAGTCCTCGAACCAAGTCCTTTTTGTTCAGTTTCTTCATTTGATGCAAGTTCACATGACCCAAACGTCGATGCCAAAGTGAAAGATCGTTTTTATCCACGACTAAGCATCTATTTAGTATGGGCTTTAAAGCATCGAGAACAATCACATATAGATTACCATTTCTAGTTCCCTTATATATAACATTATAGGACAGGGAATCTAGAAGCAAGCATTCTAAGGAAGTGAAAAGCACAAGATAACCATTATCACATAATTGGCTAACACTAATTAAGTTGTGATGTAGGCCATCAACAAGCAAAACATTTTTAATGCACAATTCATTACCTACATCACCCTCACCTATAACCTTACCCTTTTTGTTGTCCCCAAAGGTTACCGATCCTCCTTTCTTCTTCACAAATTTGTTGAAATGGCTGATTTCTCCAGTCATGTGCTTAGAGCAGCCACTATCAACAATCCATTTCTTTGTGACCTGCAAGAAAAGAGGATGTCGGAACCCAACTCAAACTTTGGGGTCCGGGGTTAGCTTGGGGACCCATTTCATATTTGGGTTGGTCCCCTTAGGCTTGTAAGGACAATAGGTAGAATAATGATCATCACATTTGCAATGCATACATACCATGGGGTTTTTAGAGCCGGAAGACTCTCCATTGAAAATTGGAGTTTCCACACTCTTTTTCTTACCCTTCTTCTTCTTCTTACCTTTTGGAGTAGTCGCATTGTATCCTAGACCACTAGTACCAACTTGTTTGGTAGAGTTCTCTAGAACATCATTTAGAGACTTCTTACCCGAAAGAAACCTTTGCAAAGTAGATCTTAATTTAGCATTATCATCACTAAGATTTGTAATGGTAGTAGATAAACTAGCAAGATCTTCTCTAGCATGCAAAAGGTCGGCCTCAAGACAGAGGGCTTTAGTAAGAAGAGAATCTTTTTCAAGAGTTAAGTTTGCAACTTCATTTCTAGGAAAGATAGGTCTAGAAGATAAATCATTTGTTTGTGCAAGAAGTTTAGCATTTTCAGATTTAAGGACAACAATTTCTCTTTGATAAGAATACACTTCATCTCTCCTAGCATCATCAATAAGCTTAAGTTCAATATTTTCAGTTTTTAGAACATCTAGCTCATCTAGGCAATTTTGGTTCTCTATCTTAAGATTTTCAATAGTTTTAAGATAAGTACCATTCTCAACCTCTACTCCATTATATTGAAGTTCAAGGTCTAGAAATTGCCCTTGTAAGGAATCTATGCTATCAAGATGTAATTTCTCATTTTGATCTAGAATATCAATCTTGGTATAGAGATCATCAACTATCTTTCCTAATCTTTTTCTTTTAGCTTTACATTTAGCAAAAGATGATTGACAATCATT
Organism: Alisma plantago-aquatica; assembly: GCA_963693085.1. NCBI lineage: Eukaryota > Viridiplantae > Streptophyta > Magnoliopsida > Alismatales > Alismataceae > Alisma > Alisma plantago-aquatica. Next base: position 401,661,391 of record OY856411.1, read on the forward strand.
AAGCATTTCAATGAGGGTTTCCTTAGATAAATCAAGTAAACTTTCATCACTTACCTTGCTTACCTCACTTACCTCAATTACTTCTTCACTAGTAGAAGCCATGAGTGCAAGGTGACATTCACCATCCTCGGAGCTTGAGGAACTTGAAGTAGAAGACTCCTCCCATGCCGCATGAGCTGCATCTTTGGGTCGTCTCTCCTTCTTGTTCTTCTTCTTGTACTTGGCTTCTCTTTTGTATTTGTCATCCTTCTTGTGGCTGCTCTTATGATAGCCCTTCTTGGCTTTTGGGCAGTCATTCTTGTAGTGGCCCTTTTGACCACACTCGTAGCACCTAGGAGTGGAGGAGGATGGCTTGCCCTTGAAGTGTCTTCCTTTTGAATAGTTGGCTTCATGATCATTTGCAGCTTCATCTTCGCTTGAGGAAGGGCAGGGAGACTTCATGGCAAGTTGTTGTTGCCGCATCATTTCTTCAACTTGAGCTTTGAAGGCTGTGTCCTTCATCTTCTTGGACTCCTTCTCTTCTCTTTTCTCCTCTTCCTCTTGCTTGTCGAGCCTTGGTTCATGTGCTTGGAGATTACCAACAAGCTCCTCGGTTGACAACTCGCTCAGCTTGTAGACTTCTTCAATTGAAGTGACCTTTGGCTCCCATCTCTTTGGAAGAGATCTCAAGATCTTTGCATTGATGGTACCTCTATCCATGACACTCCCAAGGGCTGCAAGGCTGTTCAAGATGACATTCAACCTTGTGTACATGTCCACAACTCTTTCATTCTTCCCCATCTTGAAGTTCTCAAGTAGGCCTCCGAGCATATAGACTTTGGCCTCCTTGACTTGCTCCGTCCCTTCATAGGTGACACACAACTTATGCCAAATCTCATGCGCCGTGTCCCAAGAAGAGATGCGGTTGAACTCAGATGGTGAAAGGGCGGCGTAGATGATGCTCACGGCTTTAGCATTGAGTTGAGCACGCTTCATCTCATCTTCCGTCCACGAGGTGATGTTCCCCTTCGGCTCTTCATACTTGAGATGGACTATCTTCCACATCTCGTAGCTCACGCCTTGGATGTAGAATTGCATCCTTCTCTTCCAATATAGGAAGTTTGTGTCGTCGAAGACCGGGGGTCTCATGGAGAAGCTTCCTTCAAGATTGAGTGACCCAAGAGCTGAATCGCCCATCTTCTCCTACTTGTTGAAGTAGCTTGGAGAAGACCTACTCTGATACTACTTGTTGGATCAATGGGCTCTAGAAGGGGGGGTTGAATAGAGCTTCACAAACTTCACAAAAGTGATTAGACCACCAAATTATATTAAGTGCAGAACTTAATTCAAAACAGCGATTTGATGTCCTAAACTAACATACAAAGCAAGGATAAGAGACAAGGAAAGCATGCACTTGGACAGGTGGTTTAGAGTGGTTCCATGTCCTAAACTTAGGAGCAATGTCAGTCCACTACCTAGAGTTGGTTAGGCTCTAGGATTTGTAACTTGGTTCTCTTATATATATCACACAATAAGATTACAAGCTACAACTACCAACCATCCAAGGACTTATATATCAAGCCAAGATCTTCTACCTCACCAAGGACGTACCCACCAAGCAAGTAGTCTTCCACCTTCTTCAAAGGACTTACCCACTCTTGCTCTAGTCTTCAGCCTTGCAGGATTTACCTATCTTGCTTGAGCTTTACCTTGCACCTCTCCTTCACTTGGAGAGCTTTAGCACCTTCCTCCTTCACTTGGAGGCCTGGAGCAGCTAGCCTTCTTCTCCTTCACTCGGGGAAGAACAGCAACCTTCTTCTCTTTCACTCGGAGAAGAAACTTCAATCAATCTTCATAGAGAATGGAGATGGGAGAAGTGGAAAGGAGAGCTTTACAAGATTACAAATGATAGCTCTCATACATGGGATCCTAACTCACTCATACTCACGAATTTGCTTTGAAGGTAGAGAGAGAAAGGGGCTCAAAGGATTAGAAACCACTCAACTAAGGCTAGGACCAAGCATATGTGAATGAGAAACCTTGGAATGAAGTCCAAGAGGTCCTATTTATAGTTGAGGGTGTCCCTTTGAGGTTGGGAGAGTTAAGTGGCACAAACTAGCCGTTTTACAACTTGCAACGGATCTATTTTGAGTCCCACCTACTCCTCCAACGGTTGGAAATTCTTTTTCTGCATTCCAGTACAGTTCGATCGGCCGAGTTTCAATAAAGGCAACTCGGCCGAACCACTAAGCGACAAGTCTGAAAGATAGACTGTCGGCCGAGTTTCCTTGGAGAAACTCGGCCGATCGGTCGACTTTCAACTTGGACCGATCAGTGGATCGGCCGAGTTTCCCACCATAGAAACTCGACCGAACAGGGATCGGCTGAGTTGGTAACTCGGCCGACCGCCCAGAAAATTCCAGAATATATGGATCGGCCGAGTTTGGAATTCGGCCGACAAAATCCCTGTTATGGGTATTTTGGAATTTTCATAAACTGTACAAACGATGGATTTTTGAGTCCCAATCAATTTATCCATCTTAGTTACAATACAAAACATGAGTATAAGTGATTACATCAATTGTTCTAAGCCTCTAAGGGCTATATTACAAAACGATCAAAAGTCACATGTTTTGCATGTGCTGGATGAGTAGCTTTGGAGTGAAATGAGATTCTTTTCTTGTACCTAATGTCTGAAACAATCTCAAATAGATTTGTTAGATACATATGAATGGAATGGTTAAGTCATTATCAAAATATGGGCAATGTGTGACACCTAGGTCAACAGTGATGAGTGTATCAGGTCAACTTATGAAAATAGGTGTACAACTGAGATGATCAAACTGCAATATTCAAGTTTCACACTGTCCTAATACATTGAGGTAGCTGGATCATTGTCATGTCCAAATTGAAAAAGGGGAGTTTAAACCCACAATACTTCACACTACTATGTCATATGTTTGTTCAATTTTTCCATTAGATATAACAAGGTGTGAAGGCAAGAACCTCGTTATTGAGTATAAACAATACAATACTTATGTAACATTTAAATGGATGCCTAGTAGTTGAGTATCAAATAATTGGTTGTCTTGTACTCAAGTACTAACATAAATGTCTGATTGGTGTTTGAGTACGAAGCAATCCTTAGTCAAGTACATAAGTACTAAAAGTATATGGGGCAATAATTAAGGTTCACTGACTATTTTATGTTATAGGCGCTTAGTAGTGACAATGGCAATATAAAAATGGCACACGACAAAAGAAGAATTCATACCTCAGGATCCTTAAATACCTTGTCATAGAGTTCTTTATAGCTAGGATGCATGGGGTCGACCTTGAGGACCATATTCCTTGTATCAGACTTCTTGTTTGAATCAAATAGAGTATGGCACTGCCCATATTATCAGGAGTTGGAAACCATATAAATATATTTCCTATAATAAGGATGATATAATTTTATTTGGGTCTGGATATCCTAACCATATTGTGAATCCTTCAAGTAATTTTTCCATATGCCAATTGGTGAAAAAATTTCTTCACTTTTCTCCCAATGGAAACAAAATTCTTATTGATATATCATTTATGTAAGAGAACACCATTAATCACATGAATTCAAAGTTGCATATCCATATAAATGCTAATAATTATAGTTAAAAGTATAAGGAAACACAATTTTTTCTTATGTGTGTTCTTGTTCACCGTTTTAAACAATAGTTCGAGTTCATATCACAGGAAATTGTTGGGTTGTTGGTTCTAAGCATCTCTAGGAATGTACAAATTAAGTTGTATAGTACTTCTCTAAGATGATTCATATATACATGTTCAAAGTATTAAGTAAGACTTGTACCTCGTATATACTACCACATTTTGATAAGAATTGATGCTTCTTAGGGAGAAAAAAATAGATTTAACTCAAGGTAACACTGACCAATGTGGTATGAGATTCATTTTGTTCTAACTCAATCCTACCATCCAGTCATCATGCACCTTCCGACCTATTTCCAAATCCACGCATAGCTTAGAATAAAGAGAGAAGACTGAAGATTGAATCTATAAGTAACATTCAACTAGAACAATGTATACCGTGTATCATTGGATCATGGGAAAGCATGATGAGAGTACATTCAATGATATCATGATATTTTGTCAACAAATAATAGGAAACAATTTTCCAATCTATTCTATGAACATGATATAATCAACAACTTAAACTCAACAAACAAAATGTTCAAGTATAACATCAAGGTAAAGTTACTACAACGAGGGAAGTGATTATAAACTGAACTTGACTCTAACGACTTTCTTCTGTTCAATTATGTCCTATAGATCATTTAACCATCATTTTAGAAGACAACTATGCTTACCATACATACTTAATTTTGTATAAATGTCTTGGGTTTACAAATAAATGTATTGGTATCAGTGTCTACCTTTAATATGGCATGCATATTATCAACAAAATTTCACTTACTGGTATCAAGTCCATACATACTTCATACTATCCAGAGAGCTAATACTATTTTCTGAAATATCTAGGTGAATGCATGTCTAATGAATCTAATGAATTCGGAAGCACCACATCAACAATATAAATAGTTTGGGATACCTTGAAACTCCACAAATTTTGATACCTTGAACCTCTATTGGAATGTGATTTTTGAATGCTACAACAATATACAAACAACGTTACACATAAAAGTACTAGCAGCATAAAGAACACTTCAATCAACAGACATAAATACAAGTTTTGTGTCCATAAGGAAAGAGAGCCATCATAACATTTTTACAAAGTAGCGAGATACATACATGCATTTATTCAGTCACAAACAAACCTCAATACATATCTCCATGACCTACACCTTGACAAGGATCTAACCTCCAGGAATTTGTGTACCTTAAACTAATGGGCTTCAACAAGCACATCACCCATATAATACATATTTTTCCCTACTTCTAAGGGAATAAGGAGGGCTAGTACTACCTCCACAACATCCAACAAAACTATGTGGTACTGTGTGACCCATGAGTATATACATAACCACCATGACTATATCCCTTAGGGACATCCACTACCAGTTGGTGATATCGCAGTTGGCCCACCCAGACAAGAACCTAGAGGAGATACTTAGGTCCCAAAAGATTGATAGCCATCATTACCATCATGAGCTTCATTGAATGTAATTTACTCATTCTTGTAACAATGTTTTATTAGATTCCAAATCCCATTTGAACTAGGGGTGTCCTATGGTTATCCTAGTATGATAAACAATAATAACATGCTTTAGAAGTGAGTCAGCATCTTGGCTGTAATTAAATGAAAAGTCTTCATACTAAATAAATATCAAACCATGAAAGTGCTTATATTTGGGAAAGAACTTTTCATTGTAGAAAATCACAACATTACTGTGAAGTCATGGAGAATGGAAAGAGAAATTACAAACAATGAAAATGAGAAGTGGAAAATCATATTAGATAGAATTGCCAAGAAATTAGGACAATAACATTTTGTTAGGTACACAATGTCTTTGTGTCTAGCAAGATGCAACATGAATGCATATAGATTATCTAGACGAATATGGATGATACCAAACCCCTTTCTTATCCATTTTGAAAGGAAATAGTTAACCCTTAACAAAACCTTCCTGCAATTTGAAGCAAGTTTTGAATTGTGGGTAAATAGAATTAGGCAGCAATAAAATGCATTATAATTCTAAGGAATCCTAGTTATCTCTACTTTACCTGGAATCATACCCTTGATGAGCCAAGATGTACGTCATTTCTTCTTCATCATTTACTATATTCTTTTCAATAATTATAACTCCACCATCCTTTCCTACAATCATGTAGCAAAGAAAAAAGACCAAGAAAAAAAGAGAGTAAATGATGGGTTTTTCACTGACTAAGAAAAAATGTAACATTTAGTAAAAACCAGATACATAAAGGAAATATGGGTGGGAATGGAAGGCCTACATGGTTGACTTTAGCATTTGATAGCAACCTGTAAGACACAAACATCTATCAATTAAATGTGGATCAGAATGTTTTTCTCAACATTTTAGTTGCTTTGAAGAAGAACAAGTATCCATAAAAAATAGACAAACAAGTACCATTTGAATAATCATGCATCCATCCAGAAAGAGAGAGTTCTCAAAACAATTGAAGAATCATGCATCAATCTAGAAAGATAGAATGTTAAGAGATCAGGTAGCTACATGCCAAAGACGATCAGAGATGGGACAAGATAATGGCTAGGATTAAGATCGTAGATGGATCACAGGCAGCCATTGCTTGGGGGAGAAGAAGGGTTGTTGTGAGATGATGCGCTTGGGAACCAACTTCGTGGCATGTGCCTATGAGCCCCTCTGCTAGGCAGAACACTGAGAAGATAAAAAACAACGGTCCCCCTAGGCTACTTGACAGAACCACTCAAAAGATGAGCGGCCAACAATGCCTCTCAGGATATTGGATAGAACCACCGAGAAGATGTGGTTCGGTGACACCCTCTAGCTTCTAGACGTAGGCACTGAGAAGAGAAAGAGTTCCAGTCAGGATAAGATGCAGTGGTGCAGACTGCCATCCAGGAAGGGGTGCAGATAGGGGAGATGGGGAAAGGAGTTGGTTTTGTGACTATAGAGATGGGGTACATAGCAAAATGAGGGGCGCAGGTTGAGTGTGCGGGAGATGAATTTTAAGAGGGGATGAGAATTTGGTTTAAGAGGAAGACCAATGGCAGTTGTGGTTACATAATTCATTACATTTATTTTATATACATTATTATATTTTGTAAACAAATGTGGTTATGACTACACTAAAAATATATGTATTGGAGAAACAAATCATCAATCCACTACAAGGTATACTCGTTCTTTATCATCACCTTGTTCAACTGTCTATAATCTATACATAGCCTCGTGGATCCATCTTTCTTTTTCATAAACAACATGGGAGAACCCCATGGAGACGTGCTCAGTTTGATGAAACCTTTCTCAAGAAGCTCTTACAATTGTTTCTTCAATCCTTCCATCTTAGTTGGAGCCATCATGTATAGTGCTTGAGCTATCGAATGCTTGATGAGAACTAGATTGATCTTAAAACCAGTCTCTCAAGGTAGGGGAACACCAGGGAACTCATTGGGGAACACATCATAAAACTCACTCACCATGGGTACCTCATAGATACTAGGACTCCTCACCTTACTATCCACCACATGTGACAAAAATGCCTCGCAACCCTATCTCATCATCTTCTCTTCCACCATCGATGACACCAGACACGTCAAAAGAATCTTCATATCTCCTTGGAAGATCCACGTCAAACACCATCTATGAACGTCACCGCCTTGGAACTATAGTCCAATACCACCTGATACTTCTCCAAGGTGTCCATTTCAAGTATCACATCTAATCCATGCATATCAAGTGGTATGTGATCCACTTGGATTTTATGTCCTGAAAGAGAAAGGACACATGAAGGACACACCTCCCGCAACTTGGTGGAACCAACTAACGAGGTTTCTAGATGAAGACTATTCCACCTACGACTAATAGGCAAAGAACAATTATCAATCACTTCTCGAGTGAAAAATGAGTGCATCGCACTTGAGTCAACCAAAAGAGATATAAAGCAAGAAGAAGGCAAATTAGAATGAAATAACTTCATCTGACCTATCACTACTCGTGGATTGACCACTCCTTTTGTCTGACTCATGGCATATGATCAATTCGTTGCTTGTTACCATCCCCATCCTCTAATGGCCTATCCAAAAGAGCCAACCTGCGATAGTTGTCCACATCATTGACCTCCATTGCTTCTAAATTGTTGCCTCTGTGAGCCCTGCTGACTCTGTCTTGGATGTTGGGTCACCTCATCATCCTCCACAGGGCAATAAAGTCGTGTATTCCCAATCTATCCACACTTGTAGCAAGTCTTGCTCTCACACCACAACCTAGATGGCCCTATCATTGATACTGACGTTGTACTGTGGGCTCCTGCTGGTGGAAAATAGAAGCCTCTACCTCTACTTGGTGACCACCATGTATGTGCACTTGACCTCTGTGGTGCTGACAGTGCTGAGAACCTAGGCTTCTTGAAGCCTCAAGATGACTATCCCTAGTACTGTGTCTGTCTCTTCTTGGCACTCGTCATACACTTCTCAACCACTGGTCTCTCTATCCTTCAAACTGACTCCACAAACATGGCAAACTTCTCTCTGTTCTCTAGGGATGAACCTGGTGTTGTCATATCCATCTCAGACACTTATAAAAACATCTAATCCTCTCCTGATCTGTAGCAACCATGTGAGGATAGAACCCCAACAACTCCATAAACTTTGCTTTATATTGATTGATCAACATGGATCCCTACCGGATCCTCTCAAATAGGGATATCTTCTCATCTAGATAGGTCACTTCAGAACTCCTCCCAACTAACAACAACACCAGACCTCTTCTCCTCTTCAATGGCCCACCAATGGCCATCACCCCCCTTCAAAAGATACACATCATGCTTCACTTTGTCTACCTCAGGGATGTTGAGGATCTTGAGGACCTTCTCCAACTCTGTCAACCAAAGATTTGCATCTTCTAGATCCATCATACCAGCATACTCCATAGCCCCAACACATCTCAGCCACTCAAAGGTCTTCCCAGAGCTTGGAGATTCAGTACTGGGAACAACTGCCCTTAGCTATGGTGTAGTCATCTTGTCTATCATGTGCATCATCATTTCCATGAACTGCCCAAACAAAGACCGAAAGGCATGTTTTTCAATCATGGCTTGGTCAAATTGGGGCACTTCAAGCACCCGATCTTCTCTCGCTTGATCCCTTGCACCACCTCCGAGTGCAACAACACTGCTCTCTCTAGCATGTTCTTTGTGTTCTCTAGACATCTTTTCTACTCTTATTCATCTTCTACCTAAGAACAAGCCACTATAAGACATACTTGAGGACACTAGAACAAACTCAAACCCTAGTTCTAGGTCCCTATAGACTCGGCAAACCTAAAGCTCTGATACCAACCATACTGTGGCACCCCAACGCTCCACAAATGAGATTACTCAAAAACCAAATGCTGAATTATAACTAAACATGTGGATTACCAGAAAACACATGAAATTAAAACATATTTAACAAAAGCACCATAAGCTAAAAACTTATCACATATAGGTACACAAGCATGTTACATGCATTACATATCATATCACAAGGTGCTTACATCATTGTGCATCATAACTCTTGTCATTAACCTGTTACATGAGATATCTGTTCCACATATATACATGAACACATGCGATATCTTACATACATGGTTCACAAGCCAAAAACTTTTTATCGATGATATATCCATGAAACACAACGAGATCACCCCAAAGACTTGAGTGTACATGGATTACATATAGGACTCTATCACCAAAAGACTATCAACACATCCAACCTTATCAACTACTTCTCTTTCTGCTTCTCTTCCTCAACTGCACAATCTCTACCTCTTCATGCACGACCACCTAAAAGATGTGGAAACCCACATGGTGAGACCAAACGTCCCAGCGAGAGATATAACTCTCTTCCAATGTGTATTAAAGCACAAATAACTAAGCAGGTAGATAAAATACTTAGTAGGTTGAGCATATTCAACTAAACGATATGTATCCAATAGATAAAGCAGATAGACAACTAAGGAGTTATTACTGAGCAGTAGAAAAATTAATATACTAAGAAGGAATATGAATAATATGTATAACAATTGACTTCTCTTACTGCCTTATAATTCAAGAAATCAATACAAACATAAGGCAAAGGGTTCAACCAATGTTATTCACATTAGACCCTAAGAAAAATACACTACAATGTTGTTTTATGTATTTTATGATTATTGCCCTAAGGATTTGAGTTGTACCACCCAAATCCAACCGACCATTGCTAAGTCGAAATCGGTGTCATTCAAGGTTAATAGAAGAGCTGAAATCCATGACCTACCCAGCACCACTTGGTCAGCACAAGAGAAAGCACCACAGAGACATGTCAATCAACTACACCAATGACATATAGTCAAGCTGAAGGATTGGCTCATGCATGGCCATCCTTATATATATAATCACACCTAATCCACCTTGGTACAAGTACATCGCTGGAAGAACAGGCTCAAGCATGTCCATTCTAAAAGAAGGATTGGCTCACAAATGGCCATCCATATCACAAGGGGAGCATCTCTCACATGGATGTCTCACACCACCTATGATTGTGGATGCAAGGAGGTATTCGACTTGCACCCCCACATATTCAAAAATATGAGCTCCAAGTTTCCCATATGAATGACTCGTTTCACTATCCATCACTAAGACTAACATTGGAATGGATCTATGGCATAGGGCACCCACATGATTAGAGTTTCACTTGATTAATTAGCCAACTGGGTATCTTTTAGCATCAATCAAGTTATAATGTACAAATCCAAAACAAACTCTACAAATATAAGGGAATAGTGAAACTCCATAAGATATAAAATGTATAAGGTGTGAACTACTCACATCATCACCACATGATATTTGTAGTAGTTCCATTCACAAGGCCATTACAAATTTCACATCTCTAAGGGATATCAATCCCTCAATCATATCACTAGAGGATGTCACCTCACAATAGGCAACAAGACTTCACCAGATCATAGGACCCATCACATCAATGTGATCTCACTATATATCATCAAGGCTTATATCCATCACCTTATATCACATAATAGTCACCGTAGCCTACACAAGCCATGACATTCATTTCACCTGCAAGGTTAAGAGCTCATAAACAAGAGAGAGAAAACATCATAATATGATAACCACTTCAAGAGAGAGAAGCAAACACATTACATGACCTAATATTAGGGTTAGGGTTACATGCATGGTGGATTAGGTTTTTATAGCTTTATTCAATCACCAAACCATATGTACATCCTCTCCCACTTTCTTGGAGCATATTAGGGTTAAGGAACATGATTAGGATTCACCAAACAATTATCCAAACAACACTATTTAGAAATCATTACTTGCTTACTCATATACATGTGTTGACTATATGTTCATGTATATGTCTCGATCACCAATAACATATGTGTCTCCAAACTCATCAAGCAAATGTCTCGACCACCTTTTACGAAGGTGTCTTGACTGCAATAGATTTAGATGTCTCAACCACAACAACATCATATGTCTCGACCACCGCAAGGATTAGGGTTTCGACCACCTTCAAAAACACTCATCTCGACCCAAAACAAAACTTGTCTCAACCACAATACCAAAGGCATGTATCGAACTCAAAACAAAGCAAGGTCATGACCAACATAAGACATGTGTCTCGACCAAAACTAGGGCACTTGTCTTGACCCAAAATAGGAACAACATATCGACCAATCACCAAGCATCAAAGTGTCTCCACCCAAGAAGAAAACATGGTGTATCGACCACTAAGGTCAAGCCACCTTAGAAACACTTGTCCATCATCAAACAAAGATGAACTTGGATCAAAACAGAAGTAAATCACAGCCAAAACTGGATATGATCATCAAAGAAAACCACCATCAACTAGGAGGAAAACTTCTCATAAAACTAGTCACCAAGAACCCTAGAACACGTATCTTGAAACCACCACGAATGAGCCTCATGCAAGAGAGATAAAACACATTTAACACATAAAAAATAGAACCTAAACATTATGATACATTAAGGTACACGAGCATCATACATGTGGTCAAAAGCAAGGTCAAAAGATAGGAAGAAAACCACCATCACACCACCAACTCTAAAATCAGGTACCACAAATTAGGGTTTTAGATTTTAAGCAAACAAAGCATCATAACCACCATCATTTAAGCTCTATAGCATGGTAACATCTACTAGAATGTTAGAATATTGATTTAGATTGAGAAACAACAACATGCAAGCAAAGAAAAGTGTAATAATAGAGTGGGTAGAGAGTTATATAACCCGCCTTAAGGAAGATCAACTCCAAGGATTACTAGCTCCAAGCATACAATCACCAAGGGTGATGAAGATTACCCAAAATCTCCACTCTCAGCCACATGATCACCTCAAGAAGAAGATATCAAGTTCAAAGATTGCTCAAGAAAAGAGGGTAAGAGAACCCTTTGCCGAACCAAAGGAAGAAGGGGGGAAAAGAGAGAAGAAACTCCTCTCACTTGGGTACTACCTTGTCAAAAAATAAAATGATGACCATGGATGGTCCATAGTCTAAGGATGAGAAAAGAGAAGAAGATGGAATAGGATATCCAAGGAAAATGTCACAAAATAAAGACATACACTTACCAAGGTTGAAGATGAGCAAGAATCACCTCATGCAAGGGATCATGATCACCAAAGCTTTAAGGATCATCTCTCATTACTCCACTAAGCCCCAGGGATGAGAAAAAAAGGAAGAGGAAGAAAGATGGCCGAAAGGTTCACTTGCATGGAGAGAAAAGGGTTTATACACATGAAGGAGGAGGGAAGTAAGGTGGGGATGAGGTGTCAACACCTAAAGGCATCAAAGGGACACTTGTCCACCTAAGAAACCAACATGCAACCACTTAAACCTTGCATGCATGAGATGGTGATACAATCAATGTTGGGTCTCAAAAACTTAGGTCCCCAAAACATGATTTTGGTCACAACACCTCAAGGAGTTCGAAACAAAGAGCACTATATACATCCTGGTCAAGACAAAAGTCACAAAGACATTCAAGGTCGATATACACCACAAAAGGACAAACTGTCTCAACCCAACCACTCCTAGACCATCATGGTCGAGATAAAACCACCTAGAGAAGGTGTCTTGGTCATGACACTCATAAGGCACATTCTCAAGTTCAAGATAATGGTTTCTATACCCAACCATGCACACATGGTCGAGACACATCAAAACCCTAGAAACCCTAATCACCTCTAAGGGTGTCACCACTCATCCAAGGATCAAACAAGGCACCCCAAAGCATCAATCTCTGTCTCTCATGAAGCCAAGAAAGAGAAGGTGCACACTAGGTGTGGAAAATTCCAATATAACCCTCTCAAATGGGTAAACTGCATATTGACCCAAAACAAGCACATAAAGCACAAACATCATCCAAACAAGCTCAAACTGGAGACTTAAGCTCTCCACAAGCTCTAAGAACATCTCAAGGAAGAGAAAGGTTATAAGCACTTAATCAAGCAAAATAAATAGGGTTAACCCAAAACACAGGTCAGGGGTCTTACAGTATGAAGTGCAAAAATTGTGAGGATAGGCAATTCATCACATATCGACTATGAAATTTGAAAATCTTATCTCTAATGGATGTCAAGCTTACTTATCATTGTACTTGACCCCTCATCAAATCAACTAGAATATATTGAAGTGGTTCAAGATTTACCTGATGTTTTTCATGAGGAGCTACCTAGTATCCCCCCTCCTCGTGAAGTTCAGTTCCCTGTCGATCTCATACCAGGTACCATCCTCATCTCAAAACCCTCATATATGATGGCACCAGTTGAGCTTGTAGAGCTTAAGAAGAAACTGCAAGAACTTCTTAACAAGAGATTTGTTCACTCCAATGTCTCTCCTTGGGGAGCTCTTGTTTTGTTTGTAAAGAAGAAAGATGGTTCCTTGAGGATATGCACGGATTATAGGATTTTGAATCAAGTGACCGTGAAGAACCAATATCCTCTACAGTGCATTGATGATTTATTTTACCAATTGAAGTTAGCTACTATTTTCTCTAAAACGGGTCTGCAAAGTGGATACTATCAAATGTGGGTAAAAGATGAGGATGAACAAAAAATGGCTTTCTACACTTGCTATGGGCATCCTGAATTCTTAGTGATGCCTATTAGATTGACTAATGCTCCTGCCACTTTAATGGACATGATGAATTGAGATTCCTACCCACATATGGATGTCTTTTTGGTAGTATTCATCGATGGCATTCTCATCTAGTCTATGTTGATGGATGAATATCAAAAACATATGTGGGTTTTCTTGCAGACTCTTTGTGAAAACCAACTTTATGCCAACTTTTCTAAGTGAAAATTATGGATAAAGGAAGTGATGTTTATAGGCCACATTATATCACTTGGTCACATAGATGTTGAACCAAAAAAGTTGAAGCTATGACTAAGTGGCAGTCTCCAAAGAATCCTTCTGAGATACAAAGTTTCTAGGGTCTTGCGGGTTATTACAATAGATTTATTAAGAACTTTTATGAATTGGCCCATCCTCTGACCAAATTGACACACAAAGACTCCAACTTTATCTGGACCCCAGAATGTGAAAAGAGTTTTCTAGAGTTAAAGCGTTGTTTGACATATACCCCCATTTGGCCTCACCCGTTGAGGGAAAGCCTTATGTTATCTTCATTGATGCATCCAAATAAGCTTACGTTGTGTTCTTATGCAAGAAGTATGGTTTATAGCTTATGCCTCCTTTCAGTTGAAGCTGAATGAAGAAAACTACCCAACCTATGACCTTGAGCTTGAGGTTATTGTTCATGATCTCCATATTTGGAGCCATTATATGTATGGTGTGCAATTGAGGTTTTCTGTGATCATAAGAGTCTTCATTGTCTTATGACACGTAAGGACATAAATTTGATACAAAGGCATTGGATCGAGTACTTGAAGGATTATGATTTGCAATCACTTATCACCCTGGTAAAGCAAATGTAGTTGTTGATACCTTAGTCGCAAGAAGGATGTTGTCTATGCATTTCTCTATAGTATTGTATGGAGAAGTATGGAGCATGTTTCTAGATGGATACCTAAGTATAAGGATGATGTGGATGATGCCTTTGTAGATAACATGTGTGTGCACATGGCTAGTCTCTCGGTTACTCCATCTTGGATCTCCGAGGTAATTATAGCTCAACTAGCCAGCCCTAACCTTAATGAGATGAAATCCATAACTGAGAAAGCACAATCTGAATTCTCTATTGGTGTTGATGGTGAAATTTAGTTTCATCATCGGTCATGGATATCAGATGTGGATGACCTGAGACAAAAGATGTTAAGTGAAGCTCATGGTTCAAAATATACAATTCACCCTGGAACCACAAAGATGTATAAAAATGTGTAGATAACTTTTTGGTGGAAAATATGAAGAAGGAAATCGCTACTTTTATTGTGAAATGTTTTACCTATCAACAAGGATTGAACATCAAAGAGCTGGTGGACTTCTTTATCCCCTTGATATACCATAGTAGACGTGGGAAAATGTTATAATAGATTTCGTGACAAGATTTGCAAAATCTAGAAGTGGTTATGATGATGTATGGGTTGTTGTAGATAGACTCATCAAGTCTACTCATTTCTTACCTTTCAAGACCACATATAAGGTTCTGAACATGTATCATATATATGTGGATTGGATAGTTAATATGCATGGTGTGCCAAATTCCATTGTGTATGATAGAGACCCTAAGTTTACTTCCCACCTATGGAGCCAGATTCAAGAAGAGATGAGATCAGATCTATGTTTCAGTACATCTTACTATCCTCAGATCAATGGTCAGTCTAAAAGGACAATTTAGATTCTAGAAGATCTTTTACGAGCTTGTGTGATGGACTTGGGAGGTATTCAGGACAAATATCTCATGCTGATTGAACTTTCTCATAATAATAACTACCAAGCAAGCATAAGTATGGTTCCCTTTCAAGCTCTATATGGCAAACCTTGTCATTCACCCTTACGTTGGGATGATGTGGGTGAAGATACTCTGATTGAAACTGATGACATGTAGTTAATGAAAGATAATATTTGTCTGATCAAGAAAGAGATGAAAGAGGCTCAAGATTGCTACAAGATGTATGATGATAAGAAGAGGATGGATGTGAACTTTCTCATTGGTGATTATGTTTTCTTGAAAATGAAATTGATTCGGTCCATTGCAAGATCTAAGGTGAAAGGAAACCTCAGTCCTCTATATGTTGGACCATTTGAAGTTTTGGATAAGATTAGAAAATGTGCTTATTGTTAGGCATTACTTCCCTCTTATGATAAAATCCATGATGTTATTCATGTGTCAATAATAATGAAATATGTGAAAGATCCATCCCATTTTCTATATATCAAACCCATAGAGATCCATGGAGACCTGACCTATGAAGAGTATCTTGTGATGATCCTTGACTCCCGAGTGAAGCAACTGAAGCAAAAAGTGATTGAATTAGTAAAAGTTTTATGGAAGTATCATGGACTAGAGGAAACAACATGGGGTCTCAAAGAGGAAATGCTACAAACTCACCCCTCCCTCTTTACTTGAGATTTCGGGGACGAAATCCTTTTAAGGGAAGGAGAGTTGTAGCGTACCCAAATTTTGGTAATACTATCTTTTACCCCTTTACTCTATAATTTTTTTTAACCCCCACTTAGTTATTTGGTTTGTGATAGGATGGTTATAATCTTCCATTATAAGAGTTAAGCCAAAACATAATTATTTGAGGCCTTTATACAAGAAATAAGGTAAATATACAAGTTTGAGGTAAGTTGTGCAAATTTATCAAGTTGAAGGATTTAAGTCAAATAAATCTTCTAGAACATTTCTTGTGGATAGGTTTAGCGAAAAGTGAGTTACACATGAAATTTGGTTAATAAACAATAAAGGAATACATTAATATGAAGAAAATAGACTTTCCCCTAAATTGTGTGTTTTGGGTATTAAAGTTCTCCAAAAGGAAAAATTGACTTTAAATTCGGATTCTTTGGATCCCTATTAGTCAACCTACCAAATTTCACTTTATTTGGACTTGGTTTACTCATCCAATTTGATTGGGAAAGAAAACAAATTAAAAATACATCACTTTAGTCGAATTCGATTAGGAAATACATTAATGTCTCGCTGCTATAGCTGATACATGTGGATTTTCTTTCATTTGATCATGATCTGATGGGGTGTGTCATCTTCAACCTTGCATCAATTTGGAAACAAGCTGTGAGATTTAAGCCAGACTAAAATCAAGATTTCTCTCACTGTACTCAATCTCTTCTCTATATATCTTCTCCTATGAATTTGTGGCTCGAATTAGCACCTTTCGATCCCTTACTTGAATCATATTCTAGATAATTTGGGAAATACCCAATTCTTGGGGCTACACTCTCCCCACACCACCTTATAGAAACCCTAGTACTCAACCCTATAAATTACTAGCCCTACCCCAACATCTGCACCATCACGAACACTTCTTCTCTAGTTTCAATTTTGACTTGCATAATCATTTCAACCACCACCAAACTCTCTTCCTTAGGATTCCGGCCATAGTAGATGTCACCCTACGTCACTAGGACTCAATCAAACTGAGCAGTAAGGTTCCTTGATCCCTTTTGTTGTTATTTGTTTCACCGATTTTGTGAAATTGTCGGTCAGTGGAGTTTCCCCTATTCTTCTTCATCCTTCTCGGCACCCAACTATTACCATGGCGGGCGAGAGGTAGCCGATAAGGTGAGTGAGGGAAATTTACTTGCCTAACCCCCCTTGTTTCTTTCTGATACTAATTTCTCGCATGGGTATTACTGTAATTCACCACACATTGTTTGATTTTGGTCGCATGCATAAGTGAATGTCATCACAACGATATTGCATGTCACACCCTATTGTTTTGAGAACATTATGCAAGGTCAATTTTGGTCGTTCGCAAAACATTTTCATGAATAATCAGTAAATGTCCTAAAATTTGTAAAAATCATGTCTTTTAATTAGAAACTCCAAAAATTACACAATATGTTTTGGAATCATGAGAGTTTTCTCTATCCTTTGTTATAGTTTTCATTGACTGATTCCCAAGTTGTAAAGACTAGATATTTAGGGTTTTTATTTCACTTATTATCTTAATAATAATTAATGGAAACATTAAAATTAATAAGTTTGAGATTTTTTGTTAGGATTTTAATAAGAAAGCATGAACCCAATGTTAGGTCAATAGAAAGATTCAATCTAGGGTTTTATCAAAGGACTAGGACTTTTATAGTTTCATCATATATAGAACTTGAACCCAATTTATGTACAAAATACTATATGTAGGTTTGAGTTGACTTTATACATGGAAGGGTAGGACTCAATCTCTGTCATAACACTAAAGACAAGGTATGTGCATCTTTTCTATTGTCTTGGCATTGCTATAATGACCAAGAATTATTTCCCATATGAAGGATGTGTTGATATTCACTTTTACATCCATTTGAAATTCTTACTTTTCTTGGATATCACATATTGGTATTCTGACCCCACATGATAAATTTTAGATGTTCTCATTCTATTATTTCATATTCACTAAACTTATACTTGCCTTTCCCTATTTATGTGTATGCTTAGACTAATTTTATTTCTTGTAGTAGTACATGTATACAACCATATATATAGGGTGTGATTTCTCCACCCCAAGTGTGCTTTTCCACTCGTTGTTTATAAAGGGCACATTATCTCCTCTGCATAGGGTGTGTTATCTCCACTAAATATTTATTTTTAGGCTGAGATCATTTGGTGTCTCAGCCCTTCTTGGAATAACTTTAGTCTTTGATTGTTACATGCACAATTTATTTTTTGATATAGTTTATGGAAATTTTTAAAAGGCAAGACTCCCTACTTGTTATTCTTTATTTTGTAAGTGCCTCATCTTATGACCTGATATTTCTCTTGATACTCATTTCTCTTAAGAATTCCTTTATTGAGATATTTTCTTAAACTTTCACTCAACTAAAGTAATGCCTAGTTGTTATTTATTGATCATACTCAGTGTTGGCTGACGTCCTTACTTTTGTTTTCTTTCTATGGGTATTGCTCCACCCCACCTAGAGGTTGTGCAACCAGAGGATCAGGAGATAGGTGGGATGCCCAGATCTAGTTGCAAGAGGACTTTTGAGATAAACAAGTTGCTCACCACAAATAGATCCTATTAGTGTAGGATTTAAACTCTATTGGATGCCATTTATGGCTCCTTAGTTGAACTCTGATGAGAGAATTTTGCAATAGTTAGATTTATTTTACACTGTAACAAAAACTATGTTCCTATTATCATTCTGTTTTAAATAATATTATGAACCCAAATTGTTTGAATGGTTTTATTTTATGGATGTGATTAATCAAGGTATTTTGCAATTATTTCTGTAAATTTGAATAAGGAGTGGTCCTCTCCTTGACCCCACTCCTTATGGCATCCATTTAATATGTAGGAAAAAAAGTTACATTCCGCAAGGAATAGTTACTTATTATACAAAATAGTTACTATTATCATACAATAGTTACTTTCTAGATTTAATAGTTACAGACTAACACAAAGGTTACAAAGTATACATGATACTTACCTTTTGATGCAACAGTTAAAATCCAGACCAATTGGTTAGAAATCAAAATATAATAGCTACTTATTCAACACAATGGGTACATACATATACAATTATTGCTTTCTAATTATAATTTGTGCATGTAACTTCTTTTATATGTAAATTTTGGAAGAAACCAATAATAAACAGGTCTAGAGAAGAATGGAAATTTGAAAAAAAAATCTTGGTGCACGGGACACACTAATGCAATCCCTTACAAGAACTTATTTATAATAATTTTTATCATTTTCTTAATAACAATTGAAGAATCTAAAATTTTCAAGTTATGGTTTGCTTTGTGGAGATGTTAAGAACAAAAACAAGCAAAAAGAAAAAGAAGGGCTTGCCATGACATTGTTTTGAGAAGTTATGTACTATTAGGTCAAAACACTCTCACTTTAAACTACATTAAAATACTACAATACAACAAAGAATCAATATGTATAATTTTTCATATTGTTTTACGGTAAAATTTAATTATGAATGTGGCAGACATGACATTAAAAGAGATTCATACGTTGTCTCATCTTTTAGTATCCCTAACAAGGAGTTTATAAAAATATATTCAATGTTTGTAACATTAACCAATAACTATCACTAACACTTATTGGAAGCAAGCTTTTGAGATGGGGTACATAGGTCTTACAACTAAATATTAAGAAAACCATTTCTAGAAGAGAAGTTGTTAGATGGGTAGAAAAGTTGAACAATGTTTCTACTTTAATGAATGCAATGGAGTCAGAATACATTGTATTTGATAAAGTTTGATTTTTCTTGCAGGTGGGTTTCATTCATGAGTTTTTCAGGGGAGTGCCAGAACATGGAAGTCAAAAGTATCAATGGGAAATTGAGTACCTTGAATGCCCTCATCAAGAATATGTATTGACTGTGGAAATTATATTATGAAGTATCTAGACTTTTTTGTGAATGGGAAAGAGATGGCATTCCAAGTAAAGACATCCTTGCAAATTGGGAAGACATCTTACAAAGAATAATAAAGAATGGAAAACTGTAGGTAGGCAGAGAAGATGACCATGATAAACAAGAGAAGGAGGGTAACACCATGATAGATAGGTAAAGACATCATGATAGAGATCTACAACATTATTCCTACAAGCTATGTTGGCAATTGAATTACACATAGACTCCAGCTGAAGATTCTCCTTAGTGGATGAATGCATAAATAATACCTTTTTAAAAAATTGAAGGGTGGTATTTATAACCTTTGCTCCACCTCATTGATGTATATGGTCCAGGAAGAGCACAAAAATCATGTCTCTTTAGATAAGCTAGAATGTTCCTGTAGAGATTTCTTTGAATTTGAACATGAAACAATTACAGGTTTATATATCTGTGGATAAATCTTTCTTCGACACATGAGGACAAGTTTATTCACCAACATGATAGAATTCAAAGACACATTCATCAAAAGTTTCATTCACACAATACACCATACTTTGATGAACTTCAAATTGAAACGTCTTAAAAATAGCTTTTCTATATATGCCTCTCATTTGCTCCTGCAAAGGAAAGAATGAAGCCAAAGGTAGATTGTTGTACTTGTCATCAAAATCCTTGTAATTTTCTATGTCACAAACATGAGAATAAGAAGTTTCCAAACTAAAAATAATTTCAAATAGAGTCTTCTTGTTATTGACATGGCTTGTAATAAATGAACACAAGCTCTCACTCCTCTGAGTTGTCCTCATACCAACAAAAAAGAATCATACATAAAATAGGGAACCCACTTGTACTAAATAGCTTACACATCACAAAACTAATTAATGGATAACAAGACATTCTCTTCAATTATAGAATTCCACCTCTCTTCAAACATATATGTATCATCTATGTTCCATACACAATCATTCAATGCACTATTTATGTGGTCCTTGTTAAGAATTCCACCTAGTTTTGATGGAATTTTCTATAAAATGTGCGAGTTGTAGAAACGATGCTTGCATGATGGAAAAATAGTAATAATCTCAACTTTCAGTGGTGGGTCTTGATCAGTGATGATGGTAACAACTCTTCACCAAAACACAATAGATATTGCATGAAAATCCATACAAATGAATCAAACATTTCATCCGAAAATAAAGTTCAAGAAAATAGCATTTTCTTGTGATGGTAATCGACAATACCAATCATAGAATACTTATTTGTACGGTAAATATGGTGGCATCACCCAATAGTGCACAATCATCAACAAAGATCGGATCAGACCAAAATAAGTGAAACAACCATTAGAAATTGATACACTTAAAGAAATTATTATTCAATGCTTTGAGGTTTGCAAAATGTTACAACATCATATCCACATCATGATCAGCAGATGCTTTTCTCTTGTTATTAATGTGTTAATGAGATTGTCTACTTGTAAATGTCAATTTTTCATACCACCGGACTCAGATTCTATTAGTTCAAGCTACTTAACACAAGTGTATTGGCTTGACTCATACAAGAAAGCATGCCTTTTTAGTCTGGCTAATTGATGAATTATACCTCAAGTATCCTAGGTGAGCGGTATCAACAAGATAATGATTGTTATCCTCAAAAAATTCACTAACAAACTATCTAGATGAGTACTTGTCCAGTGTGAATTGGATCACAGCTTTGAACCAAGACCTTTCCATAAAATGTCTATGTTTCTTAGATAATTTCTCATTTTGATCACCAATTTCATCACAAATAAGACTCAAAAGACAATCAGATCTCTTTGAATGACTATGATGAACTTGTTTATTACAAACAAAATTTTTATTCGATAAAACTATTGTAAGCCATGTAATAATTATCATCTTTCTTCACATTAAACCCAACCATAAAAACATATCTATAATAAAAGTCTATGTAATCATTAAACTTTGAAATTCAAGTCCAATCATAGGAACATTAGTTGAAGAAATAATCTCACAGTCAACAAATGAAGATGAGTTTAGATTGTCATCACAGTCAATCATAGCATTTCTAGCATCAGTATAAAGATTGGGATCCACAACAATAACAACCTCGCTCACAAAACCTACATAATGACAACTAAAAACAAATACAATAAATGAACATTTTATAAAAACACTAAATAACTAACAACAATAGGAACAACAATGTACAATTCTATCAGAACTAAATAGACCATAAAAAATTTAGTAAAATTTAAGGGTGACACTAATTTAGTAAATTAAAGCAATAAATTTTAACAGTGAATCAACTTTGGTAAAATAAAGCAGTGTAGTGTATTTTTGCCAGGTCAAAAGTAATTGAAATCACTGAATTTTGATGGAATCATATACACACAAACAATAAAACTAAAGAATTGTACTGTAATGAAGACACAAACTACAGTTCAAAAGAATGGCATGATTGTAACATATTTGAAGAAAAACAAGGCTGAATTGAACAAATGCACAAGAAACTAATTTTACCTATGAGAAACAAAAGGAAATTAAATGATCTTGTGCACCTACATATTGCATAGGTATTGCAAAGTTTATCAGAAATATATAAGAAATTAGGCACTATAGACATCCATTTCATGTGTATTCGTTACTGAATTTGGTTCTCTGATTTGTATAATACACATAAGTGGAGCTTTGATTAAAGAGACATAAGGGACATTGACTTATACAATTAACAAATATAGGAGTATTAATTACTAGATTTGGTTCTCATATTTTGTGACAATGTAGATCAATAACATATCCAGATATAGAGAACACATTAGTGGAGATTTGATTCAATAGATACATAGGAAGACCACTTATACAAGTACATATAGATACAGATTATTAGGAAACAAAGTGTATAAAGAAAACCCTTATTCCTAGGATAGTATCCAGTTTAGATAAACTATATATCCAGGAAGAGAGGCTAGGGATAAAACCTCAATTCCAATCAGAATAGATTGATTACCTAGTGCTTTTGCTTCATGAAGATGACGTTTGACTTCTTGTATTCAAGGTGCTCTATATGAAATCCTAAGAAACTAGCAATTTCCACTTTTCTATTTAATGCACAACTTAAATATAAAGCCAAGCATCTATGGCGGTGGAAGGGATAAAAAGAGGGATACAAGAGTGATGATGGGTATAGAAGAGATTGACAGTGGGATGGGTAGTGTAATAGTTAATCGTAGAACTTGGAGAATCAAAGAATCACAATGGGTGCAGGAAGATGAATCTATTGATTCCTACTGTGTATTTTGTTTTCTCCTCCACATTCTCTTCGAGGTATACTCCCTTCCATACTTCTACAACTCTAATCTAGAAATACTGAGAGCTGATATGGAGAAGAAGATGCAGTGGCATCAAAAAATTAATACTTTGAATTAAAATCCACATGGAACGGGTAATGAAATAGTGATAGTTGCATGTGCATTGAATGAACAGCTATATACATATACATATACATATTATATATATATATATATATATATATATATATATATATATATATATATATATATATATATATATATATATATATGATAACAATCTAGTAAGAAACATATCTTGGTGAGAGCATGAGAGGCATTGAATAACTCCCAACAGTTATCAACTTTTAATAATCCAACCGTATGGATTAATAGTAAACATTAATATTACCCTTCCCATAAAATTTCATCATCATCTCATTTTTATAGCATTCACAATAAAAGAATACTATTCAACAATCAGTATTGAATTTCATGCTGACATTTGGATGTATGAAGTTTATATTGTAGATATTGATAGGTTAAAACTACCTAATTATAGTGATTTTTTGTGGGAAGGTAAATGAATTGATGCTCTTCCTATCTACATGGTTGAATTTTTAAAACAAACTATAAATTTATAGTTATTCAAATGCCTCTAATGCTCTCACCGTAGGATGTTTCTTACTGGATCGCTACCATATATATACATATGTATACGTATATGTATAGGTATATATGTGTGCGTGTGTGTGTATATATATATATATATATATATATATATATATATATATATATATATATATATATAGACCATTCATTCACTACTCGTGTGGGTAACTAAGGTTAGTTACTCATGCATCTATTTTGTACGAGGAAGACACATATTTGTAACAAGACAATCAAAATTGTAATGAGATGGCCAAAATCAATTTAGAAAGACTTGTTTTGTACTACAATGTAAATTGTTTATAATTTTGTCTTAAATATCATTTTTACTATTTTCAAAGGGTGTCATAAAAATTTCACAATGTATTTACAAAATGAGTCTTTCTATTACAATTTTGTTCATCTGATTAAAATTATGTGCCTTCCTATTACAAAACATATCCATGAGTAACAAAAATTAGTTACCCACACGGGCAGTGAATATATTCCCATATATAGATATATCCATTGTAACTTAAACATTCACATCTAGGTATTGTTGGTAAATATTAAATAGCCAACATTGGACCAAGACCCGTGATGTCTCTCTCCACCCTAGAAATAACAACACCTATTGAAATTCCTTTTAATTTTTTTTCTTCTATAGACCCTTTATACATCCTTTATAGATTACCAACATGCGGATTCTTATTTTCTAAATTTCCCCCATCAATTTCATAACATTGGGTTTTTTCTCATACTAAGTGATTGATTATTGTTTTGTGTTTTCTTTTATCTCTTCTCCTATTTTTATACATATTAGGATCCTTTCTCTTGTTTATTCTTTTGTTTCTTTTCATGATGTACATATTGGTGATATATTAACCCTCTCCTATTGAAGGCCTTGCATTCAAATCATCTTGATATCTCTTGTAATATGAAATTGTTTCAATAGAAATTCATGAATTATCATGTATGTCCTTCCTTACTACAATTGAATTATACACAAACACAATTTTCAAACTTTACTTGTATTTTACCCTTATTTATATAAACATTATAGAAAAAGAGGAAGAACACACATCCAATTGATGAAATCAATGGCCTCTTTGAGAATATGTGACAAGAGACAAAATTCGTCTAAGAATACCACAGATTCAATAAGCACCTTTAGAAAGATTGTAATGAATTTTTGTTTTCTTACAATCCTTACACTTCACAAATAATAATTTCAAATCTAAGACTCTTGTCATCTATCTCCTTTTTCTATCTATTTGGTGGGCAAATAGAGTGGAGTTAGACAAAATAAAAAAAATAAGACCAAACTATATAAGGCTAAAATACAAGGTAAGAATAAAATAAAATATAAGGTCAATAAGTTATAAGGCTAAATGAGAAGGTAAGGAAAAATGGTACCTTCATATGGTCACTAATCAGTACTTTGAAATGTAGATATTAGTTAATTAATATACATTATCTTATAACATCATAATATACATTATACAAATATTCTCCACCTTGCAACTTATCCATTAAAGTATACAAGCTCCTTCAAGACATATGCTCACATCTTTGTTTGTAGTTCCACTTTCATAAGAGGATTTTAGATTTAAAAGTAGTCTACCAATGCATGTAGATTCAATGTGTGTATGGGCTTAGTTACTCAACCCACCATGTGAGCTTTCCTCAAGTTATACATCTTGATAAACTACATAGCCTTGATTGGAAGAGTCATATCCTTCCTACCTTTATCCCTCAATTTCATACATATGTACCTTCTCTAAGACTCTCCCTCTTTTGATGGTATCATGTTGTGAACTTCATATGTTTTCCTTCATCCAAAGTTTCACAACTTCACATCTATGTGTGTGGATGTTTGCATTTGAATTGTAGTCTTGCATCTAAGAATGCTAGAAAGTTGATTACATTTAGCACTACTTGATTTTGGTTACAAAATCTCCAGCATTCAATATTCTCTAGTAGACCATATACCCATTACTTGCCCTTTGTGAATGACTTGCACATATTCACTTTTCTATGATATTTGCAACCAATGAATTCAATGCCCCATCATATTTTATATATTTGTAAGACTAGGAATAGATAGATCCACAATAATTCCCATGTGCTCTATCATACATCTTCAATGTAATTGTTCTAGCCCTATTGACTTGACTGAATATGCCATTTGTTTTTTAGATGATTAGTCCATGACTTGGTGGAAATTTCATCAACCATCTCTCACTTTGAATGTACAATGCAACTAGAGCCTTAATTTAATAGAAATTATTAGAATTACATTGTTACACAACCATTATTGCATTTAAATATGCTTATTCTAACAAGCAAACCCCACTTTGTAGTTCCTCAAAGTTTAGATAATCTTTTGATATGTGACGATCCTCATCACATATATAACATCCATGTTTTTCCTTGAATTTTCTTATTTTTATTCCATTGACCCTTGATTTTTTATTACTAATAAAAAACAAATATTAACCACCTGATGATGAATATTCATACTATTTCTTTAAGGAAACCACCCCAGTAGATCCACAAACATCTCACTAAAATTGGTTGTAATTTTCTCAACAAGAATATTCATAATGAATTGCTCCCATGATGATGGTAGCAATAAAATTATGAGTATGACCTTGTTTCCCTCATTGATCTCTTCTTCTATGCTTACCAATTGTCTGGAAAGCTTGTTGAAAACATTTACTTTGGATAAGACCTTGGGTTCATTTCCATATGTAACTTGTACAATTGTCTCTTTAGCACCTACATGATTGTCAGTGATTTTTTTTAATGCAGAGGTATTCAAAACTTTTTGTAATTTCTTTAGTGAGTATTTATTGATCATAAAATACGTCAACACATCAAAGAAAACATTAATCATTTTTATTTACCTTATTATTCTTCATCATCCTTCAATTCCCATTAGACAAATGATAACATCCAATTGTGTGGATGGTCCATGCCTATTTTACCCTTCACTTCCCACATCATTCTAGTCTTTAATGTGATAAATCTTACTTTTACTTGGATCTGGAGATATTCCTACTCTTGTTGATAATTCATATATTTTTGTAGAAAAATAACAAGTATACATCATTCCCATCGGTCTTGATGAGTCAAAAACTGATTATTTCTTGGGAAAGTTGGGATAACACCAATGTATGATGCAGAGAAGTCATTGGTAAGCCAACTGATGGAAGGACCTAAACCTATTGCACCAACAACTAGCATTGTAAGACACTCAAGCTTTCTGTCGATGGTTGTAGACTTCTAGAGAGTCTATATCCACCATCGATTCTTGGCCTACACCAAAGTACTAATGCTTGGCCTATGCCATCCCGCCGATGCTTAGCCTACACTAGTGCACTGATGGTTGGACTACACCAGCAACTGATCCTCAGCTGCACAAGAACACCAAAGCTTGGGTAGAAAACCTTACACAAATCACTAGTCTTCTGGATGACATTGATACTCAATCTTCTATCAACCATCAATCAAATGTCTACACGTACAACTGAGAATGAAGCTTCATGTAGTCTATCAGTGCTTTGCCTACATCCTTCCACCGGTGGAATTACTAAGAGTCATTGCAAGCCCATGAACTCCTTACAAATCTCCCTACCGCTAAGAGTTTTCAAGTAAGTGCCACGAGGCATGTGCCTTGAGACTTTGAGTGCAAGAAAACAATATAAGATCTCAAGTTCCTAGGAACGTACCATCCCCTATAAATAGGGGCACCCTACCTTCAAAGAAGGTACTTCTTCCATTGTGACAAAGTGTTGCCCAAGTCCAATCTTGTCATCGACCCACATTGGAAGGCAAGGATGAGATTCCAAACTTGATCATGCTAGCTTCCATAGGTGTCTAAATCCATCTTTGAGAGATGTAAGATTGCATAGGTCGTCATCTCCTTCATCATCACCATTTGCATTAAGAGGAGGTCTTCATCGACTCTTAGTACCTCTATAGTTTTGTCATGTTTCCTCCTTCACTCATTCCATCTATCTCCTTACATTTTCCTTGGGCTATGGTTGACGCAACCCAAAACCACTAGTACAAGGTTAGGTCCATCCAAGATGATTAGTCTCTATAATGATTCCTCCAAAGAATTTTCACTAAGGGTATCTCCCTCTTTTTAAGATTTTGAATTCTACGGTCAAGAATTTGGATTGGTTCTTTGACATAGGAGATATCCTCTCTTAACTTTACAATATCTGGGTCTATAATCTTTTTTATACTAGGATGACATTTCTTAAACATTGATATATGAAAAGCATCATATAAATTGGCCAACCTCAAAGGAAACTCAAGTTTATATGCAATTGGTCCAATTCTTATGAATGATTGGACAGAGACCCATGTATTTAGGAGTTAGTTTGCCTTGCTTCCCAAACCTCAATACACCTCTCCACATTGATCTTTACAAATAAACTTCATCTCCAACCTCAAACTGAAGTGGTCTGTGCATTTTCTCTATATAACTTTTCTAACATGTGCAACCTTCAACTGTTGTCTAATCACACATATCTTTTTCTGTTGTTTCTTCCACCAACTCTGGACCTAGAATTTGCCTTTCTCCCACTTCATACCAAAAAATAGGAGATCTACACTTTTTCCCATACAGATCTTCACAAGGGCCCATGCCTAAACTCAAATGATAACTATTGTTATAGGAAAACTCCATAAAAGTGAGATGATCATCCTAACTGCCACTGAACTGAAAAACACATGCTCTCAGCATATCCTCTAGGGTCTGAATTATCCTCTCTGACTATCCATCTATATGAGGACGAAATTTTGTGCTAAACTTCAACTTTATTCCCAAGGAATGTTGCAACTGATTCTAGAACCTCGATGTGGATTTGGGATCTCTATCAGATATTATAATAATAGGTACCCAATGCAATCTAACTATCTCATCTATACAGACGTTGGCTAACTGTAGCGTATCCCATGGTTTCTTAATTGGTAGAAAGTGAGAAGGCTTTGTTAGCCTATTTACTATTACCCATACAGAGTCAAAACCATGTGGTGTGTTAGGTAATCCAACAAAAAAATCCATAGTAATATGCTCCCACTTCCATTCAAGGATAGAAAGTGATTGCAGAGTACCTGTCATCTTCTGATGTTCATCCTTGACTTGATGACATGCACCAATCCTGGCTACATACTCAGCCACGTCCTTCTTCATACCTAACCACCAATACAACTCCTTAAGGTTTCTATACACCTTCATGTTTCTTGGATTCATTGCATACACAGAAGAGTGAAATTCCTCAAGAATATATTTATTTAATTCAATGTCATCTAGCACAAAAAATCTATCATGTTGATATAGAAACCTTCATATAAATATCTAAACTCTCTCCTCTTTCCTTCTAAAATATCATGCATAATATATTGCAATTCCCTATCACTCTACTGAAGCTCCTTGATGTGATCATAAAATGTAGGTCTAACATGCATCTGTGCAATCAGTCCACCTTGATCAGACACATTTAGATCCAAATCCATCTCCCTCATCTTAACTAACAAGTCTCTTTTTACATATGTCATTGAGAACATTTCTGCAGACGACGTTGACTTTCTACCCATGTCATATGCTACTATATTGGCTTTTCCAGGATGGTAATCAATGGTGATATCATAATCCTTTATAAGCTCCAACCATCTATGTTGTCTCAGGTTGAGGTCCCTTTGTGTAGAAATGTACTTTATACTCATATGATTAGTAAGGACCTAACATGATTCACCATAGAGATAATGACACCATTTTTGTAATGCATATACTACTTCTTTCAACTCAAGATCATGTGTGGGATAGTTATCTTCATTCTTCTTAAGTTTTCTAGAAGCTTAGGCTTCCACCATCCCTTCTTACATAAGAACACATCCCAAAAAACCACATAACCTTTCTCTGCCTCTGGTAATATCAAGACTGGCGTTGTGGTTAACTTCTTCTTTAATGTTTGAAATTTTTTCTCACATGACTTAGACCAAAAAAACAGTTACATCCTTCCTTGTTAAGTGTGTAAGAAGTGCTGACATTGCACTGAAGTTTCTTATAAACCTCCTATAATATCCAACTAACACCTAAAAACTTTTGATCTTAGTAGGGGTTGTAGGTTTCTCCCACTGAAGAACATATTCCATCTTCTTCGGGGTCAACACTGACTCCTTCTCCTGATATGACATGTCCAAGAAAAGATACTTTAGCCAACCAAATTTCACATTTTCTGAATGTAGCATAAAGTTGATGTTGCCTTAACAACTATAGGGCTATCCTCAGATGTTTCTCATGTTGTTCTACATATCTAGAATATATAAGAATATCATCTATAAATACGACTATGAACTAATCTAGATATGGTTTGAAAACATTTTTCATCATGTCCATAAAATCTAAATGAGAATTCCTCAGTCCAAAAGACATAACTACAAACTCATAGTGTCCATATATTGTTCTAAATGTTGACTTTGGTACATTTAATACTTTTGTTCTTAATTGATGATATCCTGATCTGAGGTCTATCTTTGAAAATATTGTTGCTTCACATAGTTGATCAAACAATCATTAATTATAGGAAGAGGTAATTTATTCTTAATGGTTATCTTATATAATTGTCTATAGTCTATGCATTATTGCATGGTTTTATCCTTCTTTTTCATGAATAGTACTGGAGCTCCTTAAGGTGATTTACTAGGTTGATTAAATCCCTTATCTAAAAAATGATGTACTTGATTTCTAATTCCTTTAACTATACAAGTTCCATTCTATAGGTAGGTAATGCTATAGGGTGGCTACCAGGTAAAATATGTATCTCAAATTTTATATCTCTTTCAGGTGGTAAACTTGGTAACCCATCAAGAAAGACATCTAGAAACTCGCATACTATTGGAACATATGCTATACTGGCTATTCTTTTCTCTTCCCTAGCATCTACGAAATGTGCTAGAAAGGCCTCACACCCTTTATAATCATCATAGCATCTTCCTAAGATGATATTGTACATGTGGGTAATACTTTTTTGTCTCCAGTAAAGACACATACAAAGTTACCTTGTTGAAAGATAACTTCTTTCTTCCAACAATCTAACTGGACATAATATGTCTCAAGACACTCCATACCCAAAATAATTTCAAAATAATTGTTATCTAAGGGCATGAGATTAACTGCTATTGTGAACCCACTAAAACTTAACAGACATCCAGTACATACTTCTATCAAAATTGAGGATTCACCTAATGGGACTATTAATAACAACTCATAATATAAATCTTGGGTTAAAAGATTTAATCCACTAATTGTCGATCTTTGAATGGAAGAATGTAATTGTAAGACCCCTAACCTAGCTTTTGTTGGATGTTGCTTGCTTAACATAATAAGATGCTTAAAACCTTAATCTAATCATGTGATGTACCTTAATAACATGTGACATGCTTATGTTTTAAGTTTAGTCCAGTTTGAATGATGTTTGAACTAGTTATGCTATATGTGTATTTGTTTTAGGTCGAGTTGCAATTTACCCATGTTTAGGATTTATCTTGAAATTTTTCACATGTTTGATGTACCTCTTATGTTTTAGCATCTTGTTGGATAGAGTGGTGCATATGGTTTCCTTGTGTACCTTGGTTGATGAGGTGGCATCATGTGCTGAAGTTAGGGTTTTGCATGGATGCCTAAGTGGATGTTGACCCCTTCGTGTGTGGGGACCGATGTGCCTTCTTTTGGTCTTGTTTGTAGTGGTCTCTACCCTTATTAGGTCGCCATGTTTTTTCTTTGACCGAAATATTTTGAGGACCAAGATAGTCTCTACCATACTTTGATTTTATCACCCTTGATGCATGTGTATTTTTAGTGCTTGCATGTCTGAGTTTTGAAGGACAAGTGGCACTTGTGTCTTGACACCTAACCCTCCTTACCCCATCTCCTACCCTTGGGTTTATATAACCCTCTCCTTGATATGCAAGTTATCTATTTACATCCTCTTTCTCTCTCTCATACTTAGAGCTCATCCCTTGTGATCTTGGTGGTGGAGAAGAGCTCAACCTTGGAGCAAGGAGGCCAAACCCTTACATGTGTGATCTAGGGTTGGAGAAACTCTCCTTTGGTGTTCTTTGATCTTGGTAAGTGATCTATCCTTCTTGGTTTCTTTTTTTTTCAAACCTCACCTCTTTTTTCTTTCTCTTGTCTGAACCCATGGGTCGCCATGGTAGTGCCTTTTGAGAACTTCTCTCTTTGTGGTCAAATCCATGGTTTTCCCATGGTAGTACCTATGTGAGATGAAGATCACCTCTCTCACTTTCTTGTTCTTGTCAGTCTAGAAGATTTTGCTCTCTCTTTCTTATTCTTTAATCAAGGGCTTGATTTTCTTTTGAGGTGGTGACTAGCTTGGTCGTAGAGGTGATCAAGCTAGGTTTCTCTCCCATCTTTGGAGTTTCTTTGCTTGGTAGTTGTTTCTTCATAACCGAAGGTGAGTTATATAACTTTCCCCTCAATTATTGTTGCACTCATCTTGTATGCTAATGATCTACTCTAAAATCATGGTTATAACATGCCAAGTGATGATTTCTCAAACTAGGGTTTATGAGTGTGTGGTGATCTTGCTTAGATTAACTCTCTTTCCTAAAACCTAATTCTTGTACTCGAGACCTTATTGATGGTGGAGTTGTTGGTTCTGGCAAGCACACCTTCAATGTTTGGTTTTATCCTCATGAGCATGGTCCAACTATCATGTGGATGATGGATATTTTGACTCTTGTTTGCATGTTTTGACACTTGGTTTTCTCTCTCTTATCTTGGTTTCCATGAGGACCTTGTGACGTTTGTCCTTAGGGTTTTGGTGTTCATATTCTTCTTGTGGTTGTCACCTTAGTGGCTCTTTGAATTCGTGATGTTGATCATCTATTTTGGTTGCTATGTTTCTTTGGTTACATGTGGTCTCTATGGCTATGATGGTCGTTGAGTTTGGGTTGGTTTGGTCTCTATAACCTAACCCTAACTCTCTTGCATGGTCGTTGTATTTCTCTGGTTTTTTATTGCCGCTATATGATGATCGATGTGGTTGTTCCTTGTGGTCGCCATGCTTGAGCTAACACTAGTATTAGCTGGGGAAACCTACCCTAGTGGTTTCTAGAGGTGATTTAGCTTGTATGGTCACTACACATTTATTATTTCATGCTTGGTTGGTTATGATGGTAACGTTTGATATTACGGCTTCCATGAATGCTGGAAGTGGTGAACATAGGGTCGAATATTGTTATTTTCTATTATGAAAACCTTTGTTGATTATCTATGGGAAACCCTAACCCTAATTTGATTATATGATGGTAATGATTATCTTACTTGAGT
Organism: Alisma plantago-aquatica; assembly: GCA_963693085.1. Taxonomy (NCBI): domain Eukaryota; kingdom Viridiplantae; phylum Streptophyta; class Magnoliopsida; order Alismatales; family Alismataceae; genus Alisma; species Alisma plantago-aquatica. Next base: position 401,694,907 of record OY856411.1, read on the forward strand.
AATTAGCATAATAATGAAGTACTATCTCTCTCCTACTTGTTGAAACCCTAATTTGTTGATTGAATGAACATCATAGCTAATGCTTTCTCGTAATAATGCTTATGTGACACATGTGTGGTTGTTATGAGCCTTGATTGGGAATGGAGAGATAATAGTGTTCTTGTAGGAAACAATGAGAATGGTCTTATGACCTTGGCAGAGGCTTAGAGCCTAATTGAGATAATATCCTTTGTGTGATGTTATAAGGGATTGGTATCCCATGGTGATGTGACAATGGTGATGGTCTTGTGTATGGCGGAAAAATAGTATCATGTGGTGATGTGATTCACCTTATGCTTCATATGCTTTATATCTTCTAATGTTGTAATATACCCTTATCTTGGTAGAATATGTTTAGGGTTTGTACGCTTAAACTTTATTGATGTAGAATAAAAGACACCCAATTGGCTTAACTAATCAAGTGAAACCCTAATCATGTAGTTTCCTTATGCCATAGATCCATTCCAATGTCAGAACTTGTTGGATGGTTAAACAAGTATTCCTAAGGGAAAATCAGAGTGCATACTGTTGAGTATGTGGGGTGCTTGGAGAGAACATCCTAGTCATCCAGACCTTAGGTGGTTGAGAATGGTTTTGATCGTGTGTCGGATATTGGTATATGTCATTGTGTGAGGCTACGGTGAGAACAAATACAATAATGCCTCAGTAATACCGGTGTGTATAACCTGATTTCTAGCATTGTGACATGTACCAAGGAGGGCTAGGTGTTTTCATCTTGACTATATGTTATTGGTGGTAGTCAGCTAATATGTCTCTATAGTGCAAACTCATATTGATCAAGTGTGGAGAAGATCTTGGAGTCCGACTCTTCTAGATCTTGTATGGCATTGATTTTGACTTCACAGTGGTTAGTTGGATTTGGGTGGTACAACTCAAATCCTCAGGGCTCAATAAAAGGCATAAGACGTCCGTGTAGTATATCTGCTTAGGGCTAAACATGACTCACATTGGATGTTTAACTTTGCCTTATTTCTTGCACTTCTCAGTTGTATAATAATGTGGTGAAAGAAATCGATTGTTATACATGTTCTTCATATTCCTTCTAAATGCATAACATGTTCTACTTATCAATTGCAGTTTCTTATCCTGTTTAGCATATATAACCACTTATAAGTTATTCATTTAGTTGAATTTTTTCATCCTATTTAATAATGTTATTTCTTGCTTAAGCGTAATCTGTGGTTATAATAGTTGTCGGATGAGAGTTATATCTCTTGCTGGTACATGCGTCTCACCCTTGTGGTTTGCCACATCTTTTTAGGTGGTCGTGCACATCATGGTAGAGATCATGGTGTTAAGGAGGAGCATATCGGAGATTGGTGAATGTAGAAGGTTGGATAAGCTATTGTGTTTTGTAGTAGAGTCATATGTATCGTCCTTGTACTCTCAAGTCTGGGAGGGTTGTGTTTTGTAGGTGATACGTACCTCGATACGTGTTTTGGCAGTATGCCTTGGTTGCATATATGACTTGTAAATGAACATGTTATCTATTGTAATAGGTACATGGAAGTTGGCCACTATACTGATGTACATACATGTCCTAGTATGAGATATGGTACAGTTTGTGGACCCTTGATGAAATATTCTTCCACACATAATGGTTATATGAGTTCCATTTTAATTTAACATATTTCATGGTAATGTGCATGTTTAGTTGTTAATAGTGTGCTTTGGTTTTGATTTATCTCATTTGGTGTGATTGGTGTGTCACAGTGTCACTAGAATCTATCAATATTGTAATGAAAATTTTGTTAAAGAGAAACATCTCACTTGTCTCAACTCTGGGCGAGACTACACCTTCAGATGGTGTCATTGTGAAGAAGTGCCTTGTAGCTCTCCTGTTTCCATGTTTTCCACTACTAGTACTAGGTCTTCCCCCTCTAGAACTTGAAGCCATAGAAGAACTTCGTCCCTCTAATGGAGTCTAGCACTGTGAAGACTGAAACTATAATTGTGAACCTTTTTAGCTCCCCAATGCTGACCAGAATGCGTCCTGCTGCAATCATCACACGTGGTTGAATCCTATCTCTGTGGGCATGTCACTGACATTGATGATCTGGAAGACCTAGTAGGATATGTCCACTTGGGTGGTGTACTCCATCCACTGGAACTGGGCTTCCTCCACTCTGTGAAGAACTAGATCCTTATCTTCCCAAACAACTAAGTCCTCATCCTATCTTGGGAAAGAAACCACCACCTCTTATATATCAACCACTGCTCTATCCTCCTCTACTAAAGTTTTTAGATATTTTCTTGCTCTCTGACTGCTTATCAACATTAACTGACTCTTCTACATGTCTTGTTGCTTCCACGAATTCACCATAATTTTCTCTATCTCTCTAACCAATGGCTGATACATTGTATCTAGTTTTTTATCTTAATCCTTGTTGAAATCTTCTGCACTTTTCAATGTCATCAGGTACATGCTACATGCAAAAATTTGTCAACCTTGTGAAATATACCTTATATTCACGAATCATCATATTGCCTTGTCTAATATTCTCCAGCTGTTTAATCTTATCACTTAGGAAGGTAGGAGGAAAATTACTTACGGTGAAACTCATCCAAAAATTCCCTCCATGTCATCAGTGTATTTCTCCTCTTATCTTCTACTCTGCATCACCACAACTTAACATCTCCCTTGCTTATATAGACTGCATGGTTGATTTGCTTATCCTCTGATAACTCCATTAGTTGAAAGACCTTTTCTAGGTTTTGAAGCCACACCTCCACCATAGTTGGATATGTTGTTCTAGAGAATTTAGTCCCACCAAGCTTCTCCACCAGCTCATAGGATCTCATTAGATCCTTATTAGAAGATGAAGACCTCCTTTCTATATTATATTTTTCTTTTGTCTCTAGAAAAATATGGTACATTATTTTCACTTGATCCCTATCTTCTCCACCTTGAGACATCACTCAAGGGTCAAGACCATAATGGCTCTTAGCTTGTTCCTCATCATCTCCACATCCCATCCTTCCACCTGTATATCCATAACAGAACACATCTATTAGGAAATTGTAGTTCAAAGAGGAAATCATCCTAAAAATGTCAGTCTCTTATCGCCCCTATCCTAAACCTAAACTCATTTTAGGTTCAACCTACACTCTGATACTATAAAGGTTGATGTGACCCAAACCCACTAATCTAGGGTTAGGGCCCTCTAAGAGGATTACTTTAATCATCAACCTTAAATCACTTACAAAAAAAATCCATAACCTTTTATTTTCTCAAATATATAGCAACATCACTTAACTAAATGATAACGTCTCATTTAAAAATAACAATAAAGGATACAAAAGAGTTCGACTATTACATAGAAGAAAGAGTTTCACATATAATATACATCATGTACATTTCAGTACAAACTACTCTCTATTGTCACTCACTCATTCCTAGGATCCAAATAAATATTAAGAGACCATCTATCTATTCTAACTACTCCTTTTTAGGACCTATGTTCTATTCTTGATAAAAATTGGCTTCTTTCTCCTCAGGAAGAGCTGGTCATTTACCCATAGAAATTGTTCAGTAGGTTGATGAGCTATTGGTTTAGTGATTTGAAAATCAATAGGTAACTAAGATATTTATAATGTTTACAATTGATAGAACTTAAATACAGATAAAGGATAACCTAAATCCATTCCTGAAAATCAATAGGTAACTAAGATATTTATAATGTTTACAATCAATAGAACTTATTTATAATGAAAATCAATAGGTAACTAAGATATTTATAATGTTTGAAATATATTAAATATAGATAAAGGATAACCTAAATCCATTCATTTGATTTTTAATCCATTTATTATTCCACTAAACCCACATGAGGTGTACCACAATATGCGAAATTATCACAACAAGCTATGATCTCACTATACAAGGTTTAGAGGCATGCCTGAGATCCTAAGTTTGTAGTCTCAATACCCTATCTATAGCAAGCATCACCACGTATGGATCTCAATAGCTAATGAGAAAGACATGATATCTAGACTCCTCCTCTAAACCTGGGTACTCAGGTGGAGAGTCAAAGTACTATGGCTTATTCTGCATCATTGGACCTACTAACCACTGATCACTACAACTTGTAACACAGGTACCACCGGAATCCCCAGTTGGTGTTGGGTACCACACAATTCATAAGGTTTCTTTTGTACCGATCAAGATCCCCACATCCTACTGATATGATATGGCTTACCTCAATCTGGACTACCTCTAGTCAAGAAGTCATTTCCTTCTCACAGTGTAGGACTCATCCTGTGAGGATTCTACAGTGTCCAAGGCATCTATCATCTAGTAATAATTCATGGTTAAACAAGATTCATCGTCGATACTAATAATTATCTTATTTTTGTCATTTATGAATCTCATAATAAGCATAATAAGCATAATAATCATCTAACAACTTTCTAAGTTCTTATAAACCACAATTCAACTCTCTAGTTCTGAATTTGGGCAACCCAGCTTCCCTAGTGCTTCTATTTACACAATTTAATCACTTTTCACTCATAACAAGTCACGTAGAAACTTTTGACATAATATATATCACTAAAGTATGATCAATAAAGCATTTCTACTACTAAATATCATTGCACAAATTTATCAATTTATCATAGTTATCATGGAGAAAGATTTAAATATTGAAAAACTATTAGTTGAATTTTTATGTTGTAAATTTGGGTTAGAAGATGATTTTCCACTCACAAATCATGTCTAAGATTGCTAGAACATGGGTTTAAATCTACTGAGCCTAAATTCCAGCTTGTGCAGGTCTTATACACGCTTTAAGTGTTAGAGGTATTAAACCTTGAATCAATCAATTTGGAGGTAGAAGACGAAGAAGGAAGGAGGAACAAAATCTCCATAGTTGAATGGATGATCGTTGACAGAGAAAATAAGAAAAAGAGAAGGGATATATGGGGTAGAACTATTTACCATGAAGGATCTGTGGATAGTTCATCGATCTGTAGCTAGTTTTCAATTTCCCCCCAAAAATCACTGTCCAAATTGCCTTCTAGGTCATCTTCTCATCAGTCTAAGGGTCTGAGTGTAGAGGGTCAAATTATGTTTCCAATGCACTTTGTTTCATTGAATACAATATGTATAGAAAAAGTTATGGTCGTTTTATGATTGGCTATCCTAGGCGGAAATTCTTGACAGTTGATGGGCTTACCGAGCCTTCTCGGTGGTCATTGGGCCCTCTTTAGTGTCACTTGGTGATGGGTAGTTGTCGAAGGCCCATCTAGGCAGTTTTTACATTTATGTACATGACTAAAAAGTCCATAACTCTCATTTTAACTCCGATTGGGTTCATTCTTTTTACGTTGAATTCATAATTGGATTTTATACAATCCTACAATATTAGTTAGATAAGATTCCCAAATAAAAATTTATTTGTTATTTATTTCCTCAAGTATCATTAATTTTCTTCCCACATACAAGTATGGGCTAATTCTATATCAACTAAAATATCGAATCTTGTGATATGCTCAAGTCATGATTATGAGTTATCCATACAAGTATTTGAAATTACCAAGGTTAAGATAAAGCACCAGGTAACTATATTACTAGTAAAGCACAACAAACATTAATGTTATCTTAAATCCTTAGGATTATCAGCAAAGCTAATAGAGGATTGTAATAATGGCCTTTATCATTTGTAAATATGTATTGTTTGTTGTGAACATGAGTAGATATACCGCTTTAATTGGGTTGGGAGTAGCCAATAATTCTATCCTAAAATGTAAATATTCATATCTCTCATTCATATATTCTTATCAATGTTTATCTCCTTATTCTTGTCTTGAATGATTCACTAGCATGATTAATTATCATCTTGTGATGTTTGATTTATAATGCCTCAAAAGTGTATTATTAGTTCAGATCTATAGTTAAGGAGTGGTATGAATTGCTTTAAAAAATGAGTGGTTTGAATGCACAAAAGTGTTAGAATACTAGAGTTAGTGATCATATTTTTGAATGTTTGATTGTTTTTTTTTCATCTCGAGAGATAGAGAGACATTCCTATGATCTAGATCTAACCTGATTTCAAGATATGAAGGAATATACACCTAATGATGATTGGTCGTAAACTATGCCAAGGGCATACAATGGGTATGAATGTTTGCATGTTGGTGAGAGTGCCTAGATGGAGAAAGCCAATCCAAGTTCCATCCATATTCTGAAATACATATAAAAGATCTAACTCTATTTTTCTATATGAATTTAGTTCATTTTTTTCTTTTGTTTACATGTTTATTGTTTAGCTACTTTGTTCCATAAGGGACACTTCATATACATGTTGGTTCGACTTAGACAAGCTAAGGCTAAAAATAGTAAATAGCTTGTCTCCCTTGTCCCGTGTTTGACCCCGCTTACTACACAAGACCCCATATTATATTTGTGGGTGTCTGAGGTCTCAAGTATAAATTCAAAGTCTGATTAGTCTAGACTGCACCTCCATTGCGGACATGCAAATCATAGATGGTCAACGTTTGGCACCATTGTTAGGGACACACAATTGATAAATGTTAAGGACCCAAGTCTACTTAGACTTTGTTAGTGCTATTGAGTTTAGTAATGGACGAGTCACCCACTCTTTTAATTTGATTACACTATATATTTGGAGTTTTTTTAGCATGTCTGATATCTTACCTTGACTTGATCAATTCTTTTAGTTACTTAGTGTGATCTACCCTTTTCTTCACCAAGGAAGAAACAATCATTGCATAGAGGAATGGAAATGGAAAAAGGAACGGGAATGGGAACAACCCACCCCACCTCTACCACCTATTGGAGGTGGATCAAGGCAAAAATCAACCACAAGACATCCATCTCTTTGTTCCTTAGAAGTTACCTACGTCAATGAGATGAGGTAACACGTCATACTCCCAAGAATATATGTTGTTAAATTTTAGCTGAAGCTAGCGTTCATAGTCGTAGTTCAGTTAGAGAACCTTTGGACGAAATCCACTCTAAGGACAACCCTTATCATCACATTGAAGCCTTCAAGAACATTTGTGATACATTAAAGATCAATAGGGTTCCTCAAGAAGTGACCTACTATAAGGCTTTCCACTTCTCTTTGAGGGAGAAAACTCTTTCATGGTATCAAATTTTGAAACATGACAACATCCATATTTTGGAAGTCTTGCTCGATACCTTTGTCACTAAGTTCTTCTAGTAAAAAATATGATCTGATGCAGGAACAATATCACCATCTTTAGCTAGAAACCTAAAGAAAACTTGAGTGATGCATAAGGAGAGTTACCAAAAATAGTAGAGAGATTGTCCTCACCAAAATTTTGATGAAGGTTACCTAGTTACTACTTTTTACAATGGGTTCACTCAGAGTGAAAGGACGTATATAGATGCAGTAGACGGGGGTGATTTCATGGGTCATGACTGGGAGGACTTCAAGAAAATTATAAACAATATGGTTGTATTGCAAGTCAGTTGTGAATATGAAAGGTGAGGAACTAGGAATGCTTTTGATGTGTGGGCCATATCAGATTCAAAAGGTTGAGATGCCCTCATTGATAATCTCAACAAAGTAGCCATGGACGTTCTTGACTTGAAGGAGACCAATGTTAAGCGAAAACATTGTGCGGATATTGTAATGAATTGTGACACTTGTGAGGAGAGTGGACATGGAACCAACTATTTCATAGACACTCACAAAGAAGAAGATAATCAATATGGATCTGTAAAAAATGTCTCCTATGTCAATTACAAGAGGTTGAACCATCCATGATTTATCATATGGGAACACAAACGTGATGAAAACTCTCACATTTTGAACAAACCTAACAATAAACCTTCTAAAACACCTATTTTTGGGAGAGGCGGGTGGACCATCTAGGTTTACTTGTAACACAAATTTCTACAAAATAGGGACAATTTCCAGAACCAAAACCAGAGCCAACCTCATACTGACATGATGGGTGAGATGTTCACCTTTGAAAAGAGGCAAGTTGAGATTAATGACAAGATATATCAAAGAACCATTAATAAAAATAATACATTGAGTATTATTCAAGCCCAAATGGTGAGTGTCACTGGCAGATAACTGATTTGCAACAACATAACAAAATGTTAGATCAACAGTTTGCTAATCTATCAAACCTCATAAAGAATCAAATAGGAAGAATCCTATCTAACACCATATGAAACCTAGGAAGGTGTAAGCTTCTATGATTGCCACTCCCAAGTCATCAAATTTTCTTGAAACCAAAACTTCAGAACTCCTACAAGAGTGTTACTATTCTTATACACTAGATGGAAACAATAGAGGTCAAATAGGAAAAGACCCCTACTACAATTCCTGAGAAGATGACACTGAAGGAGAAAAGTAAGAGACAGAAGTCAACTAAAGATAAGAGTTGAGAATATGTTGTGGAGGAAATTACCAATAGAGGTTCATATGCTCTAATGATCCCCTCCCTACAAATTGATAAAATCTCATTTATGAAGAGATATGAGAAATTTATAGAAGATGTGAAGAAGATACAACGTGACATCCTATGTCTAGACGCCATCAAGGAAATGGTGACTTATGCCAAGTTCTTTGAGGACTTGATAACTAAATGACAATGATGTGATGAGGTAGAGACAATCAAGCTCACAAATATGTCAAGTGCCCCTATGCAAGCAAAGATGCCAACCAAACAAAAATACCTAGGAGCCTTCATTATCCCATTCAACATGGGAGATAATGAAGAGGGAAAACAACTCACTGATTTAGGAGCAATGTAAGATACTAGATTTTGGTACTAAATTTAATTTTAAGATATGATACATAATCCTCTCTAATTAAAAATCATTGTTGCTAAAATTGCAATCATAATTATATTTCATTAAATTATCTTGAAATTTGAGCACCAAAATGCAATTTGTCCCCACTTTGATCTAATCATTCTATTTGAGACCCACAATTGAAGAACAAAACTCAAATATGAATTATTGGAATTGGAATCACACAAAAATATGAATTTAAATATTGGATAATGGTATTTGATATTAAGAGAGTAATTTTATTAGTCACCTAAGAATCCAAAATACAGGAGTTAGTATTTTTAAATTTTAGATTAATACAATTTGAAGGTGTGGTTAAAATATCAAATTAAAGATATAATTTTTTAAAGAATCCACCAAAAATGACTTAAATGGGGGTCTCATTATCAGTCAAATGGGGATTTGTCCTTGTCACCTGCTACCCTAGATTGCCATTGTTGCGGCTATGCAAAAGAAATGATGGGTTAGTTCTCCTTCCACTCTCAACTGTTTCACATAATTTCAATTGCATTGGCTTTTTTCTTGAACCTTCTAACCTATTAGATGGATCTTGAAGTACTCCAGACGTCATAGGAAGGACCTCCATTAAAGCTCCCTAAAGCTTGACAAAAACCAACAATTGATTATTAATGGCTAATTGACTAACTAATGAATGGTGAGAGCCTTACTAGAATCCTTGATAGGCCATGATGCCCCTATAAACCCTATACCACTCCTCTATCACCCTATATAACATGTAAAACCCATTTATGATCTGAATTTAAGAACACCAACACTGTCCTTTTTTGATCCACATAGAATCTACATAATCTGAATTCCTCGACTTCAACCACCATCTCAGAACCCAGTCATCAAATCACATCCTCCTCTTGGACTGTTGAGCCGTCAACCTATGTGTTTGACCTTGGTTGCATCAATTGAAGACCACCACACCACTGCCACCAGCTCACTACATGGCAACAATGAGAGACACTAAAAAGTATGTCAGTCAAGACTAATCGTAGGAATGTGACCCAGTTCCCGGAATAGAGACTAAGTTATCTAAGCATAGAGAGGTAAAAAAAAACCTTCACAGCCTTATTTCGGTCCTCTAATATCCTGAGCAATGTCGATCATCTCTGCAACTTCAGCACAAACCGCCTCCTCCAAACTTGAACGCTACTCTCACAAATGACAACCTCACTACCCACTATAGAGCCACACGTCCATGGAGACCCCATAGCAGTGACTTGTGAGTCTAGAGTCAAGGAACAACATTGAGCCTTGGAGCAAGTCCTTCGATCACTCTTCTCTAGTGTCGTCAGAGATTCATGAGAAATTGGCATCCTTGATCCTTGTGGGTATCTTGATTAGAAAAAGTCAGTTGGAACATGTACTAAATTCTCAATTCTATTATTGAACTATTTATCTCCCACTTGAATTTCATTCATATAATTCTAACCATTTGTCATTATCCTTTCCCTCATGTTAAAGGCTAGCACGAAAAAATTGAATGTTGAACATTGTTGAGTATTAGAAATATTGGTTAATTTCGATATTGGCACAAAAACTCAAAATATTGGCTAAGAGATCTGGCTCACTAAATTTAGTAGGTCGTATCCCTCAACCATGTGAAGTGGATAACAAACAATTAAAGTTACCCCAATACTGGTTATCCCCAGAGGAAAAAGTGTTGTTCTCTCATAGAAGGGAGAACACTAGGAACCTAACCACTAGAGAAGATGAAGTATTATATTGCATGTGCTAACAGATAAATCATTTCATTTTTAGAATAATTTGATATCTTCGTATTAGTTTTGGGGATCTCTTTGTTGTTTTTAGTTACCAATTTACAAGGATATACCCATCTGAAATTAATATGGTAACTAGACCATCCTCTTGTTATTTCCATAGTCCACCAAGAAAACTTACCTAGATTTGATGGCATAAATCTTTATTTTTTTAGGATAGCTCAATAATTTGATTTAGTACCAAACTTGCCTACTTATGTTTACCTTATTGGGGTCCATGTGTTGTTTCTTTCCCATATGGGAATTCATCGATAGAAGGACAAACCCATGTTGAAGATCCCGCTGGTGATATTGGAGACTAAATGGTGAAGGAGCATGAGGTTAGGTGTCGTGATCTACTTTTCTTTGTTACTTTTAGCATTGTAGTCCCTAGAGGAAAAAATTCATTATCTTATGTTTATGTTGATAGAACAATATTTATTTTTTCCTTTTCTATGTTTAAATTACTTTGTTATCATTTATGGATACATGGTGTGAAACTATATTGTCATATGAAATGGTATCAGATCCATCAACAATCAACATCTACTTTTCTCCAAATTAGGGTATCCTGTTATGGCCCTTGTTAATACTTATGTTTTCTCATATCTAGGAGAGGCAACCTATTTGGCCTGAGAAACCTAAATCGAAGTACCAAAGTTTGATAGTGAAGAGTACTATACATGCTCCCCACCCCCCTTGGGAATAAAAGAAAGCATCATACCCCCACATTGGAGAAGATAAGAAAGCACCATACCTTCTCATTGGAAAAGAAAACAAAGCATCATACGCCCTCATTGAAGAAGAAAAAGAAGTACCATACACCCTCTTCTTACAAAAGAAAGTTATGCTATACACCCGCATCAGAGAAAGATCAACCTTCTTCCCCAACTCACCGTGAGGGACCCCCTTCACCCCTAGAGAACAATGCGTCTAACCAGATGTCCCAACTTCAATAAATCTTGGGGTCAGCCATGGAAGGGTTCATTCACAAAAGTGGTGAGCCCAAGGAACCTACCCTCATTGACTTCTTGAAGATGAAACCTTGTCAGTTCAAAGGTGAAAGTGAAAGAAACATAGTGGGTAAAGGTGACGATTGGACTCTAACTACTCAAGATATATAGGAAAGTACAAGGGGTAAAGTGTGTTGCCTTCATTTTGAAAGGAGCAGCAAAAGTCTGGTGGCAGAACCTGTCTAGTACCCATCCTGGAGGTACTACATCACTGGGATGGAAGGGATTCTTTGAGTTCTTACTTCATTAGTATGTCCCATAATATGCGTTCATTCAGAAAGAACTAATTCATTTCTCCAAGGGAGTGATTCCATAGTTGAATTCCTTAGTCGCTTCACCCTTCAAAAGAGGTATGTGACTAGTATTAATGAGCAAAGAAAGATCCAAAGTTTCATGAAGGGACTCAACCAAATTCTAAGTGACATCTTGGCCCCTCAATTCCCTCTAACATTTGGTCAATTGGTTGCTAAAGCGCAATCCACAGAGATGCACTTGCAAGACTCAGTTTGTTCTACACCCCCGTAAAGCAATAGCAATAGTAATGGAAGCAATCAACATGGTAGTAACAACAATCATGGAAGTAGTCAACAATGTCACAATGATAACAACAAGTCTCTTTCATCCGGTTCACAGTCCCTATTAAAACTATGGGAAGAGGCATTGTGGATAATTCTACCATCTGTCACCCCTTTGCTTCAATTGCTTCAAGCCAGGTCATCACAATGCAAATGGCCTTGAGCCTCAAAGAAACAACTATAATCCTAATGTGAACTATCAGAATACCCCAGGTAAAGGAAGCAACACTAACGCTGGGACTTCTACTACTCAAAAGCCTAGAAATCACCACCAAGGGAAGTTATATGCCATGAGGGTTGAGGAATATGAAAATAACAAGATATGATATTTATTGCTGGCTAACCCATGAAGGTCCTCCAAATTCTAGGTTAATTGTTTACCTAGATCTACTCGAAATCCAAAAACTAACTATATAATCTATAGTGTGACTGTTAGAAACCCTAGGGGTCGAATAAAGACAAATTATCACAGTTTTACTTGACACATGCACCTTTGAGAAGGAAGGAGTTTTTGGTAAACCCATTTACTTGACATGACCATTCACCTTTCCTCCAAGAGTTGGATTTGTTTAGGGCTTACATACTATCTCTCCCCCTCACCCTTGTCAAGCCTTCGATATGTAGACGAAATGAGCATCATGTATATAGACCTACCTTAATGAGCTCACCTGTCTTGGATTTGTGGTGAAATCCCTTTTTAGGGGAGGCGAGTTGCAACATATTGAATTTTGGTACTAAATTTAATTTTGAGCTATGATACATAATCCTCTCGAATTGAAAATGTCTTTTTCCAAATTTGCATTCATAATTACACTTCATTGCATTATCTTGAAATTTGAGCACTAAAATATTATTTGTATCTGATCATTGAATTTAGGACCCACAATTGAAGAATTGAATCAAATGTGATTATTGGCATTGGAATCACATAAAAATAAGAATTTATTATTAGATAGTGATATTTGAATTAATAAGAGAGTAATTTTATTAGTCACCTTGGAATCCTAAATATAGGAGTTAGTGATTTTAAAATTTAGATTAAAACAAGATGAAGGCATGGTTAAAATTTCAAACTATAAGTAGTAAATTAAGAGATATACTTTTTTAAACTATCCACCAAAACTGACTTAAATAGGGTTCTGATTCTCGATCAAATAAGGGTTTGACCTCATCACTAGCTACCCCCGATCATCGCGCCTATCCTATAGGAGGCCTCCTATAGAAAGATGGTAGGAGACCAATCAGAATTTTCTATAGTATTAATGAATTCATTTTAATGATGAAAAATATTTTCTCTCTCCATTAATGTTTTTATGGATTGGGTTTTTGGTGTATTCATTGGTTGTCCTATACAATAAGTATATGAGGCCTCCTATACTACCAGTTTTCCTGTCACGGCTATGCAGAAGCAACAGCCGGCCAATTCTCCTTCCGCTCTCAAATGTTTCACATGATTAAATTGCTTTAACTTTGGTCTTGAACCTTCTAACATGTTGGTTGGGCCCTGAAGTACTCCAAATGCCAGAGGAAGGGTCACCATTAAATCTCCCTAGATCTTGAAAGAAATCATTGATAGGGTAATAATCACTGACTGGCCAGCCAATGAATGACGAGAGCCTCACTAGAATCCTTGACAGGCCACGATGCCCCTACAAACCCTAGACCACTCCTCTATAATACACAACACCCAACTGTGATATGAAGGTAAGATCACCAAGGCCTCCCTTCTTATATCCACATGACTCTACACCACCTATCTTCCTTGACTCTGACTGCCATCTTATAACCCATCCACCAAATCACATCCTCCTTTGGGATTGTTGAGTCATCAGCCTATGTGTTGGACCTCAAAAACATCCACCGAAGACCACCACGCTACTGCCACCAACACTCCCCATGGAAGTGACAAGCGATGTTCAAAACTACCACAAAGTCTATCAGTCGTGACTGATTATAGGAACACGACCTAGTTCCCTAAATAGTAGTCAGGCTATCTGAGCATTGAGAGGTACCAATACCCCTTCACTGCCTTACTCTGGTCCTCTAATCTCTAAATAAAATATCGATCGTCTCTGCAACTTCAGCACAAACTGGCTCCTCTAAACTTGGATGCTTCTCTCATAGATGACCACCTGACTACCCACTATGGAGCCACACATCTGTGAAGATCCTGAAGCAATGACTTGTGAGTCTAGAATAAAGGAATGACATCAAGCCTGGGAGAAAATCCTCGATCAGTCTTCCCTAGTGTCATCAAATATTCATGAGAAATTGGCATCTTTGATCCTTGTGGCCATCTTGATTGGAAATGCTCAATTGGAATGTGTACTAAATTCACGATTCTGTTATTAAACTATTTATCTTCCTTTTGAATTCCATTCATATAATTTTATAAAAGTTGTGAGGCAATTTTTTATTAGTCATTCACTCATGTTGAAGGTCGCCATGACTACATTAATTGTTGAACATTTTTAAGTTATTAAAATATTGACTCATTTTGTCATTGGCACAAAAACTCAAATTATTGGCTAAGATATTTGGCTCACTAGATTTGGAGGGTCCTATCTCCAAACTTGCATAGTGGATAATGAAAAATTAGGGGTCCCTCAGTACTAGTTTCCTTAACAGGAAAAAGTGTTGTTCTCCCATAGAGGGGAGCACGCTAGGGACCTAGTAACCGGCGAAGAGAGAATATTATATTTCTTGTGTTAATGGATACATTGTTTCATTTTTGGAATAATTTGATATCTAGATACTAGTTTTGGGAATCTCTTTATTATTTCTAGTTACCACTTTACATCATTTTACCCTTTTGAAATTAATATGGCAACAACCATCATCTTGTTATCACCATAGTCCACCAAGAAAACTTACCTAGATTTGATGACATAATCTATATTTTTTTTAATAACTCAGTAAATGGATTTATTACCAACCTTGCTGACATATGTTTACCTTCTTGGGATCCATGTGATGTTTCTTTCCCATCTAGGAATTTATGGATAGAAGGCCTGCCCCATGTTGAAGATTCCTCTATTGAGATTAAAGACTAAATGGAAAAGGAGCATAAGTCTAGGTATCCTTTGTGGTCCTCTTTTCTTTTGTACTTTTAGCCTTGTAGTCCCTAGAGGACAAAACTCTTTATCTAGTGTTTATGCTGAGAGAATAATATTTGTGTTTTCTTTTGTTGATGTTTAAATTACTTTGTTATCATGCATGGACACATGGTTTGAAACTATATTTTCACAAATAAGCATAAGCATGATGCGACTTACTCTTGCCCAAAGCTTGATCTTACCAATACGGTGAAAATTGGCATGAGAATCCAGCTTAACTGGCCATATTTCTACAAGACCAGATAGCATTGTCAAAGATGTTCTTATTACAGTTGGAAGATTCTTCATTCTATGTGACGTTGTCATAATAGAAATACACTACTTAGGACCCAATCTACACTATGACCTTTGGAAAACCTTCCTTTCAATAGGAAGAGGATGATCGATGTTGAAGCTAGAATTAAAACAATTAGAGTTAGGAATGAGCACATTGATACCAGAGTTCAAGACTCTAGGAGGGGGTATCCCTGTTTGAATCTGTGTATTTAATTGACATCTACAATCAACCATGCATGGATATTCAAGAACAAAATGCCACAATGGATCCTTTGATGAGAGCTCTAAAAGAATAGAGTCCTAGTGTAGATGATCTTGAATTCAAGAACTATTAGACTACCCTAATGCAAATGAAAATGACTATAAACTAAATAATATTTAGAGATCAAGAGAGTGAACTATGCCACTCTTGAGAGAATTGCAATAGACAAAGAGGTACCAAGACCTAAGACTGAGTTGAAGAAACTACCTAAGGGACTCAAATATTAGTTCTTCGACACTGAAATAAGAAATCTTATCATCATAAACTCTGCTCTGTATGGGGAATGAAAAGATCAACTTCTATCTGAACTAAAGTTGATAAGAAAATCCATCAGATACTCTACAGATACATAGAAGGATTTGAATACATCTGAATGCATGTACAAGATTCATCAAGAAGAAGATGCCAAACCTCTTTCTTAGGTCCATAGAAGGTTAACCAAAACTTGAGGGAGGTTGCAAAGAAAGAGGTTTTCAAATTATGCATTGTTGGGAGCGTGTATGGCATAAGTGACAAAAAATGGGTAAGAGTTGTTCATGTAGTACCCAAAAAGGGTGATATGATAGTTGTAAAGGGGGCAATGGTGAAGATATTGCAACCCCAACTGTAAGTGGGTTCAGATGCACCATTTATTGCAAAAAAATGAATTCATCCACCAAGAAAGACCATTTCCCCTTACCTTTTTTTCAATCAAGTTTTGGAGTGTTTATCCCATCACTCTTATTTCTACTACCTGGATGGTTATTTGGGGTTCTATCATGTACCAATCCACCTGTATGATCAAGAGAAGACAATGTTTACCTACATATATGGTACATATGCCATTAGACGTATGTATAACTTATTCAATGCACCTATAACTTTCTGAAGGTGTATGATTTTTATATTTTCTAATTTTATTGAGGACAACATGGAAGTATTTATGGATGATTTTTTTATTTATGGCACATAATTTAATAAATGCTTGAGGAATCTATCTTGTACTTATGGGATGTGACGGAAAGAGATTAGTATGAAATTGGGAAATATGCCATTTTATTGTACAAGAAGGAATAGTGATGGGACACAAAGCCTCCAGGAGAGGAGTAGAAGTCAGTATGAGTAAGGTTGGGGTGATATCTAAACTACAACCACCCAAATCAATAACTGGTCTGAGAAGTTTCTTAGGACATGTGGGGTATCATAGACACTTCATCAAACATTTCTCCATGGTTTCAAAATTGTTGTTGAGCTCACTTGTGGAGGATGTCATTTTCTATTTTGATGAGAACTATTTAAAATCCTTCAACAATCTAAAGAATCCTCTCAAAAATGTAGCTATAATTCAAGAACCAGATTGGGACCTCCCATTTGTGATGACGTGTGATGCAAGCGGCTATGTCGTAGGAATTGTCTTGGGATAAAAAAGGATAAGAAACATCATGTTATATACTATGCTAGAAAAACTCTAGATGAAGCACAAGTGAATTAAACTACCATAGAGAAAGAGACGCTGGCTATTTTCTATGCCTTTGACAAATTTTCATCATCTTTGGCTGGTTCTAAAGTACCGTATACACTGACCATGGAGCCATAAAGTTCTTATTATGAAGAAAGAGACAAAATTGAGATTATTGAGATGGCCCCTTCTCTTATAGGAATTTGATCATGAGATAGTCTATGAGAAAGGATTTGAAAATGTAGTAGTTGATCGTTTGTCCAAGATTTAGTTAGGAAAAGACGGATCTTACATATAAATGATAGTTATCCTGACAAACCTCTAATTCTAGCAAAAGTTTTTGACCTAGTGGAGGTGTAATTTTTAGACATACACAACTACTTGTCTTGGAAGCAGATACCTCCTAACATCAACTACAATGAGAAGAAGAAACTCTTCTTGGATCTAAAAAATTAATATTGGGATGATTTGTTATTGTTTTGGAAATGTGTTGATAACACTCTATAGGAGATGCATAGCTGAACAAGTGATGCCCAAGATCTTATTTGAATGTCATGTCTCTCTATATGGTGGCCATCTAGGGGAGACTGAACCACTACAAAAGTACAACAATCATGGTTATACTGGTCAGACTTGTTTAAGGACTCTCAAGCTCTTGTCAAGTCTTACAATAAATGCCAAAGAATTAGAGACATACCAAAATGAAATGAAATGTCATTTTTTAATTGGATTGAAGTTGAAATCATTGAAGTGTGAGGAATTGACTATATGGGGAAAACAATACATTTGGTTGCAATTGATTATGTATCTAAGTGGAAATAAGTTGTAGCGACTCCTACTTGTTATTTTAAAGTTTTGATGAATCTTTTCAACAAGGTTATGTTTTTGAGATATGGGGTTCTAAGAACTGTCATAGCTGACATTTGATCCTACATTGTTGAAAGGAAAATTGAGGCATTCTTGAGGGAATATTTAGTAAGGAACAAAGTCACTACCTCGTACCATCCATGAACATCTGGTCAAGTTGAAGCATCAAATAGACAGATCAAACAAATCCTAGAAAAGAGAGTTGGAAAGTCAAGAACATATTAGTCCATCGAACTTGATGATGCATTATTGGCATATAGAACATCTTATATGAAACCTATAAGGACAACTCCTTATAGGCTAATATATGGGAAGACATTTCGCCTATCAATACAGTTGGAACATAAAGCCTTTTAGTCTATCAAATTTCTCAACATGGATCTATACATGGTGAGGAAGAAGAGATTTTAATACCTATAAGAACTCAAAGAGATAAGGCTACATGGCTGTGAAAATGCTTGTATATACAAGGAGAGAACCAAAATGTGGAAGATCCACACTTGAATAGATAGTATGTTAAAGAGGGAGACAAAATATCCCCCTTTTTAATTCTTCCATCAAGTTATTCCTTGGAAAACTAAGGCCAATATGGTAAGAAAGATCTAGCCATCAGGAGTGATGGAACTCTTCAATGAGAAATCAGAAACTTTCCTAGTAAATGGTCATAGCGTAAAATGATACTATGAAGATGAAGCATTCGCAAGAAGGACTCATTTGCAGCATGAAGAACCACAAATGTGACCTTCAAATAATAGAGATAGTCAAGCTAATGACTTCAAACTAATGCTCCTTTTGAGGCAAAGCAAGATCTCTTCACTATTCTGCAATTTTATATTTTCAAATTCTCCCTTTTTATAGTTCAATCTTTATTTTTATTATGTACATTTTAGTTTTTTTTATCTTACAATACAGTTTTAGATGAAATTTCAATGTTTTTAATGGTATTCTATTTATAATAAAATTATTCACTCACATCAATGCTCATGTGATGAATGACAGGGCCAACTAATGTAGATAGAAAGAAAATCTACATTGTTTCACTAAAGTAGGACTTTCAAAAACCCTTAAAGAATGA
The DNA here is from genome assembly GCA_963693085.1 of Alisma plantago-aquatica. Lineage (NCBI taxonomy): Eukaryota > Viridiplantae > Streptophyta > Magnoliopsida > Alismatales > Alismataceae > Alisma > Alisma plantago-aquatica. Next base: position 401,714,152 of record OY856411.1, read on the forward strand.
ATCCCCATTGGTTAAAAGTCTAGGAGCCCCATTACTACAGTCAATTCAGAAAAACCATTAGAGGTCATCCTCTGATCTTCCATTAGTAGGTTCCCATCCATCCCATCAAAGGTCGCCTCTAACTGAATCCCCATCAGAGATAAAACATGAAATCTTATCGACATTCTACATTTAGGGCAACTATTAAAAGACAGTCAATGAGGAAGTTTTCATCATTGTATAAGAGCCCATGTTCCCATCAGAGGCTACACGTGTTTGCATCGGTGGGAAGTGATGGCCTTTTTTATTGATCCTCAAACATCAACAAAGAAAAGGGTCCCACTCATGCTAACAAACATGGGTATGAAAACACACAGTGCCCCTCCCTCGATTATTTTACAACCCAAGCTTTTATAGAGAGAATTAAACCTAAAATCACCACCTTCATGATAACATAATCTCTACCCAAATCTGGTCACCTACTTTCATTGAGCTCGATATAAGAACTTTCACTGATAGAGTGATTTTTGACCTTCCACCATCATCGACTGTTCTGACTTAAATCATCCTAACTGACACATGATTGTAAACATATGTCAATGACAAGATTTGTGAGTAAGAAGGATTGGGAGGGTCCATAGAGTAGAGCCCTATGATGATTGTCATTGTCACTAGTAGGACAAAGAACAAGGAGCCTCCACACATATTTATGAGTTGTGGAATCAACAATTGTTTGAAACACAATGTTTATGTTCATCCATCAATCTCAGTCTATGAGCATTAGACCTTCTCCCTCCTATCTTGCCAATGTTTCATTGAAACCACATTTCTCTTTGCAACCTTTTGATTTTCATCAACTTTGCTTGAAATCGTAGTTTTCATTGGTCTATTGAAGCCCTATTTCTCCATCAGTCGAGAGGTCTACTCTTTCCTCATCAGTTGACCTCTCTATCGAATAACCCTAGGTAGTCATCCTTAACAGGCACCTAGCTCATACCCTTAATCTAAGTCTAAACAGTGATACAATATTTCATTGACCTCTGAGCCATACCTTTGTAGTTTGCCTTCTTCCCTCGGTGAAAATTTTGATCATTGGGTAGCCGATGAGATTCTCTTTCTCATGTATCTAGAAATTATCATCAATGCAGGGATTTTCATCGGTGTGCTCTACTACAATTTTCAATGATTTCTTTCCCTTCAATGTAAACAGGCAAAATTTTCTTCAACTTTTAGCTCTTATTTCCATAGTGACCAACTGATGAAATATTTATAACCCATCACTTGTCAAGCACTACTTCGCCTATGACTATCAAAAAAATTCCATTGGCTGAGTGTCTCAACTAATTCATAACTGATGTTATTGTTAAATCAATTAAGGCACAATATGTATGGTTTGGGAAAAAGTGGATCCCTACCTAGGGAGAAGTTGGAAGATATTTTAGAGGATCCCTCAAGTACCTAAAAGACTAAAAGGAGCCCACAAAGAAATATTTTGAAACAACATTGGAGAGAGATCACCATCAGAGCATTCTAGCTTGCACTCTACCAAAATATGAAGATGAAAGAGTCAACCCCCTCTGAATACATACTAATGGAAGATGAGGGGAATACAAAGAAGAGGAAGGTCATGAATGCACCCCCAAATATCCAAAAAAATAAGAAAACCAAGGTAGGGAGAAAAGAAGGGGGGAGAGGAAAAGACAAGTAAGTTGAACATTTAAAGACAACATTAGAAGGAGCATTAGAATCATAGTCCTTTTTTAGGCTGCATAGGTACCCCTAATAGTGTTGGTAATAAATGAATAATCATTGACTATAAAGCAAACTTGGCAACCAAATAATGTATTTGTCCCTACGGACAAAGAACATCAAATTAAATATGATTCCATGATGCAAAGTACAATAATAAAAGCAACCCAATACATATGTAATAAATCCCTAAAGAAAATTGGGATATATGAAAGGGTGAAGTAATTACTGAAGAAAATCAATCTATTTACGACAAGCTTCTACTCTCCAAAATCCTAGACAAAGTTAACTATGGAGTTTGTGTCATTGGTGCGTCGGGCCAGAGGTGTACACACTAGCCAACAAGGGGTAAATAGATGCACTCCACGGGACTTGAACACATAGGTGGATCTTTCAAAATTCATATTAACCCTAACACAGTCGATCACAATACCAAATAGGTCACCCATAAGCGTATGGGGTACTATTGTAGCATAGGTGAAGGGAAAGAGTAGAGTTCGGTCCTCAGGGAGAAAGGGGGGCACTAGAACTAGGTTACTTTGGTTAGGTTCCTACTACGGAGACTAGAGTTAAGGGTTTAAAGGTGATTTGATTGTTAAACTATGTGAGAAACAAAGCAATTAAAGGTGAGAATGAAATATAAGTTAACCCTAGACTAGATTAAGACTAAGTATGCAAGAAAAGACTAAGCTAGGTATAAAAAGGAAATTTACACTAAGGCGGGCAAAAGAAAAGCACAAGAGTGAGTAAAGAGCTAAACTAGTAAGAACAAGGAAAGAATAGGGCAAGAAGCTAACTAAGTAGGAAAAGAGCTTACTAAGCTAACACTAGCTAAGAAAGATGAAAACTAGGGTTTTAAAGCAATTAATGAAGGTGTGGGTTGTTTAGTGGATGCACTGGTCACTTAAGTTGGGGGTGACATATGAACACTATGATTCCATTTAGATTAACCAAACCAAACAACATGTTAGAGTCTAATGAATTAACCTAATCTACTAACTGGCCATGGATATGCTAGGTTGTGTATAGGGGAACTAGTCCCTAACACTCCCTACTACCCTTGTGAGGCTCAATTGGGTTAGGGATTAGGTTTAATTTAATTAGAGTCTAATCAAGTCTAGGTTTCTAGATTAAACATTCCTAGGGCAATTAGGGCTGAGGGTAGTAATGGTGAGGTGAAATTAGGGCTTTGGACCCCAATTCCCTCACATTCTAGCCTTGAGAAGGCTCTATGCTAATTGCACTAGAATCACCTAACCTAGCTACTTAGATCTCTCACTTAGGCTTAGGGAGATTGATTAGGATATAGGAATATGGGAGGTAGCCTAGGGATCTAAGAATTAGACCTAGGGGCAAATTCCAAAATTCACATATATAAGCAATTTCCTTAAATTCCTAGGTGATTTCACACACAAACCAACAAGAAATTCATGGAGAAAGAGATGCAAATAAAACATAATCATTAGAAAATGGAATTACAAAGTTTACATGTCATTTTCCCCCCAACATGGTATCAAAGTAACATTTTACACCCCAAACAGCCCACCCAAGGGGCCTACCTACTCATAACAAAGAAAAATACAAAAAGAAAGGAGAAAGAGGTAGAAGAAGCCATGGTGCTCAGTGTAGATGGAACAATCCTCCTCTCTAGCTTCTACAAGACTTCCTCCTCTCTCCTCCAAGGTGCAAGGGTGTGGAATGAAGGGGATTATGTGTAGAAACTAGGATAAACTAGTGTTTTGGTGGTGGAAATGGTGAAATGGAGTGGAATGGAGGTGGGAATGGAGAAGGGGCAAAAATGGAGAGCTAGGAGGTGGTGGAAGGTAGTTCTAGGGTGGCCAACCTTGGCGTCCAGCTGCCACCCACATATATATAGGTGGGGAGGAGGCAATAGGTCAAGTAGGGGTAAAGTGGGAAATGCAGTGGAAAAAGCAGTTAGGTTTTGTGAGTAGCACGACCGTGGTGGATCACCACGGCCGTGGTGGGTAGGGGTGAGCACAATCATGGTGGGGTACAATGGTCGTGTGAATTAAAATGGTCAAAAATGTCAGGTTGTTTTGAGTGGCTGACTGGTAGTACGGTCGTGTTGCGTGGCATGACCATATTGGGAGCTGGTAGCACGGCTATGATGTGTGGCACGACCATGTTGGAGGATCGTAGCATGGCCATGCTGCGTAGCATGGCTGTGTTGGGGTATGTTTTGTAGCTGCTTGAAAACTAAGATTTTTCCTGTGATTTCTTCATTTGCAGCACGACTGTCCCATGTTACCACGGTCGTGTCGGGGGGCTTTTCTTGCACTTTGAGCTTCAAACTTCATGATCCATGGACTTATTTTCTGAAGCTTGACTCTTGGCCACTAGGGGTAGGTTGGGGGTGCTTTGGGGACTTCTTTGGGACCCTCCATCTCTCTCATCCATCCAAGTGTGGTCCAAGTACCTAAAAAACATGCAAATAATGTTCATAAGTGCATTTTACAAAAATATGCATATTAGGGGGAACATCGTGTAATCTAACATGCATAAATGTGATTGAAATGCAATATGACACAAGATGTAGCCCTAAAATAGGGCTGGATCACCACCCCAAACTTGAAACATACTTGTCCTCAAGTATGATCCAACTCAGTCTCTCTGCAAAATTTTCACAAGCAAGAAATGACAAATGCAATGTAAAGGATGATTATTGTTGAATAGGATCAATAGTGACTAAGTACATGCATTCCACCTCTCTCCTGTCCTGCTTTCAAAAACCAATTATGAAAAGAGAACAAAGCATATGAACTTCAAATATAGTGCATAAAACACACAAGCTATCCATATTTCTTTCATGTAGTTCGGGGTAAACCGTTTCATGATGGTGTCAATCAAGGATGACCAGGAGTGTTGTTTCACCTTCATCCTTTCAACCTTATGTTTCAAATCACACCAAATGACCCACGTAGCTACAGAAAAGGGAACAATGAGCTAGGTTTGATGTTTCCTAGCTCAATTGGTATAAAGATGGAAGAAAGGGTGGCAGTAATATTTTGGAGTGCTATTACATAGAGCACTCATCATTTCTTTACTTGGGATAAAGAGAGGCATTCTCTCCCCCTCTCCCATGGCCGTGACGGAGGCTGAACATCCAGGAGAGTGGTAAACCAAGGTGGCAGTTGGGATTTGAACCCCAGTCCCTTCGTGAGGAGACACCATGCTTGACCACTTGAGTCACTCCTTGTCGGCATCTTTTCTTTACTTATATGCTCTTAAACAGGAGCACCTTTTATTTTCTTTTTGCATTTTTTTTCTTTTTCTTTGCCCTTGGAGTATATAGGGCATATGGTGATGAGAGTGAAGTGGTGAGATGTAGATGTGGCCACACCAAATTTTTAGAGGTGGCCACAGCTGATATGTGCACTTTGGCATCCTTTCATGAGGCGGAGGGGTAAGAAGATGGTGAGTGAAGAGTGGGGTCAAAGAGGGGTCATTGGTGTGATTCCCAACATAAGGCATCATGCATGAAAATTAATCCAACACTTCATCCAAAAATGTCACACCACGTGAATGAACAACCTAAAATTGATATTTCAATCAAGTGATTTCATAGGCACTAAGCACTCATAGCTTGCTCAAATCACAATTCAACCAAATCATCCACAAACACAAGTGAAGTGGTGGGCATGTAAAAAGTCAAGCATTGATACCATTTAGCAACAAACAATGATCATTCACTTGCATTTGTCAAAGGTCATCATTTTTAATCCAAAAAGTAGAAATTGGGTTGAAACACACTTTTAGGCAAGAAATCTCAAATTTGGGCAAAATTGGTCAAAACGGTGCCAAGTTGCCTTCAATCACATCTAAGCCTATATTATTGAACTTAAAGTAGTAAATAAGCAAATCCTAGCTAAAACATGCAAAAATTACCAAAAATCTACATGATATGTAATGAATGGTAAAAAGAGATTTTTTTTTAAATTACACAAAAATGACAAGAAAGTGAACTACATGGCATGCAGGTATGCAAAGCAAGTACATAAAGCATGGATACCACCCAAAACTTTTAAACCATGTTGTCCTCAACATGAAGTAGAAGTCTAGGATGATAGGGTAGGGGGCATGAAGTCATGGTAGACAAATGCCAATAAGGGAGAGAGATCTCAAGGTGTCTAGTGAGAAGGGGATATCCACCATGTCCGTGGTGGCCCCCACAGCCATTTTGTATTGCCTCCACCGCGGTCGTGTTGTGTGGCACGACCGTGTTGGTCACCTTCCTGTAGCTTTTATACTAATTTGCAATCTTCTCTTCAATTATGATCTTCTCCTTGGTTGGATCTTCCATGCATCATCTTTCCTCCATTGTACCTATTCTGAAATGATTCACAAACAATAAAACCATCAAGTGTTGTGTGTGTGTGTGTGTTTTCTTAGAGAGTGTAAAAACAAAGCAAAAGTATCAAAAAAAGGAGGGTTGGGTGAAAAATTCCCAAACCTATGTGGATTGCCTCCCACAAGCGCTGAGTTTCACGCCTTCAGCTGGGCTTGTTGTTCTTTCAGCATCAACCATTCTCCAAAAAAAAATGTTTGCATCCCCATCATAGGCAATCCTCTCAAATGCTTTCCTTGATTTATGTACCTCCCAAGGGTCATGCAAGCTTCTCAAGTGTTTTTCAATAGTTTTCTCTCCTTAGGGATCATCATCATAGATCTTAATCAGCCTTATGACCTTCAAAAATTTCATGCCATAGTGTTTCTCTCTCTTGAGGAATGGGTTTTCATAGACAACAAAGAGAGGGGTCTCAATCATATGGGACACTTGCAAACAAGGACTTTCCAATAATGGCTCTTCATTAAGATCTTTGTCAAATTTCTACCCTCCCTTATTAAGCTTCTCAACAACCATGTCATACCCCATGATCAAAGCCATATCCATTTGCTCATGTGAAGTAGGGGGAGCATTTGATAGTTGTGGTGGTGGAACTGGCATTAATGCCCTTTAGAATTAAGGTGGAGGAGGGAATTGAGGTTGGAAGGTGAACTGGTGGGAAGGTTGTGGTGATGGAGGTGGTGGGGGTGTGTAAGGCTTAGGATAGCCTTGGAGGTAGGGTGGTGGAGGAAATGGCTGGGTTTGTGCATTTTTTCCTTCCATCTTGTCTTCCCCGAGTGGCTTGTCACATGCACAAGGCACAACCAAACAAAAGAAAGCAAGTTAGCAAACCAATATGCAAAAAGAATGCAAAGAATAAAGAATAAATAATAGCAATGATGAGGGCAGTAGGAAAAGTCAAAGAAAAACTAACTAGCTAGGTCGAGCGCCTCTCTCCCCGACAACGAAACCATAAAGCTTGGTGCGTCAAGCCAGAGGTGTACACACTAGCCAACAATGGGTGACTAGATGCACTCCACGGAACTCAAACACACATGTGGATCTTTCAAAATTTATATTAACCCTAACACAGTCGAACACAATATCAAATAGGTCACCCGCAAGTGCACGGGGTACTATTGTAGCATAGGTGAAGGGCAAGCATAAGGGTCAATCCTCATGGAGAAAGGGGGCACTAGAGCTAGGTTAGTTTGGTTGGGTTCCTACTGTGGAGACTAGGGTTAAGGGTTTAAAGGTGATTGGATTGTTAAACTAGGTGAGCAAGAAAGCAATTAAAGGAGAGAATGAAATGCAAGTTAACCCTAGACTAGATTAAGACTAAGTATGCAAGAAAAGACTAAGATAGGTATGAAAAGGCAATTTATACTAAGGCAGGTAAAAGAAAAACACAAGGACGAGCAAAGAGATAAACTAGTAAGAATAAGGAAAAAATAGGGCAAGAAGCTAACTAAGCAGGAAAAGAGATAACTAAGCTAACACTAGCTAAGCAAGATGAAAACTAGAGTTTTAAAGTAATTAATGAAGGTATGGGCTATTTAGGGGATGCACTTATCACTTAAGTTGGGGGTTACATATGAACATTATGATTCCATTTATATTATCCAAACAAAACAACAAGTTAGAGTCTAATGAGCTAACCTAAGCTACTAACTGGCCATGGATATACTAGGTTGTGTATAGGGAAACTAGTACCTAACACCCCCTACTACCCATATGAGGCTCAATTGGGTTAGGGATTAGGTTTAATTCAATTAGAGTCTAATCAAGTCTAAGTTTCTAGATTAGACATTCCTAGGACAATTAGGGGCTGAGGGTAGTAATGGGGAGGTGAAATTAGGGCTTTGGACCCCAATTCCCCCACATTCTAGCCTTGAGAAGGCTCAATGCTAATTGCACTAGAATCGCCTAAACTAGATACTTAGATCTCTCACTTAGGCTTAGGGAGATTGATTAGGATATACGAACATGGGAGGCAGCCTAGGGATCCAAGAATTGGACCTAGGAGCAAATCCCAAAATTCACATATATAAGTAATTTCCCTAAATTCCTAGGTGATTTCACACACAAACCAACAAGAAATTCATGGAGAAAGAGATGCAAATAGAACATAATCATTAGAAAATGGAACTACAAATTTACATGTCATTTCCCCCAACATGGTATCAAAGTAACATTTTACACCCCAAACAGCCCACCCAAGGGACCTAGCTACTCATAACAAAGAAAAATACAAAAAGAAAGGAGAAAGAGGTAGAAGAAGCCATGAAGCTCAGTGTAGATGGAGAAATCCTCCTCTCCTGCTACTACAAGATGTCCTCCTCTCTCCTCCAAGGTGCAAGGGTGTGGAATGAAGGGGATTATGGGTAGAAACTAGGATAAACTAGTGTTTTGGTGGTGGAAATGGTGAAATGGAGTGGAATGGAGGTGGGAATGGAGTGGAATGGCTAAGGGGAAAAAATGGAGAGTTAGGAGGTGGTGGAAGGTAGCTCTAGGGTGGCCAACCTCAGCCTCCAGCCACCACCCACATATATATAGGTGGGGAGGAAGCAATAGGTCAAGTAGGGGTAAAGTGGGAAATGTAGTGGAAAAAGTAGCTAGGTTTTGTGAGTACCACGGTCGTGGTGGGTAGGGGTGAGCACGACCGTGGTGAGGTACAATGATCGTGTGAATTAAAATGGTCAAAAATGTCAGGTTGTTTTGGGGGAGTGGCGGGCTGGTAGCACGGCTGTGCTGCGTGGCACAGCCATGTTGGGAGCTGGTAGCACGGTCGTGCTACGTGGAACGACCATGTTGGAGGGTCGTAGCATGGCCGTGCTATGTAGCATGGCTGTGTTGGGGTATCTTTTGCAGATGCTTCAAAACTGAGATTTTTCCTGTGATTTCTTCATTTACAGCACGACCGTCCTATGTTACCACGGCCGTGTTGGAGGCTTTGCTTGCACTTTGAGCTTCAAACTTCATGATCCATGGACTTCTTTTCTCAAGCTTGATTCTTGGCCACTAGGGGTAGGTTGGGGGAGCTTTAGGGAGATCTTTGGGACTCTCCATATTTCTCATCCATCCAAGTGTGGTCCAAATACATAAAAAATATGCAAATGATGTCTATAAGTGCATTTTACACAAATATACATATTAGGGGGAACATCATGTAATATAACACGTATAAATGTGATTGAAATGCAATATGACACAAGATGTAGCCCTAAAATAGGGTTGCATCACCTTTAAGAAAGGAACAACCTGAAAAAACTAAGAAGGCTACATGACCATCACCTTAGAATATGGAAACATAAATAGAAAAGTTGTGCCTCCACCTCAAGATGAAATTGATTCCATCCTTCCAACTAAGGAAGAACTAACGATGAAACCTATAATGCCACAAACCAGCCAAAGTGTGATCTTTGGGTGGGGGACTTGGACATCTATTTAATGTCATATTAATGTGAGTTTTGTTGCACACACAAATTTCCTAAGAAGAAATATCATATGTTTTAGAAATTTATTGGAATCACAACAAACTCACCAACAAGCAGATAGATCAACATCAATATACTAAAGGGTCGAATCCAATGGACAACCTTTTAAGAAATGGACTTCAGAACCAATCATTAAGAACAATATTTAGAAGTGTTTGTTCAAAATAATTATAGAAAAATTATTGATTAAAATATTGCAATGCAATCAAATGGATTAAATGATGGGTTGAAATCAATATTAAAAGAACACAAGGACATTTGGATTTCACCTCCATCACCTACTTACCTATCGAAATTGGCACAAGTCTATAATATCAACAATTAAACTAGGACCATGTCAATTCACCTCCTTTTGGAATACGGATTACACAAAGACTAAATTCCATGTGGGATCAAGGTCTTGTTACCCATAGTTCAAAATTCAATCATCTTGTAGGACTCCTTCTGCAATTTCATATGTAACCCTACACATCCATTCGGGATTCTAATCCTAATTTTTATGGCCTCTAAACTCAAGATTATATCAAACATGCTAATTAATAGTTCAATTTAAGATGCAAGCATATGCAAAATGAGGAGTTGTTTAATAATTGAGAAAATTTAAAATTGATAACAACTAAGATGGAGTATGTGTGGTGGGGCTTCTATCCATGTGCTAGTGAGAAGATCTACTTGTTCATTGTAATGGAAAGAACACAAATACAAGAAGAGAGAGGAGAAAGCATGTCAGTGATGGAGAAGGAAGAAGTAGCCAAAGGTCTCCGTCTTCCACAAATCACTTTGCAACAACAAGTCCAAAGAACTCCATGAGTATTGTCTTCTTCCTTGTCTTCTCCTCTTGATCCCTTATCCAAGATGTGCTCTAGACTCAGAGTGAATGGGATGAATCATAATTAGGTCATGCCTACCTTTTTGTAACAAAATTAGTCTATGATTGACAGCTATGTATACTTTCTCTATTCACCGTGTTGATCGGGCAACAAGGTGGTGTGGTTAGTCGATCAACACTTGATGGTTTTTCTTAGGGATTTCTGGTCAGCTCCCAACAAGACTAATTCAGTTGAGCATCATTTTATAAGCTCTCTAGAGAACAAGTGGATCGGTTGATCCAAGGAGTGGATCACATGATCAAGTGGATGATTGAGATGACAGTAGGCTTCTGACTTTGGGGACATATTCATAGGTCATACGACTGGCCTCATCCTTAAGGCCATCTACTATAGGTGTACCATAAAAACACAAAGGGGTCGTAGGATTATCATTTGATCCTAAAAAATCATTATAGTTACTATAAACTAGGACAACCTTCAAATTGGCTAATCAGTGATGGAGATCATCCTGAGTAGCCAACCTAATTCTTGGTTTGAAGATGCTTTGGATGATCATAATTGTCATTCAATTAGCGGATCTCATCACCCGATCAACATGCCTAACTTGAGTTGTTTAGATACAATTTTCTTTGGGATCATTTCTAAATCTTGAAATAAAGATAGTCATTCTCTCCCCCTCTCCCATGCCTGTAGCAGAGGTTGAACGCCTGGGAGGATCATTTAAAAATCTTGAACATTAGTATGGGAGAGGAAATCTATCTTGATCTTGAGTCAATGTGTGCTTTCTTATACATAAGAGAAAAGAATTTAATCAAATTCCAATATTTAAGGACAAGTACAAAAAAAGATAAACTAAGAAAAACATGATGCAAATGACAGCTAAAATGAGCGAAAGTAATGTAGAAGTTGCAATAGAAGGTAATGAACATGCATTCATCAAACTATCCTAAACTTAAATGTTGCTCGTCCTTGACCAACACTTAATCAAAACGACATAGAAAATAATGCTACTAGCCTATCATACTCTCTTTCATAGCATCACTTGATTCCCTACAACCAAATATGGCCAAGAAACTCGATCTCCTAGAATCACAAAGTGCATTTCCATATTCCATGTTTTGACTTCACACTCACAAACAAGTTTCCATATCAAAATATGTGCATCACAATCATAATATCATTAGTGTCTTAGAAGTTTTTACATATTCCTATTAGATTTTCACAATACATGGTTCAACTGTACCTATCAAATGGGTGGGTGGGTTGGGTCATTGCGGGTTTGGGTCTCGTGGGTGCGGATTAAAAAGAGTCAATCTTAAATGGGTTGAAAAATAGCACACCCAACCCAACCCAGCGTGTTGTGGGTCCACCCGTGGGTGCCCCATTTAATATTAGTATAGTAAAAAGTATGTCACTAGTTGTCTCTGTACAATAAGAAGTATAATAGTTCATAATACATTTTATTGCAAACATAGGATAATGAAAGGAACCATCCATTATGGTTGATGTCAAACACAATGTACTGCCTATTTCTTTGTTTTAACATAAAATTGTAAGCAAAAAATCCAACTATTGTAATGTAAAATTAAAAATAATTGATATATATGTTGCAAATAACATAATATATCACTATAACAACACTATATTTTTTCATATAACAATAGAAATTACTACATAGCATGTTCTTATAGTTCTATACTACACAAAATGAACACAAACAAATATAATTAATGCGACTAAGTATAAAACATGCAATATAATCACTATGTGTTCATGAACATAAACAACAATGAAGAATATACCTACTTTGTTTCCACTAGAATAAAATCTTAAGAAAACATAGCATTTATGTTTTGTCTTTTCACATTATATACATTACAAATTAGCGCTTTAAATGATTTATACATGTGTGGATGTGACATGTCTTAAGAGTCATACATGTATTATACTTATTATAATATATTTATCTTAGTTAATTGAGTCATCTGTGAATCTTATGTTGATCAATAAGAGACACACTACAATTTGGTTCCTCTCAACCCATACAACTTACCATCTTTTTCAGGAAGTGACATTACTTAAGATCTGTGGGGGCAGGATAAGTTCTACCATTGGCAATTATGATATATTGTTGGAAAAATGATTCCTTTCATTCAAATAAGGGTACACAGATGATTGATGCAAAAATAAATATGCAAACAGAATTGAATTTAGGCTGACTAGGTTGTGGTTGGTTACATGCAAGTAATCATGGAATGTTTGAAGAAAAAATGAAAGAAGGAATAGATGCAATGTTAACGTAAAAAGAAAATGAAAAAAAGGAATATACATGGGTGGAATGGATACATACCACCCATCGTCCACCCTGAACTTAGAAATGTGTGCATCCTTGAGTAAACTCTAAAACTAGAATGGAGGAGAAGAAAATCATTAAAAATGCCACCAGTTGTCGTGTTGGACCAACGATGGTTGTTCTGGAGGTGGAGGTGTGGGATGGACTGGTGGGGCCTTGAATGAATCCCAAGATTGTCTATCAGACCAATCTAGACTCGTGTCAGATGTGGGTGGCTCCTCAGGAAATGGAAGTTTGGTGTACTGGCTTCCCCATTATCAAGAGGTAGGGGAAGGATATGGTTTTCTGATACCAAAGTCAAGGTGGAAAGTTCATGTTTATTGGTATTGACCTCAGCATGTGTTCCACTACTCATACACCTACTGCATGAGGTACATGTGATTGAGTTGGTGGCTCTATCTCTAGTGCTCCCGCTCCATGTGGGTCTGCATGCCCTCGATGTGGTCTAGTCACTCTTGGAGCTCGATGAAGCCATAGGGTCCTAATGACCCTACAATGTTGGAATTGTGTCTCTTCATGCAATGTGTATAAGGGGATGGTGAAGGTCCTATTTCCTTGTCATTTGCCTCCAATTAGGTGCTACATCTACCATAAAACAAATCAAGAAACCTCCCCCACAACATTTGGATGCTCCCTCATGTAATTTTGGATGTGTGTGCCCAGGTCGTCAAGGTCATAGATGATGTTTGTTTCCACAAAGTAAGCATGAGAGGGAAGTTCTATAATGGCCCAACTTTCTTAGAAAAACCAGTGGTCTCCTCCTTGGAAATCCTGAGATTTGCAAAATACACCAAGTGCTCGACGTCAATCAAGTGGGAGGTCTCTTGTGTCATCATCAATGTGAAGGGATATGGGTGTAGAAAAGGTAGCAAGATATGATGGTGATGACTGCTCCCCGATAGAAATCGAAAGTCCTATTTCGGTGTTTCTAGTTCAGTAGATGGTCAATGAGTGCACTCCCCCAATTAAATAGCTCATATTCAACATGATCCACAAGCAGTAGAGCTCAGAAGGGATGGATACTTAGGGAGTACTTGTATGACTGAATATGGTATAGGAAAGGATGTGTCGTAGGTAGCAGATCACTGGGCTATGAATTTGTTGGGAAATATGGCATTAGATACTACAATGGAGACCAAAAATGTTGTCATATTCTCCTTAAATAGCAGATTGTGTCAACAACTATGTAATGGGAATGAGGGTTGCAAGGCACATACTTGAACTTGGAGCAAGTATAGTGATAATAATTGTTGTAGTGTGCTTCTTTCTCAAGTCACACCTATATGGCTATCGACAGTGGCCTCTTGGTTGATTACCATGGACAGTAGTTGGTTGTGTCCTCCCAACAGATGGAAAAGGCCTCCTCACCTTTGTAGTAGTCCACACAGACCACCATGAACTCTTGTCATTCTTTTAGAATGTATAAGAATAATTTATCTCTTCTAGTTTGTGTGTGAGCGTCGAGTTGCCCTCCCAATTGTCTCTCCCTTGTTATCCCTTCCTTTCATGGGTAGGACTTTCTCGATTTCTCACGTTACCACAATTGTGAGAAGACAACAATTGTCAGAACTTATTGTTGAGTCTTTGGGAGGCCTCTACTACCCTTCTGCTTACATGAGGGTCAGGGTCAGGTTTTCTAGTTTGAGCAGAAGTTGAAGCAACTGATTTTTATGAATGTTTCGGAACCTATGAACATTGAACTGATTGGTTCACTATTGAACCGATTAGTTCACTGCTGAACTGATCAGTTGACATGTGAGTCAATTAGTTTAACCCTTGAACTAGTTGTTTCACTATATTTCCCAATTGCAATTTTGTCGAAAATTAATATTTGATTAATGCATAACATGTTGTCAACATCAATCCTTGATCCAATAGTATTGATCAACCAAACAGTCAGTTCACAACCTGAATTGATTGTTTCATATATCTGAGTTGATCAGTTCACTTGTTGAACTGATCGTTTTAGAGTTTCGACTGCCAATACTGGTTCAAATTGACTTGATACTTGAATTGAACGGTTCAACACTTGAATCGGTCAGTTCACAATCGAGTCATTCAACTTCCAACCATTGTTGTTTAACTTGAATACCTAACACCTAACTAATCAAATTATACATCATTCATGAATAAACTTTGATTCCAAGTGCATCCTATGTGTGTGGCCCTATAACTCCCAAGTTCTGTTGGAAGTAAATGTCCATAACCAACTTATGACATCACAAGCATTGAACAGTATCTAGAAACACATCATTGCTACCCAAGTAATTTTAAAAGTTGGAGAACAACTTCAACCTACATTACGTGATCAGTGTTACTGTGGTCGTATAGTTCCTTTGTCTATGATAACTGAATTGGACTCAAGGCATGAAATCATCATCCTCTCAATGTTCAGCCCTTGTTCCTTGAATTAGAGAAGACTGCCTAAGATGCATGGAGCTCACATATCACATATTGAGTCGCATGAGTATGGCCATACATTTCTCAATCTCTCTTATCAAGTGGCCAGGATATCAATATCCTATAGGAGGTACAAATCCCATCTACATCACTCAATCCTCATATGTCATAATGCAACTGAGAACCACCTTTATGGCAACCCTTATTCGAGGTCACGTTGGATGATGTCGTACTACAATGTACATCATGTGAAGAGTGTAGTGACTTCAGGTATAAGAACCACAATCACCACCATCTCTATAAGAATTGATTCTGACTACCATTCAATGGTCTTTGTGTATCACTCTCAAGGTTTGTCTATCTGATATACTATTCTCTAATGTGTATCTATGTGCTTGACTTGATATCACATATAATGACTAATGAGACTTCTTCATCAGTCAACACACACTCTAATCTTTATGTATTATTGTTGTCTATTTTGCTTCCACAGTAATATACGACTAGGGACATAAAAAGAATGTATGTACTCTTAACATAAATATGATCTCATTGTTCAAGTCCTCAACCTGAAGACATATGTCCTTGAGTAAAATCATTATTTAGACATTTATCATGTTTGTGTCATCATCTCATGATTGAGACAAACATAATAGGTGGAATTACCTTTATAATTATCAAATGAAGTATATAATGCCCCAATACAATCATCATATAATTGGCTCTTTAGGCATACATACCAATAGATTCCCACTTGCACTTAGAGCAAATCACCCATGAATCTTATTCTGAGTCATCTTAACATGTCCATCATGTTTCTACTATGCAATCACTTTTATAGCAGGTTAGCAACGTTTGATTCTATTTAGTATTTTGCAATTTCCACATTTCCTCGCTATACACATTTTTGTATGAGATGGAAGTGTAGTAGTATGCTATCTAAGATTCCTTATCTATCCAGCAGCTCCATTGTTGTTCAGTATTTTTACTATGTCATCAATAGTTGGAACCTACCATAAGTTCACCCAAATGCACTTCTTGGTCCAAACAATATCCTCTTATGTTCTCAAAATAGCAAGGTACTATGCTTCTATTGTAGAATTAATCAATTGTACTTTACTCATAATTATTCAAACCTACCGTTCTCCTTTTAATGTAAACACAAATTTAGATTGTGATCGTTAATTTTATTTGTCAATTTTGGAAGCTTGCCTCAGTGTAACCATTTACATACAACTCTTCCTTATTACCATATGTAAGGAACATGTTATTTTAGTGCTTCTCAAGTACTTGAGGATATTCTTTATGGAAATATAGTGACTTCTATTAGGATTTGACATATATCCACTCATCATGTCCAATACATATGAGACAACATGATGAGTACATTATAATGCATACATGATAGATCCAATTGTGAATGCATATGGCATCTTACTCATGTTTTCCCATTCTTCACAAGAGCTCGAACAGTGGGATCTTGAGAGATTAATCCCAAGGAACATGGATATATTTTATCCCCTTGAGTCTTACATGTTGAACCCCTTTAACATGTTGCTAATGTATGTGCTCTTTCTTAGGTCAAAAAGCCATGTAGATCTATCTCTATAGATCATGATTCCTGTCACATATTATGCTTTTCCTAAACCCTTCATAGACAAGGTACTTTCCTTGCCAAGTTTTAAATTTGTAGTATAAGGATGTTATTCCCCATCATCATGTGGAATATAAATTTTGTCCCACTAAATCTTTTGTAATCGCATATTTCATCATCATTTTGACTAAAATCAAACTCCTTGACCATCTTGTCAAATAAAAAATTCCAACTCTGAGATGCTTGCTTCGATATATAGATTGACCTTTGTAGCTTATAGACTTTATTTGAAATAAGTGGATTTATAAAACCCTTAGTATATGTCGCACACACATCCTCATAATTATTCTTGTTAAGAATGTAGTTTCAACTTCCATATGCTAAATCTCATAGATGTAATAAATTGCAATGGCAACTCCTGATGGATTTAACCATGGCAACTAGAGAAAATATTTTGTCATGTTCAACACCTTGAGCTTGTTTCAAAACCTTTTCCATCAATCTACCTTTATAGGTTTGTACATTACCATCCATGTCGGTCTTCTTCTTGATGACCTAATATGGGTTTACCCCTTTAGGTGGTACCACTAAGGTCATACCTTGTTGGTGTACATGGATTCCATCTTGGATACAATGGCCTCAAGCCATTTCTTATATTCTAGTCCCTCAATAGCTTCTAGGTAGGTTGTTGACTCATCATCTATGATCAACTCACCACTTTATTGAGTCATAAGATATCACAATATTTCAAGCTGAAGGTGTATTCTACTAGAACTGTGAGTTATGTGTGTTACATAAGGAACTTGAGACTCCACAAAATCATGTTATTCTCCATGTTCCTTCTATACCACCTTTAGGTTCAATGTTTACTTGTTGGTGTCAAACTTTTTGAGTTCTAGTTTTCTCCAATGGAAACCTTTGGAATTAATTCCTACAGGAAAATAGCCATCCTAGAAAGAAATAATTTGTGTTTTTGGATTGGAATATGAAAGTAATTTTCAACAAAATAACATTTATGCACAAAGCTTTTCTATAAACAATTTTGTTGTACAAGCTTACAATGCTATTCTTCATAAAGACATATCGGGACACCTCTCATGCCATATCTCATATGGTATCTTTTGAACCATTTTATATGGTATATTGTTTAGTGTAAAACATGTTACCAAAAAGGAAATTGTAATATAAGCTAGATTTATTGATGATCCCACCATGACTTAATAGGGCGTGATTCCTTCTTTCTAATACATCATTATATTTTAAGTGAAGTTCATTGTGATTTGCTATCACATTCTCTCCAGTAGGTCCTCAAACTCTTGGTTTCAAAGTATTTTCACATCGATCATATCAAAGTTTATTATTACTTTTATCAAGTTGGTTATGTGCTTCATTCTTGATCTCTTTGAACACTTCCAGAAATTCATACTTGTTTTCATTAAATACAAATTACCATATCCACTGAGATCATCAGTAAATATAATCAAGTACTAGTAACTACCTCTAGCATATATTCAAAAGGTCTACACACATTGATATGTATAATCCCTAATAGAATACTCACTCTCCCACTACACTGGTGAAAAGTGCTTTTGTCATATTGCCCAATAATTAAGACTTGCATATCTCTATCGGTTCAATAACCAAAAGAGTCTAGACAACCATTAGTATGGATTTTAGAAATGTATTTATCATTATATTCCCTAGATGAGAATACTATAGGTATTCATTACTTGAGTCATTGAGTCATTTCGTATGTCTCTAGAACTATGAGATATTACAACCATTGCCGCAAAAGATATTATCTTTTGAAATCAAATGTATTCATAATATTCTTGTCCATACAAGATTCATGATTTTTTTATAAATGGTAGGTACATAATAGCAATTCACTAATTCTATTACATGTCCTCTAGGATGAGATGAATGACAAGAAGCAACTCTTGCTTTGTACAGTTCTATCTTACTTCTTCTTGGGTCTTGAAGTGGAGATCTCTATCTCCTCCTTGTTCTTTCTAAATTCCTTCATGTAGAGAGGGAAGTTCCTCCTCTAGTGTCCAGGTTGGCGACAATAGTGACAATTGCCTCCCTCGGTCACCCCTCCCTTTGCTTTGAGTGTTGAAGACTTAGGCTTCTAGCTAGATTTAGAACTCTTCTTAGCTTTACCTTTGCCCTTGGACTTCCCTTTGCCTCTGTTGATCATGATCATAGACTTGGGCTTGTCTTTCTTCATTTTCACTTCAGTTGTTCTCAACATGCCAAGTAATTTTGACAAGGAATTGTCAAAATCATTCATGTTGTTATTCATGACAGACTAGATGTATGGCTCTAGAAGTGACTGTAGAATTACATTTGTGTCCAACTCTTTACCCAAGGGAAATATCAGTATACCAAGGTTCTCCACATACCCAATAAGCTTGAGCACATGGGAACCTACTGGATCTCCATTTTCCATGTTTTACTCCTTAGAGACATCATATCTCTCTTGCCTTGCCTGATCTTGGTATATGTTCTTAAGATGTGTTACCATTTCAATAACATCCATGTTCTCATGTTGTCTCTACAACTCATAGTTCATTGAGCATAGCATCAGGCAGTTGGCATCTACGACATCTTCATAATGCTTCTTGTTAGCATATTTGTCAGCCTTAGGTATAGTGCAAGTAGGTTCATCTGGCCCTAGTGTTTTAAGGACATACATCTTGCACTTTTGAGTGAGAACAATTCTCAATGTCCTGAACCAGTTGTGGAAGTTACTCCCGTTCAACTTGTCCTTCTCAAGGATCAATCTTAGAGAAAATGTGTTTGTGTTTATCATTAGATTCCACAAAAGAAATTTACAATTGTCAAAGCATTTTTATTAATTGGATTTGATAAGTTTGATGATATTAATTAATATGTTATTTAATTATATCTACCACAAATGACATATGAAATCATAAAACATGAGTGATGGTTATGGCCATGCTATTGTAACTCCTTGGATCCATAAGGAATTACTACCACCTAAGGTCCACATCATATGTAGCAACCTGTTGTTGATGAAAATTTGTGCTAGATCCAGTCTAGGTTGATTGATTCAACTCTTGAATTGATTGATTCACCTCCTGATTAGTCGGTTTTCTCTCGATCGGTCATCTAGTATCTAATCCAAGCGACTTCTAGACACCTCTAGACCTTCGTTTAGGCAACTAGCTGATCGATTGGCTCCTCATATCGTCATGCCTCCTTGGTCCTCCACTTGATCAGTTCACCTTATGAAATGGGAAGCTCGTCTGGTATAGGACATCTTCTTTTCCATAACAGGACTTAAAACTATCCTAATCTTATTTAACATATTGCGTTATAATAAGGAAACCTCAAGTTACATTCGAGGGGAGCATAGGAAGGAAAGAATTAAAACTTTTACATATCGAAAATGAGAGAGAGGCTCGATATGCAAACCAAGATATAAATAGGATAACAACCATCCAACCAAGCACACAAAGATGTAGGGATTTATTGGCCATTACCATGCTAACATCCACCATCAAAACCAATTTTAGGGTGTGTAAATTGCATATATATATCACATATATATTTATATTTGTGGGATCATATGTGTTATTTAATTAGATATGCACATTAATCATTTTAACATTCACATCATATGCAATAAATAAATGATAACACCAAAATTTGATCATATCCATAAAATCCCAATATATAGTAAATTGATGTGGCTCTAATACCATTGTTAGGAAATATGACATCAGATTCGGAAACTGAAATAGAAAATATTACTACCATATTCCCCTTAAATAGAAGATAACTTCAAAAACTATGTAATGGGAATGAGGGTTGCAAGGCATATACCTGATCTTAGAGAAAGTCCAACGATAATGTTTGATGCATCATGCTTCTTTCTCAAGTCACACTTGGACAGCTATCGATAGCGGCCTTCTGGTTGATCACCATGGATGGCGTTTAACTGCATTCTCCTAGAAGGTGGCAAAGGCATCCTCGCCTCTATAGTAGTCCACGTGGACCACTAAGAACTCATGATGTTCTTTTAGAATGGAAAAATTAGTTATCTCTTCTAGTCAGCACGCTAGTGCCGACTTTCTCTCTCAATTGTCTCTCCCTTTCTATCCCTCCCTTTAATAGGTAGGACTTGCTTAGGTTGTCATGTTACCACAACTGTGAGAAGACAATAATTGTCTGAGCTTATTGTTATTTCTCTGGAAGGCCTCTACTATCCTTCTATTAATAGGAGGGTCAGGGTCTAGACTTCCAGTCTCAGTGGGAGTTGAAGAGATGGATTTTCATGAATTTTCTGGTTGCAAACAATGAACCAGTCGGTTCACAATAGAACCAGTCGATTCACATGTGAGTCGATTGATTCAACCATTGAACCAATCGTTTCACTATGTTTCCCAATTACAATTGTTTCAACAATGAATATTCAATTAATGCACAACGTGATGTCAACATCAATCCTTGATCCAATTGTATTGATCGACCAAACAGTTAGTTCACAACATGAAGTGGTCATTTCACATATCTGAGATAATCGGTTCGCTTACCGAACCAGTCATTTTGGAGTTCTAACTCCAATACTAGTTCAAATTGACCTATCACTTGAATCGATTAGTTCAACACTTGAACCGGTTGGTTCATAGTCTAGTCAGTCAACTTTGAACCATTGTTGTTTAAATGGAATGCCTAACACCTTAGTAATCAAATTAAATATCATTCATGAATAAAATCCTATTGTAGGTGCATCTTATGTGTGTGACCCTATATGTCCCAATTTATGTTGGCAGTGAATGTCCATAACCAACTTATGACATAACAAGCAATGAGAAGTATCTAGCAATACATCATTTCTACCCAAGTAATTTGAAAAGTTGGAGAACAACTTTAACCTACATTTTGTGATCAGTGTTATTGTGACTGTATAGTTCCTTTATCCCTGATACCCACATTGAACTTGAGGCATTAAATCATTAGTTCAATCCTTGTTCCTTGAATTAGAGTAGACTGTCTGAGATGCATGTGAGCTCACATATCACATATTGAGCCACGTGAGTATGGACACACATTTCTTAGTTTCACTTATCAAGTGGACAAGATATCAATTTTCTATAGGAGGGAAAAACTCCATCTACATCACTCACACTCAATCTGCATGTGTCATAATGTAAGTGAGCATCACCTTTATGGCAACCCTCATTTAAGGTCATGTTGGATGATGTCATAATACATCAAATGAAATGTGACGAGTCTAGTGAATTCAGGTCTAAGAACCACAATCACCACCATTGCTATAAGAGATGATTCTAACTACCATTCAATGGTCTTCATGTATCACTCTCAAGGTGGGTGTAATGACCCCACCCCTCCGTAGCCCACAATTAAGGAAGACCAGGAATCTAGATTCATTATCCCAAAAGTGGATCATATGGTTTTGCAAATAGTAAAAAATAATTAATAGATTCTACCACAACTAGACATAAAATAGGATACAAATTTTCTTTTCACATACCTAGCAAAAATAGGAGTTTGGAACTTTATCCGATGTAGAGTTCTATCTAACTAAATCCTCCAATCTTTATTTAATTTTTATTCTTCAAATGTCACTTTAAAGGATTATCCACTTGATGATAAGCATATAACTGCATGTGACCTAAAATGCCGACAAACAAAACGTCGATCAGTATAATGAATTATATTGGTATGTGGGGGAACCAAAAGCTTGCATCTATTCATAACATCATATTGCAACCAAATTATTACTTAACATATCAAACTTTACATCTTAAACATAACTACTCAATCCTAACATATCCTTGCCTCTATGTTGTCCCTGTAGTGAACATGGATCCTACCTTTCTCATATGGTAGATCCCAAATAGCCCCTTTTGATCCTACCCTACAGGTTGGCCAAGACATAGAGATGTATAGTCGTATGATCGTACCCAATGGTAGACTAAACATCAACTCTAGATAACTTGATGATCCTAACCCAAAGGTATACCAATAAATAAGTTATCCATCTCTCACATGTACTCAAAGCTACAGAGGAGGATGAGGATCTGAACTATTCATGCACATATATTTATGGTGGTAGCCATAGTCACTTTATAGTTGCATGAAATAAAAGTCAATCAAGCGTTTAATTTACAACAATCGATAAAGCATGAAAATCATCATGAAACTAGAGCGATTAGCCATAAGCATAGACACATACCTAATTTGAAGTCTCATATATATGCAAGATATCCAATCCAATCAAGAAGTCTAATCAACCAAGCCAAGCAATAAATCAAGCAACTTGATCCTAAAAAGTATTTATAACATCTAATTGTATAATCTCATCCAAACATCCTTTATTGACTTGGGACTCCATTCTAGGGCTTCTTAGGGTTTCTTGGTTTCACTTTCCAATTTTACCCTTTTTAGGTCAACAAACCCTAAAAGTTCTTTTCTAATCATACAAACCCTAACTACTCAAATTATCCAAATCAAGGGTCTTTATTCACAAATTAGTTCAAGAACACCATTTTCATGCCTTCTAGATTGATTTCCATATTTAAATCAATTAAACATTGTAATTATCAAAATTATGATTTTTAAGTCCATTAATGCACTTTTATAATCATGGAACTCTAATTAAGAAAATTATAAAAAAAAATCATCCAATAAGATCTAATTCATCCTTTGTTTGCCAAAAGGCTAAACTTTGATCATAATAGTTGGGGAGCATCATTAGATCCATTAATCTTCAAAACTTAGGTTTTTAAATTAATAAAAAACCATTAAATATAGAATCTTTATGCACTTTTCAAACTATAAGTATATTTTGACCCTGATCATATTTTTTATTAGATTCCTTGTATTTTTATGAGTGAAAAACATATATAACATGTTACGATCGGATCATCCTACTAAATATTATGATTTTTATAAAAAAAAATACCTTTTAGCCAATAAAATGTTGCCACGTCATTATCATCGAGTTGTTTATTAATCTGCGCACTCTGGGCTCCACGAATGGGCTCTATCCACATGTGTGGCTTGCTCCACATGGGTGGGCATCAAGCTGAGGTGAAATACCATTTTTGCCCCCTGCCCTAGGGTTCGATCCTCGCGTCGTGGGGGATAGGCCGGTAATTCCCCGCTTTCCCTTCTTCTTCCTCACGACCTTCCTTGTGTACACCTAGGCGAGTCAGGCAAAGTGTTGACTTCACACTCCCGGCAATCGAAGCCCTACGGAACAGTACATACGCATTTTCACCCTTCGCCCGAATACAATGGCTCTCATGGCTATGTTAGAAGGGACGTGTTGAGGGAGAGCAGAAGTCTGGTTCTATGGCGGTATATCAGGAACCACTGAGGAAAAATAGAGGAGAAGGTAAGGGCAAGGAAGCAGATGCATGAGGCTCATTCAGCTTCTTGATCACACAAAATAACTTCCATGTTTTCTTGTCAAAAGTCGAGGGCTACACCTATATATAAGGAGGTGCCAGCCAGCCATGGAGTTAGACTCTGATTGCAAATTGGGGGAAACAAATCCCTGGTAGAAAAGGGGGAGTTGGGGATGGTTAGGTTCGGTTTCACTTTTCCAATTCAATGGAATTCCTTTTTGGGGAAGGCTCGATCCATATCGAGAGAGAATTAGCGAGAGAGAAAGCAGTGTACTATAGTCAGATTGCCAAAACTGGATGAGGTAGGTGACAACACCATCACCGTTGGATCTACGATGTCACCCCATCACTGTTGTATCTATGATCCAACGGTCCACAAAGAGTGCATCCTAACAAAAGGTCCAAAATATAATTCTAATTGGAATCAAAATCATGACATTTATCACAAACTCTTTCACTTTAGAGATTCTAGAAAAATCCATATCTCCCAAACCACTCATCCTTTTAATTCTCAAATTTTAAAGGAAAGTCCATTATGACTCAAACTACTTGTGTGCCAAGTTTGGGACTCAAATTCAGAAGTATGAGAGACTTTTCTTCATATGCAAGTTGTTACTTAAAAATGCATATTTTATTCATATTTTCTCTCCCTTACTCTTTTATATCCTTTATTTTAGATTCCTTTTACCATTAGAAACCATATGGATTCGAAATCTAATCCATGATGATCAATCATACAACTTTCCAGAGAATTCTGCATATTTCTCATCATTATCTTAATTTCTTTTTCCTTTTTATGCATTATTAGACTTCCTTCCACTTTTCTTTCCTTTTTATCACATTGGACTCACTAACTTAATAGGGTCCGTGAAATCATATATTTAAAGGGAATATTATCATAGAAAACCACTCA
This sequence comes from Alisma plantago-aquatica, assembly GCA_963693085.1. Lineage (NCBI taxonomy): Eukaryota > Viridiplantae > Streptophyta > Magnoliopsida > Alismatales > Alismataceae > Alisma > Alisma plantago-aquatica. Next base: position 401,739,218 of record OY856411.1, read on the forward strand.
TTACACCTAAATCATACAATTTCATAATCATACATGTACATTTTTATTTGAGAAATTGCATTTCAATCAATATAAACCCAAAAATTGGGGTTGTAACATCCTTCCCCTCTTATAGGAATTTTCCCCTCAAAATTCCACCAAACATACAAACTATTCAGGATAAGACTTTTCCATGTCCATCATCAGCCCTCATGTGGCTTCATCCTCTCCATGGTGCTCCCAAAGAACCTTTACCATCTCTATCCTTTACTCTTGAGCTCTCTCACCTTGGTATCTCTTACTCTCATAGGTGACTCAGGGTAAGTAATCCTCCATTGGAGTTCAATAGGTTCAATGCTCGACACATTGCTCGGGTAGCTCACATAGTGCTCTAGATTGGGCATATGGAACACATCATGCATTATATTATCCTAAGGGAGTAAGGCTATAAATAAAAAGCAACTTCACCATTTCATTCCAAAATCTCAAACGGACCCATGTATTGGGGACTCGACTTTCCTCTATTCTTAGATATAGATCGGAGGGGTCAGATTTTCAAAAACACATGCTCACCCACAGTGATCTACAAATCATTCCACTTTGCATTAGCACGTGACTCTTGTCGATCATGGGCTTTCTTCAGCCATTTTTCGATCAAAGTGGCTTTATCAGCATACAGTGTGGTCTTTCTAACCTCTACAAGGTCCTCTTACTAACATCACCCTAGTGAATCGGTGACCGACACATCCTCCTATAAAGGGCTTCATACATCCTGATACTAGATTTGGTAGTTTTTATAACAAGCAAACTCATCTTGGGGTAGGTACTGCTCCCGTGATTCACCCCAAATGAGCACATATGCTCTCATCAAACTTTCTAAAGTCTAGATCATACTCTTTTGACTGTCCATCAGTCAGGGAGGGGGTGATATGTTGTGTGAAACTTCAGTCTAGTATCGAGTTCTTCATATATCTACTTCCACAACATGAAAGTGAACTTAAGGCCATGCTCAAGAATATATGAACTTGGATCATTGTGCAGTCGAACTATCTCATATATGTAGTTCAACTGGATCTATCACATTGGCAGGGGTCTCTAAGGCAAGGAAACATACTGACTTGGTAAGGTGATCTACCATAACCCATATTGTATCATGAACTCTCTTAGTCCAAGGGAGACTCACCACAATGTCTATGGTGATCTTCTCCCATTCCACTTGGGAATTTCCAGTCCTTTATAGCAATCCACTGGGTTACTGGTATTCAGCCTTCACCCACTAGCATGTATGGCAACTGGCCTCATGCACCTTCTTTCCTCTAGGACTTCAAGGTACCACTACAAACCTTAACCATCTTGGTAGTACCACGGTGTACTTAAATCATGAGCTTCTTACATGACATGATTCCTCAAGGGTCAATCCTAAGAAACCCTAAAACACACTAGTAGTGGGTTTCACCACTTACTCTTCCTAATAGGTGCATCTGAGGTTCCCCTAACAAACTTTTCATCTCATCAAGCTCTAGGCTAACCAGGCAGCCACTAACTCGACCCCATGGGTTTGGTTGTATCTGGATGTTAGCCACACAGGTCTAGTCTTCTAATAGCTACAGGGTCCACCTAGAAACCACTCCCATCCTTCTCTACTAGCTAAACAAGTCAGCTACACACCTGAGTTATTTCCAACTGAGAACATCTTTTACCACATTAGTCTCCTTGTGTGCTAGGTGATGGTGAAGACATAAACCTTCATATAATCCACTCATCATCCTTGTCTCGGGTTTAGGTATGTATGAGTCAGGAAAACTTTGAGATCTTGCTTCCAAATCTATAACTCATTGATTCCAAACTACCCTAGATAGGTACGTCCTCATATTACCTTTGTTCTCCTGATGCTTTCAAATCACCTATCCAATATACTCTCAAGAAGGTGTGATACTTCTTCCATCCTCAATCATCATAGAAAGGTTTCAACTCATATCACCTTTATCCTAAGTATATGGCATGCATTTTGTATTGTCTCTCACACCCATAACAAGATGAAATAAGCATTTGGCTAGAGTCCAAATATAAAGTTCATCCTATTCTAGGTATAGAGATGGTGCATCACACATCGCCATCACACTTTCCAATCTAAGTTGAAACATACTTCACATGACTCCTCACCATGAATATCTCAAATCTATGTTTACATCCACGGAAAGGTTGTTCCCAAACACTTATGGGTCTTAACATTACTTATGTAAACCATCCTTAGTCATTTCCTCAAGGTCTTTAGGGTGTCGGTACTTTTGGGGTGATCTTACCCTTATGCATCTAGGGAGTGCCTCTCACATGTACCCCTTAAGAACCATGAACTCATGAAGGTGGTCAACCTCCTAATCCATGGGCCTCAGGAAAAGGTAGTTGCTACCTACTGAACCTATGGTCTTGTGCATCCAGGGAATAAACAACTCCTACTTTCATCGGTCTTATCCCTCCTTGACCTTAGTATTGACTTATGATTTAACTGTAGCTCGTGGTTCCTTTGTTGATACTCAAGCACATTTCATTCTTGAATCCTCACCCAAATCTCCATCATCTCTCTGGTCAATCATAATTAACCTTCCATCCCATCATAGGAATCATGGCGAGCTACCTATCTCGGTATGATCCCATATAGGTTAACTCCATGGCAGCACATCCTTATGTCCCATAGAGATGGTCATACATGGGTCTATAGATTCATACTCATATATGCTCTTACACTAAGCCTCTCAAGCTCTTATAAATGACCTTTAAGGTTACCTCAAACCTAGAAAAGTGTTGGTTCTCTCTCCTACATGGAGGGTCCTTTCCCAGGACATGAGAAAATTATCACTTGATAGTAAAAAATGTAGCAAATTTTTCTTGCATCCAAGGTTTATATCATCATGTATATGCATAGCTCCTATCATGCTACCTATGCACATGGCTAGCAGGTAGACAACTTATTAAACCATTTCCAAGTCCCTTGGTATGTCATACTTGTTCATCAATCCTCAAGGTTGGACCAATATCATACATACATATGTCACCAACTTGTGTGAGTGGTTCATCAATCATATATCTCATTTCAAGTGAGGTTTCCTCCTCATTCCAACACATGGGGGTGGTTCCATGCTTAAATCCTATGAACCCACTTCAACCTCGTGAGCATTATGTACACCTAGGTACCTTTACTTCCCCTCTTTGTCCTAGGAACTTCAGGCTCACCCTTTAGGCATCAGATGTCTAAACTGTATGCTCCGATGCTCAAACATATACCAAACCCATGCATGATATGGCATACACTTCCTAACATTCTTCCATGTGAACAACCCTTAGAGTCTTGCAAAAGGACAACCAACTGGGAATGAGTCCTCACAAAAAGCTACCATACCTCTTCCAGGTCTTTGGAATTCTCCTTCCTACACCTAAAAGGTAGGCACTCATATCTTCTATATATCTATATGAGAAGCCTCTTTCTCTTTTCTAGGGTTTGGTTTCTCTAAAGGTATCTAAGGTACGACAACCTCTTTCGATCGTGCATGAAGTAACTTCATACATCTACTCAGGGTCATCTTTTCTAATCCATATCATACCAAACCTCTTGTGATTCCTCATGTCTCAGAGTCTAGGTCTCTGACCTTCTTCATCAGGGTCTTGCTCTCTCTCTGGAGCTAACCCTATAACTAGTCCTACGACTGGAGGTTCTCTCTCAGAAGATGGGTCAAGCTCTTAAGGATACACATCTATCCCTACCTGGATGAATTGTACTATCAAAACTTATGTCTGGCCAAGATCATCCAAAGTTTTGCATGCCTATCTAATTAATTGTCAGGCATAACCCTTCTAGATCAGGTCTAAGACCTACTGCCAGCCTTGTTGTCACCCACTTCTATATTGGTTCATGCCTCATTTCTACTCATATATGCATGTTAGGGTTCCTATACAGTCACCACCAACCTTCTCAATGAGGGAGCTATCCCTCACCCTTAACAGGCACGACCCACCCCAGGTCGGGTCACCAAAAAGGTACTAGGGGTCAAACAACCGCACACAGTCTAGGTTTCTCATGCGTACTCAAAACCTCAATTGTAAAGCATGCATGTCTAACCCACATACATACATGCATGGTCAACTATGATATCCAACTCATCATGTCTTCTCTTTCTCTATCCACCGCTTAAGGTTTTGGATTGAACATCGTCCTCAGAGGAGGCCTTAGGTCTCTTCCTCTCCCTAAGGTTTTTTCCTCCAAGGCAATCCCTCTCCTCATCTTCCTATGAGAAGGTCTAATCTCAGCGTTCTCCTGAGGGTATCCATGTCACAACAACATGGCCATGAAACCTAAGCATGTAACTAAACTCAGTCTAAGTTTCATCATTTAGACTTATGTTTATGACATCTTTCTTACATGCTTTTTATTATTTGGTGGAGGATTCGTTAATCCTTATCATTCTTAACCCCAAAACTCATAAGAGGGTGGAGAGAGAGAAACCCTAAGCACTTAAAGTTATTCCATGAAACGGGATAGAGAAGGGATGAAAACATATGACAAGACCTAGAGGTATCTTATTTTGAGTCAAATCCTCTGATTTTGTCCAGGCAATCACATAGATTTTGGGAGTCCTCATAGACCGACTAGCGGGGTGGAGGAAAATCTTACCAACCCCCAGATCGTGATCCTTTTCTAGACACTTCCATCTTTAGAAAATCCTCTAATAACTCCCTTAGGCTCTAAAGAGTTTGTAAAATTTAATAATTATTATATATTAGATGGAAAACCATGCTTTGATACTAAATGTAATGACCCCACCCCTCGGTAACCCCCAATTAAGAAGACCAAGAAGCTAGAGTTGTATCCCAAAAAAGGATCATATGGTTTTGCAAATAATCAATAATAATTAATAAATTCTACCACAACTAGGCTTAAAATAGGATAAAATTTTTCTTTTCTCATACCATGCAAAAATAGGAGTTTGGAACTTTACCCGATGTAGATTTCTATCTAACTAAATCCTCCAATCTTTAGTTAACTTTTATTCTTCAAATGTTACTTTAAAGGCTTATCTTACTTTCTGATAAGCATATAACTGCATGTGACCTAAAATGTCGACAAACAAAATGTTAGTCAATATAATGAAATATACTGATATGTGGGGGAACTAAAAGCTTGCATCTATTCGTAACAATATATTGCAACCAAATTATTGCTTAACAGATCAAACTTTACATCTTAAACATAACTACTCAATCCTAACATATCCTTGCCTCTGTGTTGTCCCTGTAGTGGACGTGGATCCTACCTTTCTCATATGGTAGATCCCAAATAGCCCCTTTTGATCCTACCCTACAGGTAGACCAAGACATAGAGTTGTATAGTCATATGATCCTACCCAAAGGCAGACCAAACATTGAATCAAGATAACTTGATGATCCTACCCCAATGCTAGACCAATAACTAGGTTATCCATCTCTCACATGCTCAAAGCTACAGAGGATGACTAGGATCTGAGCTAGTCATGCACATATATTTATGGTGATAGCCATAGTCACTTTATAGTTGCATGAAATAAAAGTCAATCAAGCGGTTAATTTCCATCAATCGATAAAGCATGAAAATCATCATGAAACTAGAGCGGTTAGCCATAAGAATAACAACATACCTGATTTGAAGTCTCAAATATAAGCAAGATATCCAATCCAATCAAGAAGTTCAATCAACCAAGCCAAGCAATAAATCAAGAAACTTGATCCTAAAAAGTATTTATAACATCTAGTTGTTATAATCTCATCCAAACATCCTTTATTGACTTGGGACTCCATTCTAGGGTTTATGAGCCTCATTAAGGTTTCTTAGTTTCACTTTCCAATTTTACCCTTTTTAGGTCAACAAACCCTAAAAGTTCTTTTCTAATCATAAAAACCCTAATTACTCAAATTATCCAAATCAAGGGTCTTTATTTGCAAATTAGTTCAAGAACATCATTTTTATGCCTTCTAGACTGATTTACATATTTAAATCCATTAAACCTCATAATTACCGAAATTTTGGGTTTTAAGTCCATTAATGCACTTGTATAATCATGGAACTCTAATTAAGGAAATTATGAATAAAAATCATCCAATTAGAACTAATCCATCCTTTTTTTTCTAAAAGGGTAAACTTTTCTCATAATAGTTAGATGCATCATTAGAACTATTAATCTTCAAAACTTAGGTTTTTAAATTAATTAAAACCATTAAAGATAGCATCTTTATGCACTTTTCAAACTAGAAGCATATTTTGATCCTAATCATATTTTAATTGGATTCCTTGTATTTTTCTAAGTGAAAATCATATATAACATGTTACAATCGGCCCAACCTACTAAATATTATGGTTTTTATTAAAAAATAACCTTTAGCCAATAAAATGTTGTCATGTCAGCATCATCGAGTTATTTATTAATCTGCACACTCTGGGCTTCATGAATGGGCTCTGGCCACATGTAAGGCTCGCTCCACATGGGTGGGCATCAAGCCAAGGCGAAATACCATTTTCTCCCTCCCACCATAAGATTCAATCCTCCTTTCATGGGGGATAGGCCGATAATTCCCCGCTTTCCCTTCTTCTTCCTCATTGCCTTCCTTGTGTATGCCTAGGTGAGTCAAGCGAAGTGTTAACTTCACACTCCCAGCAATCGGAGCCCTACAGAATGGTACAGGTGTGTTCGCACCCCTCACCCAAACAAATTGGTGCTCGTGGCTATGTCAGAGGGGACGTGTTGAGGGAGAGCAAACGTCTGGTTCTATGGTGGCATATCGAGAACCAGTGAGGAAAAATAGAGGATAAGGTAAGGGCAAGGAAGTAGATGTGTGAGGCTCGTTCGGCCACTTGATCATGTAGAATAACTTCCCTATTTTCCTGTCAAAAGTCAAGGGCTACACCTATATATATATATAAGGAGGTTCCATCCAGCCATGGAGTCAGACTCTAATTGTAAATTAGGGGAAAACAAATCCCTGGCGGAAAAAGGGGAGTTGGGGAGGACTTGATCCATATCGAGAGAGAATTAACGAGAGAGAAAGTAGTGTACTGTAACCGGATTGCCAAAACTGGTTGAGGTAGGTGACAAAACCATCACCATTGGATCGCAGATCCAACGGTCCACAAAGAGTGCATCCTAATAAAAGGTCCAAAATATAATTCTAATTGGAATCAAAATCATGACATTTATCACAAACTCTTTCACTTTAGATATTCTATAAAAATCCATATCTCCTAAACCACTCATCCTTTTCAATCCCAAAATTTAAAGGAAAGTCCATTACGACTCGAACTACTTGTGTGCTAAGTTTGGGACTAAAATTCAGAAGTATAAGAGACTTTTCTTCATATGCAATCACTTGCACCCTGCATACTCAATAGTATACGCTCTGATCTTCCTTTAAGAATATTTGTTTCCCCATCCAACAAGTTCTGAACGAATGGTTCTGTGGCACATGGAACTACATGATTAGGGTTTCACTTGATTAGCTAATACCAATCGGGTGAGTTAAGGCTGCATCAATCAAGTTACATACAAACCGTGAAAGAGTTCTACAAAAACATGGTATGTTGCAACTTCAGAAGATATAAGATATATGAAGTACCTACATCATGCCATTCAACTGATAGGAAAACACCCCAAACCAGGTTGGAAAAACTTCATTATCAGCACCAAGGTACCCCAAGAACAATATGGATGAGTAGACTATGCTTTCATAGTACTCCACATGATAGAAGTGGTAAATAAAGGCACCCCCCAGAAGGTCTTTTCCATGAATATTTGCAAGGTATTTGCAGCATGTACACAATGGAGGTAATATATGATCATTGTTTTTTTGAACGACCCGAAAATGCCTGCGGATGCGGTACCATGTAGACTCCATATAGGGGTGTCTCTACTTGCAAAGCAATTTTGGCAGGAACAATTAAAGACCTTGTGGAAAGACCCATCTAAGACAAAATGGTGATCAAAGTGGAAGGTAGGATTTCAACCAAAGAAAAAAGTCCAAGACTAAGATGAACAAAGGAAGCAACGATTCAAAAAACAAGCAACTCAAATCAGCCCCACAACGGTTCCTGGGCACTTTGAAGAACCAAACCCAACTTTCCATGAAGAAGGGGAGATCGATGAAGAAAATGCAAGACGTCAGGTCAGATGGGCCAGCAAGAGAAATAGAGCCCAAATTTCAAGACTTTGATAGATAGTGTTGTGAAGATCTTTCCTAGGACTCTCTCTTGCTGATTATGGAAAGACTAAAGATTGAATGCATCCATGGGGACATAATATTTGAGCAAGAAGGAATATGTGTACTGAAGGAAGACCTACAGGAAACTGTTAAGGTGGTAGGCTACTTAACTGTGAACGCCATGGTTGCATACCAATATCTTGTGGAGGACACTATGCCGAATGTACGCATGGCTTACCATCTCCTCGTTGATGACGTGATGAAGAACATGAACTCAAGGGAAAAGGAACACCTAAAGATTCATATATGTAATTACATGCCTGATTTCATCTTTCTATTCTTTATGACAATCATTGGACTTTCCTGGTGATAAACGTCAAAGTAAAGACTACAATTTTGTACAACAGTTCAAACTCAGCCTTTGCACTCAACAAATACACAAAGATGACTACACTAAAGACCTCACTGGAAGAGAAAGAAAATGCATGCACATAATTAATCATAGATATGATCTACAAATTCAGCAAGGGGTATAAATATTTTGTCAAAAAGAACTTCAAAAAGAAAGAAATCTTCCACAGGATCCCCCAACAAATCATACAATCAAATGACTATGGATTTCATTGTCCAGAGTGGATGATGGTTGTAGCCTTAAAAGATGCCAAAATAGAAAACTTACAACACGAACACTATCAAGCACTCTGAGGAGGTTATACTAATATGTTGCTACAATATAGTTGGGTAGTCTAAGAATAACCACGTCAAGCATAAACCCTGCATGTCTATATCAACTTGTTCACTTTGACACTCCGAGACAGAGTGTATGATAAGTTTGAGGGGAGTTGTAAACATGCATGAGAGGTATCTTTTTTATGACTCTTCCTCATCTTTGAAGATCGATACTTTAATTTCAATTTTGATCAATCTCAATCTTTATCATACCTCCCCTCCTCTTGCGAATAAAATTTTGAAAATTTTGAATTTCTTTCAACTTTTATGAACAGTTAGAATCGCATGAATAAAGGCACAATTATGGATCCAATTTTCCTAGATGTAACCATAACCCCCTTCTTTTAAACTTGTTTTTCCTCATGCTACTATGTAGCGTAATATTCTCAAGTGTGGTGCAACTAGGCTACCAATTCACATTAAAAGAAAACAAACCCAAAACTACACTTGTATGCCATTCTTACAACAAAATATTGTGGAGAGAAAGAAAACTTCTGAACCCAAGAAATCCTTGGAAATAAGGAAGACTTAATTATATTTCGAGTCCACATGGTTTCTAATGGTAAAAGTAATCCAAATAAAGGATATAAAAGAGTAAGAGAGAGAAAATATGAATAAAATATAATGAGAAAGTAGTTGATAAAGGCATGTGGAATTTCAATGACTTCTTGCTAGTAATCAAAGATATCAAACTGGAGGACACCCCGACGGAGATCAAGCTCACCCACAACCCCTTCTGGATTCGATTATACAATCTAATACTAGAGTACAGGTAGGAGGAGGTGATCAAGGTTGTTGCCAATAAGATATGTAGAGTGATAGCAATGGATCAAAAGGACATGGGATGGGATATGGCATGCAGGGCACAATGGAGATTGATGTCACAAAGTTGATTAGACAAAAATAGAAAATAAGAGACAACAAAGGCAATGTTGAATCTATAGAGATCAGATATGAAAGATTACCCTCTTTCTGCTACTTGTGAGGTATCATGATCATCTAGATAAAGATTGTCATTAAGAAGATGAATAAGAGAAGGTTCTAAAACCTAGACTATGGGGGTCATGGATCAAAGTGTCGCTAGTTAAGAGATTGGTGATTCCAATCAAAGAAGAGAAGTTTGGTTTTGATATCATATCGAAGGATCTGAAGTATACCCCCAAACCTATAGTATCTAGGGGAGTTGGACAGATGGTCAGAGCCAAAATGGAAAGGTGCGGGGAAGGACCGGGTTCAATCAGAGACAAGGGAAGATGAAGTTGATTCTGGTTTCCTGATGTCCGTACAGGACCTTGAGGAGGTCTTCTTAGAGAAGTAAGGGGAGGCAAGGACAAGTGCTTAAAAGAAGGACCAATGGGGGAAATGAGTAGGGGATAAGGTGGGGTCAAGAGGAAGTGGTATATATGTTTCCATGAAAGGAGCAGGAGGCTCCCAATCTAGCCAATTCTTCATGGGTTTTTGGATTCAAACAGAAAACTCAGAACACACAAGGAAGATATAATCAACCTCTCTCTGATCATGGGAAGGACCAAGAGGTTGCATGTTCAACACCAATGAAGATGGCATAACATGCATGGATTAATGGGGTGATCAAAGGTTCACAGTCAACTAGGGGGATGAAAGATGAAACAACATAGATAGAGAATGCTAACATATCTATCATGAAGGAACCGACTATAAACCATACACATCCAGTCAGTAAATTTTGGGGGTTCTAAGTAAGGAGCTGGAAATAGACATGGCCAATCAGAAGAGTGGAGAGAAGGGAGGTAAGGTGAGGTGTTTCACGAAGATGGGGAGGAAGCACGATGATGAAGCAGGGTAGGGGTGAAGGGATGGTGTGGTCTCTAGGCATCAAGTGAGGATGGGGAGAGGGCGTCGAAAAGGAAGAGCTGAAAGCCATGGAGATGAGGGGGGGGAGAGGCTAAAAAATAATGGTTCAATGTTGTAGAGAACAAGTAAGTAGCAGGAGTTGGGTTCCTAGGCCCGTGAAGGGGAGTGAAAACTTTATTCTAGAATATCTAGGGCTTGGGCTGCCCTGGGACGATGGACTCCCTCAAAAGGTGATGTTGGAGGGAGATGCCTAACATAGTTTTCATTATGGGAACTATATGTAGGAGTGTGGATCAGGAACATGTACGGAGGAGGTGTGGGTACGATAGCAGTTTTGGGGTGGATAGTAGAGGGAGATTGGGTGGCTTGGGTCTGTGGTGGAAAGGTGACAAAGTTACTATCAAATCTTTCTCAGATCATCATTTTGTGCCAAGTTCAAAGAGGTGAGTTAGGAGGATAGTTTCTATTTTGTAGGATATATGGGTGGACAATGGTGGAAGATAGGGTGCACACATGGAAGTTGATGGAGGACCTTTGTAGGATCTTAGTTTGGCTAAAAGTCTTCAGAGGGGAATTCAATGAGATCACGGCAGGTGAGGATAAATAAGGGGGTCAATCCCAAAATGAGTGGAAAATGTGCAACTTTTGTGAGGCAATTGATATATGTCATCTAGAGGACATGGGTTATACTAGAAAAAAGTTTACTTGGAAGAGAGGCTTACATTCTGGCAATCTATTTATGGAAAGGCTGGACCACTTTTTGGCAAACAGGAAATGGTGTGACACCTTCAATGTAAAGAGGGTATTATCTGATCTACAATTACGACCATGGACAAATCCTTCTTTGGGATGAAAGGGGCAAGCAGAGAGAAGTGAGAGAACAAAGATTACAATTTGAGACCATTTGGTTATCTTCCCTGCAATGCAAAATAGTAGTGAAACATGCCTGGGAAAGTAATGCAGACATGGGTTTACATAAACAAATGGAGGCATGTGTTGTGAGTTTGAGTTCATGGGCATCAAATAAATTTGGTAATATCAAAAGGAGGATAAGGAGGATTTGTAATGAACTAGTGTGAGCACAAAATCACCCCCCTTGACAAGATATTCTAAATGAGTGCACCAAGTTGGCCAAGAAATTCATGAACTCCAATGTCTTGAGGAGAGCTTCTAGCTCGCAAGAACTAGGACCAATGAAATGCGGGACTGGGACAAGAACACACAATACCTTCACCACAAAGAAAGCCAAAGGAGGATAAGAAATACTATTAGAGGAATTTTCAAGGAAGAGGGGAGCTGGAAAATAGATCAAGAAGAGATTGAGGGGGGTTACTGGAAAATGATCAAGAAGAGATTGAGGGGGTTACTACTTCTTTTTCAACTCTGTTCTCACTACATCTAACCCCAAGGGGTGGATAATTTTCTAGAAGGCATGGATAGTATGATATTAGGAATGGATGTAGATTTTCTTGAACAAGAACCTACAAAAGTTGAAGTGTGGCAGGTGATACAACAAATTCACCCTAATAAAGTGTCAGGTCCAAACAGAATGAAGTTTGTATTTTACCAAAAATTTTGGAATGTTATGAAAAAGAGCTTTCTAAATTTTATTACTGCTTGGTGGAAAGGAGAGATCAGCCTAGAGAAAATAAATGATACTGATATAGTGTTGATCCTGAAGTATTCCAATTCGGTTCGCATCACTGAATATCGTCCCATCAACTTGTGCAATGTGTCCTATAAAATTATTACCAAGGTAATGACACATGATAAAACCTTTGTTGGATAATATTATTTATGTGAACTAGGGTGCTTTTTTGGGTGGAAGAATGATCATAGAAAATGCTCTGGTGGCTTATGAACTTTTTCACACAATAAAACTCAGGAAGAAAGGCAAAAAGAGGTTTATGGCACTGAAGATGGATATGAGAAACGCTTATGATTGAGTGGAATGGGTCTTTCTGGATAGAGTTATGGAGAAAATGGGGTTGCCCATCTTATGGAGGAAAAAAGTGAGAGAATGTGTTACCAGTGTGTCCCATAAATTCATCATCAATGACAAAAGGAGGAGATTTACAAGACCTTCATGAGGGCTTTGCCAAGGTGATCCGATCTCTCCTTGCCTCTTTCTTTTTTGTGATGAAGCTCTATCTTTTTTTGTCAACAAAGAAGTACAGGTGAATTGCATTCATGGGGTGAAGGCATGCCAAAACACACCACGTGTTTCCCATCTTTTCATTGTAGATGACAACATTATGTTCAAAAGGGCGACCTCATAAGAATGCTCCATGCTAGTTGAAATTTTTAGCCAATACGAGAGGGCATCTGGATAGAAAATTAACTATGATAAGACAAAGGTCTCCTTTATCTTGAATATCCCAGACGTTAGGGGAAACACAATCAAAGACATGCTACATGTCAGGGAGGTAGACAGACATGAAAAATACCTAGGGCTTCCAAAAGTGATTGGCAGATCAAAAAAACTTGTTTTCACTATCATTAAAGATAGTGTATGAAAGAAATTGTAGGGATGGAAGGAACAACTGTTGTCTAGGTCGGGGAAGGTGGTTCTCATCATATCTATTATCCAAGCTATCTCGACTTACCCAATGAGAATTTTAAAACTATCAAATGGTTTGATTGATGATATACACTCGATTATAGCACACTTCTGGTGAGGCTCTAAAGTAGGTGAAAGGAAAATTCATTGGATGAGCTGGGAGAGACTATGTAGGCCTAAGGAACACAAAGGTATGGGTTTCAGAGACCTCAAGGAATTCAATCAAGCCTTACTAGTGAAACGAGGTTGGCATCAAGCCACAAATGAGGGCTCTCTGGTGGCCTAAATCTTAAAATAATATACTACAACCACTCTTCTTTTCTACAAGTAGAGATCAGGAGATGCCCTGAGCTACACATGGAGGAGCATATGGGGAGTGACTCAATTGACTAAGACCGGGCTTTTATGGAGAGTCAGAGGAGGTAGAAGGATAGATATATACCAAGACATGTAGATATCTCAAATGGGAGGCCCAGTTCAGCGTTACCTCGTACAGGCATCGGTGGTGTATAAGATGGTTAATAATTTGATTGATCTGGATACAAGCCAGTGGAACAATGCAACATTGGCAGACTGTTTCTCTCCACATATGATATGATCCTGGGCATTCCTATTTCATTCATAGACAAAGGAGATACACTATGTTGGGAAAAGGAAATCAAAGGGCAGTGCATAGTATGAAGAGCCTACAATTTTATTCAATTAGGTGCATATTTTCTCGATGACCTGGATGTGGAGAAATGGCATAGAGTATGGATCAACGATGACCACCATAGTTAAAGAATTTCATATGGATTTCCCTTTAGAACATTCTATCAACCAAGCTAGAACTATTCAAAAAGCACATGGTACAAGATGACATCTGCCGAAGGTGTGGCACCTCCCAAGAAAACCGGTGTCATGCTCTATTGACCTGCAACCTAACAAGACAAGTCTGGACGGTCAAGGAAATGGAATGGGATGACTGATTAGAGGAGAAGGAGGTAGAGATTTCATTATGGAGATGCTTTGGTGTGAAGATAAACCAAGAAAGGATGAGGGAGCCACGCTTTTGTGGGTGGCATGGACAACAAGGAATAAACATTTGTTTGATCCCCAACCTCCTTCCATTCTTGCCCTTACTACAAGCTTCATGAAAATGGTGGTTGACCATGCACGCTACACAATGGAGGTCAGTGGCACCACACATCGTGGCTTGCTGATCAGGTCATGCTCGTGGTCAAAACCACCTCTAGGATGCTAAAAAATAAATACAGATGTGAGTGTTGGGATGGATGGAAAAGGAGGTTGTGGTGTAGTGGTATGCGATGAGTTTGGATGCATCAAGATGATATATCAGTGCAAGCTAGAGCAGGTATTCTCAGTTCTTTAGGTGAAGGGAATAGCTACTCTACAAGGGATGCAGAAGGCTTAGGAGATGGGGTTCATGGACCTTATAGTCGATACAGACAACATTTTTCTTGAGAGTGTCGTGAAGAAAGAAGTTGGGGATAGGGCTATGAGGATTTTGAAGTTTGTATTATTATCCTCCTCTCACGAGAGTTTCTTTCCTTTCATTTTTGTTTTGTTTAGAGACAAGGTAATGGAGCGGTCCGTTCTTTGGCTTCTAATGCCTTCCATTTTGAGAACCGTCAGACTCTGGTCGAGGATTTCGACAAAGACATTATTGTAATTGACGGTGGGCACCCTCTCTCTCTCTCCCCCTATATATTTATATTTATATTTATATAAATATATATATAGGGAGAGAGAGAGGGCACCCACCATCAATTACAATAATGTCTTTGTCAAAATCCTCGACCAGAGTCTGAGGGTTCTCAAAATGGAAGGCATTAGAAGCCAAAGAATGGACCGCTATATATATATATATATATATCTGTGTGTATGTATATATATGTATATATATATATCTGTGTGTGTATTAAAGTCTAAGGTACATAATATCACAACAAGAGCACATATGTGTTTAGTGCCAATTGAATAAAAACTAATATGCTACTCGAATGGATTACAATTTATTGGTACCCTAGGAGGATTGAGGCGTACAACTCAATCCACTACCTATATGCTACTAGTCCATCCTAGGAATATTTATTAGATATAAGGATATCCATATTTCCTAGATAACTCCTCCCAACCTCAGGTTCAAGAAAGGTAACCAAAAGGTAGAGAACCAATTGGCTAAGTCCACTATGGATATTTGCTAATAGGCATATCCACACCAATCACATATCTGGCCTAGGTAGATAGTTCATGACCCTAATCTTAGGGTAACAACCCTTCACACGATGAACACATTCAATTTCATTTGATGGACTGTTCCATACCGGATGACCTTTACCAAGACCTAATCATAGTTTCATGATATATGTCTTTGAGTATGTTCTCAGATTTCATATTTCAACAAGATTATCTCATTTCACTATTCCCTTAATGACCCAGGGAAATAGATCTATAGTCCTAGGGTTCTACAAGCCTATGTTACTCTTTATAAGTTTGGTTCATTATTCTACAATTACATCAAACAAGCCATTCATAGATCCATATAGAGAAACTAAATAACCATATTAGTGCAACTATGCAAGATGTAGAACACATGGTTATAAATATCCAACTCCTCAAATAGGGTATATAATTATGTCCTAAATCACACAGGTTTACTTTAGGACACAATCTCCATTGAATACTGAGTGCATCAATATCATGATGAGCTCATGTAATTCAAGCTAAACAAACAAAACAAAGCTATAGATTCATAGAAAATACCATTTCTCCAAAATTTTATAATTTCACATAATTCCAGCTACATAAAAGTAAGAGAAAAGACTTGTACAAATACTTCAGAAACTTTTCCATGAAATGACATCATGTAGTTTGCACCCTACATCTATGAACTCATTCGGTCATTAGAAAATAACTATACATGAAACAACTAAACAACCACATTTATTCCATTAAAAGACTACTCAAGAGATATTTATCTACAGCAAGCAATTCATTTTACATAATGCAAGATTAAAGATGCACAAATATGTCATCTTTTAAAGTTTGTTAGAGATTAAGAAAAATTTTGTTTGCATGTACAATTGTAGGTAATGAATATATCAAATTTATCTCACTTGCCTAATAATAGTCTAAATAAGTCCACTTGCAAAGAACAAAATGGAACCACATGCTTCATGACAAACTCCAAAATTTGAAGAAAACTATCCCAGATCTAAGATCCTCCTCCTAAGGCAATCTACAACTATCGATCCACGATCTAAAGAAACTAGAGCTAGGGTGAAGAAGAGAAAATAGAGTTTAAGACTTAATAGTTAGAATCCTAGAGAAAAAACCATCTAGAAGATGTCCATGCAAGGAAGAAGGTGGTAGATCATCAAAAGCATGAAGAATAGATGTTCTACATATATGGATATGGGCTCGAAATACACCAAGGAGTGTGTCGATCATCAGAATAAATGTAATAAAGGTAAGCCTGTGATTTCGTAATAGAGTTCCCAAGAAAGTGTCAATCCTTGTGAACATATTTTTCACCCACAACTCTAGAGGAAATTCATGAATCTTAATCCACATTGGGACTTCAGCCATCTTGAATTTAGTTAAAACTTGCCTTAGATGATATTTAGTTAGAACCATTGGTTTATCTTTGACAAAGTAGGCTCCTCCATCCCAAATTGTTTCCAAACCTAACTGAGCTACACAACGAAATCAAGAAAAATTCCCGGGCAAGATTCAACACCTCAACCTTGCCTTTGAGAATCCAGATCAGAGATAGATACTTCTCAAGGGTCTAAAGATGAGGTCTTCATCCCATGATGTATCTAGAAAGACATTAAGTCCATTTCTCAACATTCCTCTTAGCCTCCTCCTTTGGGTAGATGAGAGTTTTTCCTTTGACTTCTATGTCGACCTTCTCCAGAGAAGTCTCCCCCTAAACCTTCATGTGGAATAGATCCACCCAGGCACTAGATCAAGATAGAGGCTCTTGCTCATCACTCTTTCCACATCCGGATGAAGTTGTGGTTTCTCTCATTCTACCCCTCAGGAGTTTTCAAAATCTTAGATATTTACTTCTCCTTTTCATGGTTTCTTTCTTAGACTTCATTTTATTCACTCCTAAGGCGAGTGATATAATGTTTGATACATTTCTTGCCAACTTGACATGCATAATATTAATGGCGCTCTGAAAATTTATGATATGCTAAAATATGATATTTTATGAAAGAATTAAATTGAAAATATATGTACAAAGACTCTCAAAAATATCAATTTTATGAAATATTGGTAACCAAGGAAGGGAAATTTGACCCATATGTTAATCCTTTATTTTTTATAGTCACTCTATGAAAATACTCAAGTTTTTATTTACTATTATGGTGTTGTAATCTTGATTGAATGAGGTTCTCTAGATGAGATTGATCATCCATGCTAGGTTTTACCTCATTTTACCCAATTCTTAGAAATAGCACAAATTTTACATATGTTGCAGTTTGGTTTGAAGTTTTGGATTAGACCTTATTTATGCCATGTTGAGCTACAATAAAAGTTGTATATGATAGTCCTACAAGGAGTTATCACTAGTATATATTAATGATAAATTGGGCTTTCATCTGCCATAAATGGTGGTTTGATCTTCTTTATGACCACAGATTATTAAGTATACAATCATGAAACAACAAACAAATGTTTTTACATTTATATCTTCTAGAATTGCATTACATGATTTATTTCACAAATAACTCTAGGTACTTTTACATAACTTGATTGACTCAGTTAAAAATATGTAACTAGCTTAATTAATCAATTTAACCCTAAATTTAGATCTTAGTGTTAGAACTTTTTACCCAGTGAAACTAGTGATCATTGTAACAATTTTAATTGTGAGAAGGAGATCAAAATCATATATTATTGAGTATATGAAGGTGTGGGGAGGATTTATCTTTGTCATATAGATTTCTAGGTTATAGAGAGCAGTTGAGGATGTGTCTCCAATTTTATGTGATATAGAGTGGTTGTGGCTGTAACTTAGATTTGAGGTTTATATTGTTCGGTCCTATGTACCCATGACGGACCAGGTTTTTAGTGGGATGGTCGTTGTGTCCCTAGTGGTAGGTTGAGTCATTGTGTCACTATAGTTTATCATGTGTACTAATTGAGGGGAAGATATCTTTTGTATTATGATCACCATAAGATCTTATAGGGGCTTATTGCAACTTCACAATCGTCAACTTGTAGTTTTTGAGGTACGCCTCAAACTACCTATGTCTTAGTATATTGTATACTTAAATCGTGTAGTAAATCTATAAGGAATATTTGGTGAATCACATTGTATGATGATTACTACTTTTCTATTTCTACTAGTATCATATGTGATTCATATCTTTATATGTTCATCTATCTACATACGTACCTTTATCTATACTTGGTCATTGAATATACTTTATTTAGTTCTGCAACCTATTATATTATTTGTTTTACCTAATTTAATTACTAACCTTCTTGTAATTAATAGCTATTATCAATTGTTATATCATATCACTGGGACCTAGGGTCTCACTCCATGGTTTTCCACACCTTTTTGGTGATCAGAAGCATGCTTAAACACTTGGTAATGAGGAGCCTCAATTTGGAAACCAATAGATCTGAGAGGTTGGCATTGTTCTAGTTAGAGTCCTATAGTCCCTGTACTCTTAGGTCCGAGCAGGGAAATTTGTAATGATATATGTCAGATCTATTTTTTGGTTGTATGCCATGTATGACGTAAATGTTGTAACTATTTTGAAAATACCTTATATGTACTTATTGTGGCTAAGGCTAAGAAACTCTTATAAAGATGTCTGATATAAATATATGTGAAGCTTGGTCCTTTATGCAAGTGTTCATATGGAATTCTTGGAAATTTTATTTGGTTTAATTTTTTGTCTTTTTGGTAATATGGTTAATTAGTGCTTGATTAATGTTTTGGATTTGAGTAATCCCACACCATGCCCCCTATCCAAAAACCAATGTTTCCAAGCTAAGCGCACCAACTGGGTGTGTACCTAGACTAAATTTTGTTGCTTGGCTAGGATAGTGAACCAAAGATATGCCTAGAACATGCGTTGGTCTTCTAGACCATATTCAAAGACCTAACATTGATTGTCAGAATTTTGAGCCCTTTTCAACACACTTCATGTCCATTTGGCACCTACTAATATTTATATGTTCTACGTATCTCGATTGATCCACTTGACACTAATTGTGACCTCAATTCAGCCTTGTTGAGATGATAAATTTCATTTTAAGCCTTATGTTCATAAGGAGTTGTACTTCAATTACCTAGGTAAGTCATCTTATCAATTCATCCAAGCCTTGTTGCAACTAGAACAATCAACCAAGTCCTATTATAATAAGAGAATAAGCTAAAGCCTCGGTCACATAAGTAATAGATGATTACTTGAATCAGTTGCAATCCTTTCATGACTATGATAGTGCCAAATCACCAACATGTATTTGATGTCACCAAGTTGATAAGTATTTGATCAAAAAATGACTTTTAGCCATTCCAAAGATTCAATCCTCATCATCGATGGATTTTCTTAATCAATCTTCTTGTGACCTCCACTTGATACAAAAGAAAGATTACTAAAAGTAAAACCTAATTAAAACATCAATTATCATTATCAAACACGAGGGAACATAGAGACCCCAAGTCTAAAAATTTCCATCCAACTTCATAGACCATAACAATTAAAGTTTTGCAATGTTTTTCCACATCTCATTACATGTCTACAATAACCATGTCCTTTCTAAAAAACATGATCATATCCCACTTACACAATATCTCATCATAATATATACTGACTTGGCATTACATAAACGACATTACTATAGAGCATGTACATAATTTTTACAACTCTTATAACTACAACTCTAGTGGATGTGCATGCATGTTCAAAATTCATGTTGGGAATACATATAGAAGAACACAACCATCCACACCAAATCATACAAGGACCATGCTCGACCAATACCCCTATACACAAGCTTCACTTAATTCTAAGAGGAGGTCACACAAACATCACCTACTGTTGAGACCCCTTCACACAAACATCACCTACCTCCTTAGCTAAGGTCGGGTCCCTCCTTATTGATATTCTCCACCACTGCTAGGAAAGCTCTTTGGCTCACCTAAAAGAAGTGGATAAACTATGGGGTGAAATCCTAAGTCCTATGATATGATATAATGTTTGAGAGATGCATTACTTACCAGACATTATAAGCATTAAACTACATAAATAAGCATTTAAATATAATATCTATCAATTTACTTGTAAATGCACGTGTACCAATCTGTACATGTGTCCTCATGAAAACATGTGAAGACCATTAGGAGAATTTATGTATATATATATATATATATATATATATATATATATATATATATATATATATATATATATATATATATATATATATATATATATATATATATATATATATATAAATGGGCTTATTTTTAATACACGCGCGGGTAGCTACCCGCGCACACTTCTCGATATTTTTTTAATTTGTTTTTACAATTGTAGAGGACCATTTTTTCTAGCTCCCCAAAAAATTTGATCAAAAAATAATATCATTTGCCCCCCCCCCAAAAAAAAAAACCCTCCATATATTTACTGAATGTATATTTTATGCACAGTTACTCTTTTGCTCTCAGAGTTACTCCAACATACCATATAGTTACTCTTCCTATTCAGACGAGTTACTCCAGCGTACCATATAGTTACTCTTTTGACCCGAGTTACTATAGCGGGTAGCGAAAATTCTGGCTACCCGCGCGGGTAATGAATGAACAGCATATATATATATATATATATATATATATATATATATATATATATATATATATATATATATATATATATATATATATATATATATATATATATATATATATATATATATATATATATATATATATATATATGTGTGTGTGTGTGTGTGTGTGTGTGTGTGTGTGTGTACTCAAGTCTAAGGTACATAATATCACAACAAGAGAACATCTATGCTTAGTGCTAGTTGACCAAAAATGGATACACTACTCAAATGGATTACATTTTATTTCTACCCTAGGAGGATTGAGGCGTACCACTCAATCCACTATATATATATTACTAACCTATCCTAGGGCCCATAGTTCTTGTTATTCTTTATTATTTAGGTTCATTATTATACAATTAGAACAAACAAGCCATACATAAATCCAAATAGAGAAAGCAAGTAACCAAATTAGTGCAACTATGGAAGATATAGAACACATGATTTTTTTTTTGGTCTCCATAAAATGTGGCTATCAATATCCAATTCCTCAAGTAGGGTATATAATTATGTTCTAAATCACACTGAGGTTTACTTTTGGACACAATCTCCATGGAATACTAAATGCATCTATTTTATGATGGATTCACATCTATTCAGGCTACTCATATAAAGACAAAGCTATAGATATATAGAAAATGCCCTATCTCCATAATTATCTAATTTCACATAATTTTAGCAGTATAAAAGTAAGAGAAAAGGCTTGTACACATCCTTACAAAGTCTTCCATGAAATGACATCATCTCATTTTTACCCTACGTATATAAAGTGCATCATTGTTCATAAAAGTGAAACTGGATAACTCATTCATTCATTGGATAATATAACTATACATGGAATAGCTAAACAACCACATTTCATCCATTAAGAGACCACATAAGAGATATTTATCAACAACAAGCAACTCATTTTCCATATTGCAAGATTAAAGATACACAAATATGTAATCTTCAATTTTTTAGATACTAAAACATTTTTTTAATGTAATGTTGTAGATAATGAATGTTTGAAAATTTATATCACTCACCTAATAAGAGTGGAAACAAGTCCACTTGCGATGAACAACATGGAACCTCATGCTTCATGACAAACTTCCAAATTTTTGGAAAACTATCCAAGATCTGAGGTCCTCCTCCGAGGGCACTCTACAACTATTGATCCACAATCTAAAGCACCTAGAATAAGGGTGAAGAAGAGAAAATAGTGTGTAAGACTTAATAATCATAATCCTAGATAAAAACCATCTAGAAGATGTCCATGAAAGGAAGAAGGTGGTAGATCATGAAAAGCATGAATAATAGATGTTCTGTTTACATGGATCTAGGCTAAGAACACACCAGGGAGTGTGTCAATCATTAGAAGAGAAAGTAATGAAGGAAAAAAAAACAAAAAAGACTGATGGAAGCATGATTCTCATAAGAAGACGTCAACCAATAGTGTCTAGCCTAGCTCTAGCTCCTCAGGGTTTAGTTGCACAAGTGACTCAAGGAAGGAAGGACAAGGGGGTGTTTATAGACCTATAGGAGAGATAAAGGTAGTAAAATATATCCTACCGTTGGTCAACAAACTCGTTCCTTTCTCAGTCTGATGTCTCATCGATAGACAGTCTCGACACTCTATTGCTATAAGAGATTAGAAACTCCATTGGTAGACAGCCTCACTGTGTCATTGGTATATGTGAGTAGAGATCCCAGCTATCATCAATACAACACTTAGAAAACCTATCAAAATACACACTGAAGGATCATCATTGGTAGGAAAAAAATACACAACCATATATACCTAGTGCGGGTTTGTCGTCGATTCTTAGCCAGTGAAACCTCGTTGCCCAGCCAACCAAATAGACAAAAGCATAGAAGATCACAAGGCCGACTATTTCCATTGGTTCTTCACTGATGAAAAAGCATAACAATGCCATCAGTCCTCAATGGACACAAATCTCAAACATAACTCAACAAAAAAATAGAGGGACCTCATCGACCCTCAACCGATGAAGAATCATAAGCACTTCCATTTTCCCTCCACCAATGGAAAAATAGATCAATTCTATTGTTTCTTTGACCGATGAAAGTGCATGAGGCTTGGTTAAATCGTCCAAGTGCATCCAAGAAAATTTAAGGAAGATAGAGGAAGAGAGAGAAACCAATATACATGCACATTTTAAGAAGATCCCTCAAATGTGGGTGATTTGCACTAGACCCTCAAACAAGACACTAACCGTTGACCACTAAAACTTTTGTTGCTAAGCATCTAAAAATGTGGTTCATGTAGCGAAATAGGTTTTGGAATCTAAGAAGTGTCAGGGTTTGACACTTCAAGCCTTATATTGAGAGGGGTAAACTATTGAAACTCCATTATGGACCACCCAAATTGGTTGTTTAATGCATTGGAACTCATGATAAATTGCAAGTATATTAAGAAGAATCAAATCATGATATGTAGACAAATTTCAAAATCAAAATAGATTTATTAATGAATAATAGGACCATAGTTACCACACTATGAGTATAAGACACGTAAGGTTGCATTTGAGTGTGACAAAGAAATACAAACATTATATGTCAACAAGTAAGGGATGTTAGGATCCATAGAGAAGTTTCAATGTGATAATCAACACATCAAACATGGCATGAGAAGTTTGATTAGATTTGCTGAATAATTATGAGGATATGATTTGACCATCAATAAGATTAATAATCATCAAATGGATTGAAAAAACAGGTCCTCATATCTCTCATAATTAGAGGTCATTATTGTACAACTCACACAATAAGCTCCCACAATGGGAATGTTACGACCCCATCTGAGCTTAATTGGTAAACTAGGGTTTACCTAGACAATTGCAAAGATTAATTGGAATAATCATTCTCGAAATCTAATTAATGATGATAACACAATTAGGATGTTTTAATTATGATAAGAAGTCAAAATGTTCTTTTGTCTTGTAATTAGGGTTTGAGAAACATAAACCCTAATCGGCCCAATATAGGGTTTTGATGATACATGAATACAGAATTTGATAAATAGAATGTCTCACTAAATGATTTTTAGTATTTTATGTGTAACTCTTATTTACTTCAAATTTGGATATGATTTGGATATATAAAATGTGAACAATATTGGTAAATATCAGAATTTTTGAATAAGGTTCTTATTTGGATATGATTTCAAACTCGGCCGATCACAATTTCAGAATTTTACAGCAGTGTGGTAATTGAATTTTATCTTTTTATTGGTATATCCAATTGATCTCAAATTTTAACTGTGCTTGAAAAACACAGTTTTAGACACTCTGTTAAATTGGAATAATTTTTGGATGACTTTTGAATCCCTACAGTAAGGGTGTCGGTCGAGTTTTGTGCAGGACAAACTCGGCCGAATATTCTGCAGACTGCAATATAGCAGTGCACTGTTCTATTTTTAATTATTTATTGGTACCTCCAAATTATCTCAAATTTTAACTGAAGCTTTATAGATCAATTATAAACAACGTGCTAAATTCCCATAATTGTTGGAGAATTTTTGATCTCTGAAATAAACGAATTACAGTAACTTTTGTATAACTGAATATTCAGCCAATATAATTAAAGTTAAGTGTTGGGTCAATATGCAATTGACCCAAGCAGCTCAATTGACTTATATGAGCAACCACACACACAAGAAGATCTCATAATTCGTCATTCATTCCAGAGAAACGAGCTCCTAGAGAGAGAGGGAGAATTAGGGCTTGAGTGGAGAAAGTGGGGGAATTGCTGAATTAGGGTTTTGCGATTCCAGGAAGGGTGAAATCAAGTAAGTTTGGATCCTTTGCATAGACTTTTATGGTGGATCTTCTCTCTCATGTCAAGATTCTGTCCATGCTCTGATTTGATCCAAGATGATGTCGAAATTCCCTCTTTTCTCACCCTTTCTTCATAATCCCTCTTTTTCAAGGTTCCCGAGTTGAATGGAAGAAGAATTGGGAGATTTGCTAGGGATTTGATAGGAATTCGAGATTCCCTGAGTTGAGCTGCAGTTGTGAGGTGTTTTCACACCTTAGGGTGAGTGGGTTCTTCCTTCAAACAGTGTAATGCACGAATTTGATTATAGCATCCAAATCCCTAAATGCTTAGCATATAATTCTAAATCCTGAAATGTCCGTTTGATTTAAGATTATTACAAATTGATATGATGTGGATTCCTTCTCTGTTTGAATGATTCCTAAATGGTAGATTCATATCAGAAACGTATACAACACTTCCTAGTGAGAATGCTTTTCAGATTTATATCAAATGATGTAATTAGGGTTTGACCTAATTAAGATATCGCTAGAGTTTCAACCTTATTGAAAAGGACTGGTAATCCTATAAGTGGTTAGGATGTACCACATGGGTTATCTTAATTGAATTTTATTCTTGATACATGATATCTCAGTGAATGGTATGGAAACCCTAAATTTAGTTAAATTTCCATGGTTTCATATCTACATTGATTGTATATGATTTGTTGGAAACAATCTTTATTTAGTGAATGCTTATATCTTATGAGATCATTATAAGGGCCATGTGACAAGTGAATGAGGTAAATGAAAAGGTGAATGAGGCAAATGAAACCCTAAGAGTAGGGTGTTGGCATGTGATGAATGAATAAGGCGAATGAAACCCTAAGAGTAGGGTGTTGGCATGTGATGAATGAATAAGGCAAATGAAACCCTAAGGATAGGGTGTTCAATGAATCATGTTATGATAATATGAAAGGTCTCGATATGAGATGTGCTGATGCTAAATTGTTGAATTGTATGTTTCTAGTACATTTAACTTTATATGCTTGTTCTCTCTGAGATGATATCTACATACTGCAGGGCTTCTTATTTTCAATACTTATCTCATAAATTGCAGGTGATGAGATATGACATGCCCTAGAAAGGGATGTTACTGAGACATGATGTATGTTGAATACATGAACTATGATGTTTCTTATGATATGATATGGCTGGCTGTGTGAGCCTTGTGAGAAATGTAAAGTGAGTTATGATTTCTGTTTTACATGTATCTATAATGTTAATATTAGACTTAGGTGCCCTGAACACCGTAGAACCCCTTTGACAGATCTGCTTCTTAGGGGTGAAACTCGTGTTGCAACATTATCCGTGCGATGTCATGGAGACACGAGGACAGAGAGAGCAGTGTCCAACAACAACACATGCGATGTCACGGTGGCACTGGAGAAAAATTGGGGGTTATTGCAACAAGATCCGTGCAATGTGATGGAGGTAACCCCGTGAGACTCTCTGCCTGTGTACTCAGGTTAGAGGAGGAGTCTAGAGCACTCGATGTAGTGCAGTGAGGCCGATGAGCCTGGGGTCCTGTGGCAGAGCAGGGCTGGCGTCAGACTTAGCATTTCCCGGGTGTGTCACTAAGTCTTGTACGGTGTGGTCGTAGTGCACTGCGAGTCTCTATGCAGAGTACACTGCATAGATCAGGGCATAATCTAAAATATGATCATATAGGTTCACAGAGTTCCTTATAAATGATAGAGTTAAGGAAGACTAGAGCATAGTCTTCTAGTAGTTATTCTTTGGATGCAATATTTACATTCTTTGTTATTTCAATTATATTGTTTAAGAACTGCTCAGTGTAGTATTTATTGTTGTTAAATTTCATATCATTTACTCAAGTTATATCTGTAATCACATTAGTGCATTAGTCTGTTTCCATGAAGTACTCATTCACTGAGCGAGTAGGCTCACCCCTCTACTCAAACATTTTTAGGGTTAACCGCGTGGACTTGAAGATGGTCAGAGCATCAGTGTAGACCTGCCACAGGAGTCAAGTACGAGATTAGTTGAGTCAGTCGGTCCTTGTCACTCTAGGCCCTTAGTAAGAGTTGAGAGAGAGAGTTGTAATTACAATGTGTAATATTGTTCCTCTTGATATGTATGCTAATTAGCAAGTTTCATGTGCATAATGTGTGAAAGACATCGTGAATGCTTATACATGTATCTTTACTATTAAAGTCTGATTAGTAGAAGAAATGTTCAGATTCCTTTGTTAAGATGATATGTGGTTCAATGCGGGAAAACAAGAGTTTAAAAGAAAAGAAAAGAAAAAGTTAAGGGTGTTCTTTGTGTTGCATATAAATCCTATCTTATGCCCTAATCTCATGATTTGAGAAAATTGTGAGATCGGGGTGTGACAGCTTGGTATCAGAGCTTAGGGTAAGTTGTCAAGTACCATTAAGTTAGTAAGTTAGAGTCCTATGTGTGGCAGATAGGAGATGTTTGATGTTAGCTTTGGGGATTTGAGTATTTGGATATCCTGGCCCGATATCTGAGTACTTGGATCAACCAGTACAAGCTACTCTGTCTATTCTCTCACGTATACCCTGGCCAGGTATACAGTGGAAGAATGGGCTAGAGAGGAACCCTAGAAAGGTTAGGGTTAGATAACGAGAAAAGAAACAAGAATTAAGAGCATAAATGTAAAAAGAGATAGAACTTACATTTCATAATGTTGTTTTTGTTGGAAATGTACAGAAATGCTCTTATATGTTTGAATTTAAATATTCAATACTTTGAAATATGGGTCTTTAATATCTGTTGTACACTATGCAATTGTAGCATTTATTGATTTTATTCTTTGTAACAAGTAGACTAGAATTGACCATTGAATGGGCTTTTGTTTCTATAGTTTTGCCTGCTGATTCGAGTGAAATTGACATCAGCAAGTCTGTTTAGGTTTTCAGTCTGTACGCGATTCGGCCGAGTTGTATGTGATTCGGACGAGTTTCCTTAATAGGAAATCGAACAGCAAACTGATCGGCCGAGTTGTATGTAATTCGGCCGAGTTTCCTTTTTCAGGAAATCAAACGGCAAGTTAATCGGCCGAGTTTCAAGCGGATCGGCCGAGTTGTGAAGCAATCGGCCGAGTTTCTGAGCTATGAGTGGCAGTTCAGGAAGAATGTAATCCTTTGTAGTTCTTGGCTTCAGGATTTCAGGTTTGGCCTGGTCCGGTTGGCAGGATGCGTTATTAGGATCTAATGAATCCTATCAATAGCATAATAAGAATAGAATTGGAATAATTAGACCCACATCAGAGTAAGAATGTACATACAGTAAGATGTTGAAACCTATGGGCAAGATCAGAACAACTAAGAATTAGTTGAAATTGATATCTGAGGTTTAACTTTGGGGTCTCAAATGTGAAACCCTTAATTGGGAATAATAGAACATGATATTAAGCTCATAATCAGTTTCTTGATTAATTTTGCATAAACTATACATATGAAATATAGAAAAGATATGTGAAATGTATGTATGTATGGTTCAAGATAACAAGAATCAATCATGAAGAATGAATCATATAATAGCGTATAATGCTTTTATGAACTCTAAAGCAAAGGCTAAGTAGAAGAATAGAGTGAGCTTTCAATAGGTCCATAAAAGTAAAAAGGATCGTATGAACATGTAATTCATAAGACTAGAACAACAAACTAGTTTCTAAGCAAAGAACATAGGTGTAGTTTAATGAATGAATAAGTCATATAAAGGTGGACTGTATTCAGAAGAGAAAAACTTGATTGAAAGAGAAACTATGTTTGACCCATGCATGATCCACTTGATGTAAAAATGAAGAATATGTAATGTATTCAACATGAGTAAAAACTAATAGAAGGACTATTAATTTAGAATGTTAACTTCACAATAGTATAAAGATAAAGGTGGAAATATGTGCAACATGGTATACAAGACCATACATATGAATAAGCAACATGGTCATAAGAGAAAAATTTAGAATTAAAGATGACGGGTTAAAGAGTAGTATATGGTAAGAGGACTATGATACGTAAGAAAGGGTTGAAATATGTTGGAGAAGTTATAAAATAAAGAGGTTGTGAGATTCAAGCAAGTGCTAATTAATCAAATATCTCTGTTGATAACTAAGTAAATCTACATACGAGAATGTATTAAGGGAATGTTTGAATACAAGTATTCCAAGTCTTAAAATCATCTTCTCTTTCATATATTCCTTAATGAGAGCAAGGTGGGAATGAAATGATAATAGAAAATGAGTCATATATGGTGCATAACTACCTTGGTGGGGTCATCTAGTGAATGTAATAGTGACATACAATATGATGAAGTGTGATAAGAAATAAGTTCTTGTGTGATAGCAAGAATGATGAATAATCTATTCCTATCTTAAATGCTTCAATGTTAATGATGTTTATTGTATATAATCATATGAAAAGGATAGGTAGCAAAAAGTAAAGAAGTAATGAATGAGCAGAGAGAAATGGGAAAATACTAGCTTTGTGTAATATGTGTATTTGTTTACATGTATGATTTGTTGAAGGCATATTAGGGTATGAAAGTTGGTTCTACATATGATTTCAGTGTATGTGTGCAAGCTATATGTTAAATTAAAGGCGTATGATAGTTGTAGTAATTCATACCTGATATGCATCCTAGTATTGTGTATTTGTGATATGGTGATATGGTTTGGGTGATGTCAGAACACATGGAGAGATACCCTGAACAAGGTAGTCATACTTATTCACTCATATTAATAGAAAGGGATGATAATCAGATTGTCTGGACAAGTAACCCTAATGAGGTGTAGCTTGTTATACCTAGCTCTAATATAATTGAGTGATGGTAATTGAGTATGATTAATGCTTGAATGACTGATACAATTGTGGATTACCTTATTACTGTTGTTGAAATCCTAAAATGATATAATACGATGGTTACACTTTGAATTGTGTGTGGGCCCATAACCCACAGGTCCCAGGATCGAAACGGGATAGTATAGAATGAGGTGGTAATGCTTCACCTCATACATCCATGACCCAATGAGGATGCGAAGAGTAGTATTGTGCAATTGATTGTTGAATCTAGTCTTTTAATTCAAGACTGTTTTGCTATTTGAATAGCACTTGATTAAAGTTTAAAACAGTATGGTGAACTTGCTTTTATCACTTAAAGGTGATACAGAACAATAGAACTCTCTGAGCAGCATAAGTTGAGATAGTTGTATCAGAGTACCAGAGTTGCGCAGCGAAAGCGTGGTGGTTTATCTTTGCATTCTATGTTTGACTGTGGCATAAAGAATTTGCTTGATATCATTGAGAACTATTTGAGATATGTTGTGAGTTAGTAAAGAATTAAAAGATCTAATGTTGAAAACTACATTCAGGTATGAAATACAAGAATATAATGACATGGAAGGCTTTAGAAGTTAGAATAACCTTGAATGTATCTTTCTTGTAGGTTCATGTTTCGAGGACGAAACATTCTAAGGGGGGAAGAGTTGTTACGACCCCATCTGAGCTTAATTGGTAAACTAGGGTTTACCTAGACAATTGCAAAGATTAATTGGAATAATCATTCTCGAAATCTAATTAATGACGATAACACAATTAGGATGTTTTAATTATGATAAGAAGTCAAAATGTTCTTTTGTCTTGTAATTAGGGTTTGAGAAACATAAACCCTAATCGGCCCAATATAGGGTTTTGATGATACATGAATACAGAATTTGATAAGTAGAATATCTCACTAAATTATTTTTAGTATTTTATGTGTAACTCTTATTTACTTCAAATTTGGATATGATTTGTATATATAAAATGTGAACAATATTGGTAAATATCAGAATTTTTGAAGAAGGTTCTGACCTGTTTATCGGTCGAGTTTCAAACTCGGCCGATCACAATTTCAGAATTTTACAGCAGTGTGGTAATTGAATTTTATCTTTTTATTGGTATATCCAATTGATCTCAAATTTTAACTGTTCTTGAAAAACACAGTTTTAGACACTATGATAAATTGGCATAATTTTTAGATGACGTTTGAATCCCTACAGTAAGGGTGTCGGTCGAGTTTTGTGCAGGACAAACTCGGCCGAATATTCTGCAGACTGCAATATAGCAGTGCACTGTTCTATTTTTAATTATTTATTAGTAACTCCAAATGATCTCAAATTTTAACTGAAGCTTTATAGATCAATTATAAACAACGTGATAAATTCCCATAATTGTTTGAGAATGTTTGATCTCTGAAATAAACTAATTACAGTAACTTTTGTATAACTGAATATTCAGCCAATATAATTAAAGTTAAGTATTGGGTCAATATGCAATTGACCCAAGCAGCTCAATTGACTTATATGAGCAACCACACACACAAGCAACTCTCATTCTTCATCATTCATTCCAGAGAAACGAGCTCCTAGAGAGAGAGGGAGAATCAGGGCTTGAGTGGAGAAAGTGGGGGAATTGCTGAATTAGGGTTTTACGATTCCAGGAAGGGTGAAATCAAGTAAGTTTGGATCCTTTGCATAGACTTTTATGGTGGATCTTCTCTCTCATGTTAAGATTCCGTCCATGCTCTGATTTGATCCAAGATGATGTCGAAATTCCCTCTTTTCTCACCCTTTCTTCATAATCCCTCTTTTTCAAGGTTCCCGAGTTGAATGGAAGAAGAATTGGGAGATTTGCTAGGGATTTGATAAGAATTCGAGATTCCCTGAGTTGAGCTGCAGTTGTGAGGTGTTTTCACACCTTAGGGTGAGTGGGTTCTTCCTTCAAACAGTGTAATGCACAAATTTGATTATAGCATCCAAATCCCTAAATGCTTAGCATATAATTCTAAATCCTGAAATGTCCGTTTGATTTAAGATTATTACAAATTGATATGATGTGGATTCCTTCTCTGTTTGAATGATTCCTAAATGGTAGATTCATATCAGAAACGTATACAACACTTCCTAGTGAGAATGCTTTTCAGATTTATATCAAATGATGTAATTAGGGTTTGACCTAATTAAGATATCGCTAGAGTTTCAACCTTATTGAAAAGGACTGGTAATCCTATAAGTGGTTAGGATGTACCACATGGGTTATCTTAATTGAATTTTATTCTTGATACATGATATCTCAGTGAATGGTATGGAAACCCTAAATTTAGTTAAATTTCCATGGTTTCATATCTACATTGATTGTATATGATTTGTTGGAAACAATCTTTATTTAGTGAATGCTTATATCTTATGAGATCATTATAAGGGCCATGTGACAAGTGAATGAGGTAAATGAAAAGGTGAATGAGGCAAATGAAACCCTAAGAGTAGGGTGTTGGCATGTGATGAATGAATAAGGTGAATGAAACCCTAAGAGTAGGGTGTTGGCATGTGATGAATGAATAAGGTGAATGAAAACCTAAGGATAGGGTGTTCAATGAATCATGTTATGATAATATGAAAGGTCTCGATATGAGATGTGCTGATGCTAAATTGTTGAATTGTATGTTTCTAGTGCATTTAACTTTATATGCTTGTTCTCTCTGAGATGATATCTACATACTGCAGGGCTTCTTATTTTCAATACTTATCTCATAAATTGCAGGTGATGAGATATGACATGCCCTAGAAAGGGATGTTACTGAGACATGATGTATGTTGAATACATGAACTATGATGTTTCTTATGATATGATATGGCAGGCTGTGTGAGCCTTGTGAGAAATGTAAAATGAGTTATGATTTCTGTTTTACATGTATCTATAATGTTAATATTAGACTTAGGTGCCCTGAACACCGTAGAACCCCTTTGACAGATCTGCTTCTTAGGGGTGAAACTCGTGTTGCAACATTATCCGTGCGATGTCATGGAGACACGAGGACAGAGAGAGCAGTGTCCAACAACAACACGTGTGATGTCACGGTGGCACTGGAGAAAAATTGGGGGTTATTGCAACAAGATCCGTGCAATGTCATGGAGGTAACCCCGTGAGACTCTCTGCCTATGTACTCAGGTTAGAGGAGGAGTCTAGAGCACTCGATGTAGTGCAGTGAGGCCGATGAGCCTGGGGTCCTGTGGCAGAGCAGGGCTGGCGTCAGACTTAGCATTTCCCGGGTGTGTCGCTAAGTCTTGTACGGTGTGGTCGTAGTGCACTGCGAGTCTCTATGCAGAGTACACTGCATAGATCAGGGCATAATCTAAAATATGATCATATAGGTTCACAGAGTTCCTTATAAATGATAGAGTTAAGGAAGACTAGAGCATAGTCTTCTAGTAGTTATTCTTTGGATGCAATATTTACATTCTTTGTTATTTCAATTATATTGTTTAAGAACTGCTCAGTGTAGTATTTATTGTTGTTAAATTTCATATCGGTTACTCAAGTTATATCTGTAATCACATTAGTGCATTAGTCTGTTTCCATGAAGTACTCATTCACTGAGCGAGTAGGCTCACCCCTCTACTCAAACATTTTTAGGGTTAACCGCGTGGACTTGAAGATGGTCAGAGCATCAATGTAGACCTGCCACAGGAGTCAAGTACGAGATTAGTTGAGTCAGTCGGTCCTTGTCACTCTAGGTCCTTAGTAAGAGTTGAGAGAGAGAGTTGTAATTACAATGTGTAATATTGTTCCTCTTGATATGTATGCTAATTAGCAAGTTTCATGTGCATAATGTGTGAAAGACATCGTGAATGCTTATACATGTATCTTTACTATTAAAGTCTGATTAGTAGAAGAAATGTTCAGATTCCTTTGTTAAGATGATATGTGGTTCAATGCGGGAAAACAAGAGTTTAAAAGAAAAGAAAAGAAAAAGTTAAGGGTGTTCTTTGTGTTACATATAAATCCTATCTTATGCCCTAATCTCATGATTTGAGGAAATTGTGAGATCGGGGTGTGACAGCTTGGTATCAGAGCTTAGGGTGAGTTGTCAAGTACCATTAAGTTAGTAAGTTAGAGTCCTATGTGTGGCAGATAGGAGATGTTTGATGTTAGCTTTGGGGATTTGAGTATTTGGATATCCTGGCCCGATATCTGAGTACTTGGATCAACCAGTACAAGCTACTCTGTCTATTCTCTCACGTATACCCTGGCCAGGTATACAGTGGAAGAATGGGCTAGAGAGGAACCCTAGAAAGGTTAGGGTTAGATAACAAGAAAAGAAACAAGAATTAAGAGCATAAATGTAAAAAGAGATAGAACTTACATTTCATAATGTTGTTTTTGTTGGAAATGTACAGAAATGCTCTTATATGTTTGAATTTAAATATTCAATACTTTGAAATATGGGTCTTTAATATCTGTTGTACACTATGCAATCGTAGCATTTATTGATTTTACTCTTTGTAACAAGTAGACTAGAATTGACCTTTGAATGGGCTTTTGTTTCTATAGTTTTGCCCGCTGATTCGAGTGAAATTGACATCAGCAAGTCTGTTTAGGTTTTCAGTCTGTACGCGATTCGGCCGAGTTGTATGTGATTCGGCCGAGTTTCCTTAATAGGAAATCGAACAGCAAACTGATCGACCGAGTTGTATGTAATTCGGCCGAGTTTCCTTTTTTAGGAAATCAAACGGCAAGTTAATCGGCCGAGTTTCAAGCGGATCGACCAAGTTGTGAAGCAATCGGCCGAGTTTCTGATCAATCGGCCGAGTTTCTGAGCTATGAGTGGCAGTTCAGGAAGAATGTAATCCTTTGTAGTTCTTGGCTTCAGGATTTCAGGTTTGGCCTGGTCCGGTTGGCAGGATGCGTTATTAGGATCTAATGAATCCTATCAATAGCATAATAAGAATAGAATTGGAATAATTAGACCCACATCAGAGTAAGAATGTACATACAGTAAGATGTTGAAACCTATGGGCAAGATCAGAACAACTAAGAATTAGTTGAAATTGATATCTGAGGTTTAACTTTGGGGTCTCAAATGTGAAACCCTTAATTGGGAATAATAGAACATGATATGAAGCTCATAATCAGTTTATTGATTAATTTTGCATAAACTATACATATGAAATATAGAAAAGATATGTGAAATGTATGTATGTATGGTTCAAGATAACAAGAATCAATCATGAAGAATGAATCATATAATAGCGTATAATGCTTTTATGAACTCTAAAGCAAAGGCTAAGTAGAAGAATAGAGTGAGCTTTCAATAGGTCCATAAAAGTAAAAAGGATCGTATGAACATGTAATTCATAAGACTAGAACAACAAACTAGTTTCTAAGCAAAGAACATAGGTGTAGTTTAATGAATGAATAAGTCATATAAAGGTGGACTGTATTCAGAAGAGAAAAACTTGATTGAAAGAGAAACTATGTTTGACCCATGCATGATCCACTTGATGTAAAAATGAAGAATATGTAATGTATTCAACATGAGTAAAAACTAATAGAAGGACTATTAATTTAGAATGTTAACTTCACAATAGTATAAAGATAAAGGTGGAAATATGTGCAACATGGTATACAAGACCATACATATGAATAAGCAACATGGTCATAAGAGAAAAATTTAGAATTAAAGATGACGGGTTAAAGAGTAGTATATGGTAAGAGGACTATGATACGTAAGAAAGGGTTGAAATATGTTGGAGAAGTTATAAAATAAAGAGGTTGTGAGATTCAAGCAAGTGCTAATTAATCAAATATCTCTGTTGATAACTAAGTAAATCTACATACGAGAATGTATTAAGGGAATGTTTGAATACAAGTATTCCAAGTCTTAAAATCATCTTCTCTTTCATATATTCCTTAATGAGAGCAAGGTGGGAATGAAATGATAATAGAAAATGAGTCATATATGGTGCATAACTACCTTGGTGGGGTCATCTAGTGAATGTAATAGTGACATACAATATGATGAAGTGTGATAAGAAATAAGTTCTTGTGTGATAGCAAGAATGATGAATAATCTATTCCTATCTTAAATGCTTCAATGTTAATGATGTTTATTGTATATAATCATATGAAAAGGATAGGTAGCAAAAAGTAAAGAAGTAATGAATGAGCAGAGAGAAATGGGAAAATACTAGCTTTGTGTAATATGTGTATTTGTTTACATGTATGATTTGTTGAAGGCATATTAGGGTATGAAAGTTGGTTCTACATATGATTTCAGTGTATGTGTGCAAGCTATATGTTAAATTAAAGGCGTATGATAGTTGTAGTAATTCATACCTGATATGCATCCTAGTATTGTGTATTTGTGATATGGTGATATGGTTTGGGTGATGTCAGAACACATGGAGAGATACCCTGAACAAGGTAGTCATACTTATTCACTCATATTAATAGAAAGGGATGATAATCAGATTGTCTGGACAAGTAACCCTAATGAGGTGTAGCTTGTTATACCTAGCTCTAATATAATTGAGTGATGGTAATTGAGTATGATTAATGCTTGAATGACTGATACAATTGTGGATTACCTTATTACTGTTGTTGAAATCCTAAAATGATATAATACGATGGTTACACTTTGAATTGTGTGTGGGCCCATAACCCACAGGTCCCAGGATCGAAACGGGATAGTATAGAATGAGGTGGTAATGCTTCACCTCATACATCCATGACCCAATGAGGATGCGAAGAGTAGTATTGTGCAATTGATTGTTGAATCTAGTCTTTTAATTCAAGACTGTTTTGCTATTTGAATAGCACTTGATTAAAGTTTAAAACAGTATGGTGAACTTGCTTTTATCACTTAAAGGTGATACAGAACAATAGAACTCTCTGAGCAGCATAAGTTGAGATAGTTGTATCAGAGTACCAGAGTTGCGCAGCGAAAGCGTGGTGGTTTATCTTTGCATTCTATGTTTGACTGTGGCATAAAGAATTTGCTTGATATCATTGAGAACTATTTGAGATATGTTGTGAGTTAGTAAAGAATTAAAAGATCTAATGTTGAAAACTACATTCAGGTATGAAATATAAGAATATAATGACATGGAAGGCTTTAGAAGTTAGAATAACCTTGAATGTATCTTTCTTGTAGGTTCATGTTTCGAGGACGAAACATTCTAAGGGGGGAAGAGTTGTTACGACCCCATCTGAGCTTAATTGGTAAACTAGGGTTTACCTAGACAATTGCAAAGATTAATTGGAATAATCATTCTCGAAATCTAATTAATGACGATAACACAATTAGGATGTTTTAATTATGATAAGAAGTCAAAATGTTCTTTTGTCTTGTAATTAGGGTTTGAGAAACATAAACCCTAATCGGCCCAATATAGGGTTTTGATGATACATGAATACAGAATTTGATAAGTAGAATGTCTCACTAAATGATTTTTAGTATTTTATGTGTAACTCTTATTTACTTCAAATTTGGATATGATTTGGATATATAAAATCTGAACAATATTGGTAAATATCAGAATTTTTGAAGAAGGTTCTGACCTGTTTATCGGTCGAGTTTCAAACTCGGCCGATCACAATTTCAGAATTTTACAGCAGTGTGGTAATTGAATTTTATCTTTTTATTGGTATATCCAATTGATCTCAAATTTTAACTGTGCTTGAAAAACACAGTTTTAGACACTCTTTTAAATTGGCATAATTTTTGGATGACTTTTGAATCCCTACAGTAAGGGTGTCGGTCGAGTTTTGTGCAGGACAAACTCGGCCGAATATTCTGCAGACTGCAATATAGCATTGCACTGTTCTATTTTTAATTATTTATTGGTAACTCCAAATGATCTCAAATTTTAACTGAAGCTTTATAGATCAATTATACACAACGTGATAAATTCCCATAATTTTTGGAGAATTTTTGATCTCTGAAATAAACTAATTACAGTAACTTTTGTATAACTGAATATTCAGCCAATATAATTAAAGTTAAGTATTGGGTCAATATGCAATTGACCCAAGCAGCTCAATTGACTTATATGAGCAACCACACAGACAAGCAGCTCTCATTCTTCGTCATTCATTCCAGAGAAACGAGCTCCTAGAGAGAGAGGGAGAATTAGGGCTTGAGTGGAGAAAGTGGGGGAATTGCTGAATTAGGGTTTTGCGATTCCAGGAAGGGTGAAATCAAGTAAGTTTGGATCCTTTGCATAGACTTTTATGGTGGATCTTCTCTCTCATGTCAAGATTCCGTCCATGCTCTGATTTGATCCAAGATGATGTCGAAATTCCCTCTTTTCTCACCCTTTCTTCATAATCCCTCTTTTTCAAGGTTCCCGAGTTGAATGGAAGAAGAATTGGGAGATTTGCTAGGGATTTGATAAGAATTCGAGATTCCCTGAGTTGAGCTGCAGTTGTGAGGTGTTTTCACACCTTAGGGTGAGTGGGTTCTTCCTTCAAACAGTGTAATGCACGAATTTGATTATAGCATCCAAATCCCTAAATGCTTAGCATATAATTCTAAATCCTGAAATGTCCGTTTGATTTAAGATTATTACAAATTGATATGATGTGGATTCCTTCTCTGTTTGAATGATTCCTAAATGGTAGATTCATATCAGAAATGTATACAACACTTCCTAGTGAGAATGCTTTTCAGATTTATATCAAATGATGTAATTAGGGTTTGACCTAATTAAGATATCGCTAGAGTTTCAACCTTATTGAAAAGGACTGGTAATCCTATAAGTGGTTAGGATGTACCACATGGGTTATCTTAATTGAATTTTATTCTTGATACATGATATCTCAGTGAATGGTATGGAAACCCTAAATTTAGTTAAATTTCCATGGTTTCATATCTACATTGATTGTATATGATTTGTTGGAAACAATCTTTATTTAGTGAATGCTTATATCTTATGAGATCATTATAAGGGCCATGTGACAAGTGAATGAGGTAAATGAAAAGGTGAATGAGGCAAATGAAATCCTAAGAGTAGGGTGTTGGCATGTGATGAATGAATAAGGCGAATGAAACCCTAAGAGTAGGGTGTTGGCATGTGATGAATGAATAAGGCGAATGAAACCCTAAGGATAGGGTGTTCAATGAATCATGTTATGATAATATGAAAGGTCTCGATATGAGATGTGCTGATGCTAAATTGTTGAATTGTATGTTTCTGGTGCATTTAACTTTATATGCTTGTTCTCTCTGAGATGATATCTACATACTGCAGGGCTTCTTATTTTCAATACTTATCTCATAAATTGCAGGTGATGAGATATGACATGCCCTAGAAAGGGATGTTACTGAGACATGATGTATGTTGAATACATGAACTATGATATTTCTTATGATATGATATGGCAGGCTGTGTGAGCCTTGTGAGAAATGTAAAATGAGTTATGATTTCTGTTTTACATGTATCTATAATGTTAATATTAGACTTAGGTGCCCTGAACACCGTAGAACCCCTTTGACAGATCTGCTTCTTAGGGGTGAAACTCGTGTTGTAACATTATCCGTGCGATGTCATGGAGACACGAGGACAGAGAGAGCAGTGTCCAACAACAACACGTGTGATGTCACGGTGGCACTGGAGAAAAATTGGGGGTTATTGCAACAAGATCCGTGCGATGTCATGGAGGTAACCCCGTGAGACTCTCTGCCTGTGTACTCAGGTTAGAGGAGGAGTCTAGAGCACTCGATGTAGTGCAGTGAGGCCGATGAGCCTGGGGTCCTGTGGCAGAGCAGGGCTGGCGTCAGACTTAGCATTTCCCGGGTGAGTCTTGTACGGTGTGGTCGTAGTGCACTGCGAGTCTCTATGCAGAGTACACTGCATAGATCAGGGCATAATCTAAAATATGATCATATAGGTTCACAGAGTTCCTTATAAATGATAGAGTTAAGGAAGACTAGAGCATAGTCTTCTAGTAGTTATTCTTTGGATGCAATATTTACATTCTTTGTTATTTCAATTATATTGTTTTAGAACTGCTCAGTGTAGTATTTATTGTTGTTAAATTTCATATCGTTTACTCAAGTTATATCTGTAATCACATTAGTGCATTAGTCTGTTTCCATGAAGTACTCATTCACTGACCGAGTAGGCTCACCCCTCTACTCAAACATTTTTAGGGTTAACCGCGTGGACTTGAAGATGGTCAGAGCATCAGTGTAGACCTGCCACAGGAGTCAAGTACGAGATTAGTTGAGTCAGTCGGTCCTTGTCACTCTAGGTCCTTAGTAAGAGTTGAGAGAGAGAGAGTTGTAATTACAATGTGTAATATTGTTCCTCTTGATATGTATGCTAATTAGCAAGTTTCATGTGCATAATGTGTGAAAGACATCGTGAATGCTTATACATGTATCTTTACTATTAAAGTCTGATTAGTAGAAGAAATGTTCAGATTCCTTTGTTAAGATGATATGTGGTTCAATGCGGGAAAACAAGAGTTTAAAAGAAAAGAAAAGAAAAAGTTAAGGGTGTTCTTTGTGTTGCATATAAATCCTATCTTATGCCCTAATCTCATGATTTGAGGAAATTGTGAGATCGGGGTGTGACAGGGAAGGTTACCAAGCAAGACAGACATCAAATCATAGATGTTTGCCACAAACAACTTTGCATGGACGTTTTCACCAGGACCCTAACCTAAAAATTTTCCATAAACCAACCCAAATTATCCAAGTAATCTACCTAGCTCAAACCACCAACACCTAAAACCCTTAGAGTGCATTCAAAACATGTAGGTAGTTTGATCTGATGTGCACATTCGGGTCAATTTGCCACCTCATCCTCGTTGAGATAACATAGGGATCTAGTTCAAGTGGGGTGTCCACCAAGTGCGAAACCATCTTCTAAGGATCATACCCCATCAAAAATGGTCAAAATCACCCTAAAAACACTCCCATAAGTCTCCAAAAATGGGGTGTGAACCAAGCACGCACCCCATGTCCTCCCTTTCAAATGGTTAACAAATACCAATTAAAATGCTCAAGGAAGACCTAGAATGTAGGATGGGGACCAATAATGTACCCCCTTGCTTTGTTATCATGCATTATAATAGGTAAGGATCGACTATCTTGGTAGTCTCCAAAAGAAAAGGCATCCTAAGGGGCACTTTGTTCTTAGTTACAAACCCTTCTTATGCTTTAAAATGAGTCAAGTCAGACCCTAGCCCTAGCATCCCTACAAAAATAGACCCTGGCTTCCATTCACAAGGGTTGACATTGAGTTGGCATCTAGTGAACATATGATTGGAACCTATTCACTCAGTTTTGACTACTAACCATCACCTAAAAACCTAAACACGCCAAATTAAACATATAAACCCTAGATAGGAGCAAGTTTGGGGATCCGAATTCATTTCCTTTAGTGAAGAAAGAAGGAAGGTGGTCTTTTTTTGCTTCCTACAATGTAAAAGAAAGGTAGATTGGGTCTAGTCACATTGAAGACCTTTTCCATCATCCCTTTCCAATAAAAAAGAGGTGTAATGAAATTACAACCCATGATTATTTTTCTAACCCTCTTTTCTTATATCATTATCATGTTTGCATGTTTCTTTATTATATTTTATCCACTTGATCTGAATTTGACAAAGAAAGTTCTTGTATTTACCTTGTTAGGATCTACAATATTGAGTTCACAATTGGTGGGGTTGCCCAATACCTTCCCCATGTGTAACCCAGTGCCTTTCCTCAATCTTTGCTTGATCTTCTTTTAGAAGTGACTTCATATTTTTACTTAGTTTTACTTACAAAAAGCGATTATGTTTCCAAACCACCCACTACATGATATCTGAAACACGTCAAAAACACATGTAAACATCTACTACCACGCATGAGATCATCAATTCTAATGGAACTATATTCAAATATCATTACCCATATATCCATAAACAAAATAGTGTTGTAGAGTGTAAGCAATACATGTTCTTGAAACCACTTGTACCTACTCATTAGCTTAGTCTTCCATGATGCTAATGTGAAGAAGCCATCCTCACATTCACTTGTTTTGTTAATATCATGCCCACTTAGATTCTAGGGGTCTTACCACATGAAAATCCCTAGTACTGATTACCATCATACACCCACCTATGTGCTTTTTACTGCACTTTCTTTATCCTTCTTCCTCAACACAAATATAATAAACTTGATGCAAGGTTTGCATATTGTATCCTACTAGTATATAGTGGCAAACACAAAAAATACCATTATTTTGACCCTATTGCTCATCACTTGCACGTATCAAGACATGTTACTCTTCTTGAGAATACACTATACTACACTTTGACAAACATAGATCTGACCTTTCTTAAAGAGTTCATCACCATACCTCATAAAGAATCCATTGCCAAAAAACATCCACCACAAACCATGGAACTGAAGATACCCTTGTTGAGCTTCCCATTGGTATTGAGCCTACCCTTGTTGAGTCTTCCATATGGACTAAGGCTGCCCCTATTGAGCCTCCTACCACACCAACACTAGTAAGATGCCAAGCTACCCATGTTAAGACCTTTACATCATTAGATGACATGACAAATGATTATGGTCCCAACAATCAATAAAACCTTTCTTCTACTAACACAAAGGTGGGTCTAAGAAGATTCAAGTGTGAAAATCAGACAAATGCATGCTATTCTCATTGATATAAATTATATTACATATTAATATCAAGAAGTTGTTAGTTCCATCTATTCAATGAAGTCTATGCATAAAATCCTCTGGGACTTCATGGACACCAAATCTTGCAATCTTATTCCTCCACTGACAAGCATTTCCTTTCAGATGAATCTAGATTTACAAGATCATGGACAAGGACAATGGTACCATTGATAGATACAAAGTGTACTTAATTGTTAAAGGCATTAGTCAAGAGTATAGCAAATGCCATTGTGTACACATTTTCTATTTGCTCATTTGACCACAACCGCGATTGTTCTAGTATTGAACATCTCATTAACTTTTATACTAGACTGATGTTAAAAACATTTTTCTACATTGAGAACTCTCAAAAAATGTATACATGGTTCCTCCACCTAGACTACAATATATAAATCTCATGCTTGTATCCTATATAGAGCCATTTATGGAATCAAATAGGCACCGGTTGTCTGGTTTGAAAGTCATCACCTGTGAGGGTTACACCCAAAGGTTCATGTGATTATTCGGTAATTTGTGAACAATACACTTCATGGATTATTTATTCTACCATTGTATGTAGATGACATGATCAACAAATCAGATAATATAAAAGGAATAAAGTAATTGCAACATTATCTTGCCAACCAAATTATGATAAAGGACCTTGAGAAAGTTCACTACTTTCTAGGCTTAAGGATAGCTCACAAGAAAAAAGATGTTGTGACCTCTTACCAAAAGACACAACAAAACCATTGATCACAATAAGTTACATGACTTACGAGATACCAACACACCTTTTGAGATTCATGTGGAACTGTATGCAACTTATGAGGAGTTCTTGGCTGATCCTACTTGGTATTGCCAACCAACGGGACAACTATTATACTGTACATAACTACGTTTGACATTCAACATCTTTTTAGCACTTTGTCACACTCCAATTGCTCTTCAAAATGTCTACTATGCAATATTTCTCCACATTATGTGCTACATATAGGGACCAATCACACAATCTACTGTAATGAACTCTTATTGTAACCTTACCCTACACATAAACACTGATCCTGACTTGACTAGACGCCCGACCACCAACCACTCTACCACTAGTTTTGTCTTCTTCTTGGTGAATTTTGCTCTCACAGAGGAGCAACAAATAAGGTGTTGCATCTCTTTCTTTCACCGAGTAATAATACATAACAATGCGTGACACAACATAGGAAATAGTGCTCGTCCATTGTCTTCTAACTGGTGTGAGATTTATTATTTCTAATACTACACATATGTTTTATGACAACAAGGATGCAATATCAATTTGAAGTGATTCAATTTCTAATGACATGACTACACACATAGACATAGACTATCACTTCATCAGAGAAAATCATCTAACAGGATCATGCTATTCTTCATATACAATGCAGAGTCACTTGAAAACCTCTCTACAAAAATATACATTGCATCAAATCAAAACAAACTGATTCACAAACTTTGCTTCTTTGATCCATCATAATTTTTGAAGAGGGTGTTAATATTAATTAGTTTTCTTCTTTGTATTTTCTCTTGTTTCTTTTCATGTGTACATCTTTGACGTGCATTTCCTTATACCCACTTAGACCGTGTAATCACATACTACTAGTTAAACGAGACATGATGATAGTATACTCATGACACAATTCAACAATTCTGAACAGTTTTCGTGAATTTGAAGTTAGTGATCATCTACTCGATTCCTGCCGATTTACATTAACTGTGAATAAAACTCCTAATCATCTATATTATTAACAAAATGTGCCTATTCAGTGATAGTTGTATGAATGGAATACACAACTACATAGAAATTTTGTTGAACGTTGACTTAGAATTAACATGTGGAAGAAATAATGAAGAAATTTCCATTTCTACGTGGAAGTATGAGCAGTGACGGAGCCACATGGTGGCTTGGATAAGCACATGCCCAACCCAGATTTTACAACATTACCAAAGATTTCTACATGATGCGATAAATGCTGAAAATTTTGTGTTGCCTTTTGTATGTGCCCTACTCCGATTCAGGTTTTACCTTTTATTTAAAACGTACCTCCCTCGGTAACTATTTCTGGCTTAACATACAAGTAATGGGCTTCTCAATTAAAATGATCCTACTATCATTTAATATCACACCTTTTCTGATTTACTTCTATCAAGTTACTGTT
The DNA here is from genome assembly GCA_963693085.1 of Alisma plantago-aquatica. Classification (NCBI taxonomy): domain Eukaryota; kingdom Viridiplantae; phylum Streptophyta; class Magnoliopsida; order Alismatales; family Alismataceae; genus Alisma; species Alisma plantago-aquatica. The sequence goes on from OY856411.1 coordinate 401,783,878, forward strand.
GAAAACATTATAGGCCCATCTATGTGGCACATGTTCTAGACCAAAGCCCAAAAAACACAAAAACAACCCACTGGACGCCGAACCCAAATACCAAACCTTAATCTCCACGCGCAAGAGAAAAAGCCTTGCCTGCATATGCCAGTAACTACACTGTTACCCAAAACTCGTGAAGGCTCATTGTTGCCAAGAGCATGGTCCTTTTAGACGTATTTTGCCTGCATCGAGTTGTTATCTTCCTCTTTTCTTTTTTTGCCTTTTAGAAGTGAGGCTTATGTTCATCTGGAATTCAGTGTGCTAGTTGGAGGTAGTGGAATTTTGGAGTTCGACACCATTAAGAGCACGGGAATCCAAATGATATGACTGTGGATTTTAAAAATACAGTTTAAATCGTCAAACATAAAAGATATTTACGATTCTACAACTTTTTCAGTAATCCAAATTGTTGACTTGGGCCTAGTTTGGCCGCCGTAATTCTAACTGCCTGTAATTGATGAAGGACATACATAGGGAATTAACATTAACGGTTGCTCTGCTGTATTCGTTATTTACCGATGTGCATATGATTTAGTAGAAAAATGGTAATCGCAAATGACTCCATGAACGGCGAGCTTTAGAACTGCCGGTCCGTGCTCCCTGTATCACGCATCCCACGTGTCTATCCTTCCAAGGAACCGGTCGCTTTACTGGTCTTGCCTCGGCTCCTCTACCACCGAATACCAAAAATTGTATAATTATATAGGCAACTACCAGAATTTACAAAGTCCTTATCCAAACTAGGCGGGGAATTCACATCTAACATCGATTTGGTTTGATCTGAACAAAATTGAGATACAACTTTTTGTGCCATTTTGGCACATTTCAATTCATTCAAATTTTCTAGACCCTATTCGGTTGGGATCTTAATTTCTGTCTGGGAGCATATGTGAATTATCAAATTCGGACTAAACGTGACACGACACAGAAAGACCAACTATATATATCTCAATCAGAGAATTATGCATAGTAATGTTATGATTTCAAGGTTTATGAATGTCGTGTTTTTAAAAATATACAGAAAATTTGAAGGAAATTCCCCTGCAGCCCCATTTCATCCAAGAGATGATTCCCTTACGCATACTGCAAGAGGTAAGCCTCGAGAGGATAATGGAAGATTGGAAGAGGATATCTACGCCGGCTACTGATTCGAGTGCCCACTGTCCGACCGTGCCAAAAGCCAAACAGACGGAGGAAGACGATATGCCTGTCCAATGGGGGCACTAGCATCTATCCCCGGACAACATTGGGTGGCAATTCAGTGCGGGAGAAAAGCAAACGGGAAGGATAGAGGAAAAGAAGATAAGGCCACCATTTGCACCAAAGTGCGGTATTGCTTATGTTCACAAGCAGCCAATGAAGAGGCATCGTCGAAGGTGAGATCAAAGGCGTACCTATTGGAGTTAGACTGGTAGGTGATGGTTGATGGCAATGTTATTGGTGGACCGACCACGGGGCATTATTGTTACTATACTTGCTGTGCTAAGGATCCGTCTAAAGTTGGGGAGGGAGGGAGAAAAAGCACCATTAACTTTTGATTTTGAAGCCGCAAAACCAAGTAGAGCTTTCGATTCAGGAGTCGAATATTACGCTCAGCACTCAGGTGTCCTGAAAAATCGGCGATCCAGAGAGGGAGATAAAGCGCTATTTGTTATTGATACTGAAGCCACAAGACTCAGTGGAGGTTTAAGTACCCGCTAGCTGGTTGTGTTTTTTCTCAGTAGTAGTAAAAAGTTTGGCATGCAAAGCTATCAGAAATCTTCCACTAAGTATATTTTGAGGAACATCTCAATGCAACGTGCCTGCAAGGGGAAGAAGAGAGTCAAGATGGAAGTCATATACCGAACAAACTTATAGTCTAAGATGTGAAGGAGAAAGCAAATATTATCTTTCTTGTATATGCTAATGATGCCAACATGAGGAGAGTGTGTGAAATGTCTCAACTTCTTCAAGTTTCATGGAGATATGATCATAAAAAAGTCAACGAGTAAATTATTGAAGCGAAGAGAGTTTAAATGTCAACATTTTTGGAATGAAGAAATGAGTTTAGATGGTAGTTTGGAAAAGGATCAGCTCATATAAGATGAGATTGTGTCTTGGGAAGTAGATATCACACATTCTGGATAGGAAAAATATGACACCGATGTGCTAACATAAGTTGGTGAAGTGCTTAGTTGAGAAATTTCTTCGGAGGGTCAAGGTCATAGTCGTTGTCATTTATGTTGCTAAGTAAGATAGAGTGAGTATTGAGGAGATAGAAGAATAAATCAGATAGAGGTGAGAAGGGGGGAGAATGGTAGAAATTGTTTACCTTTTAGGTAATGAGTGATATACCCAAAAGATAGATGGTGGTCGTTGAATCCAGAGAAGTCAATCTAGATATTTTTGTTTCAACCCAACATCTGGTATTGTTGGAGATCATATAAATGAATATTGCACTAGCTTTGGAGAAGTCTTTGGTTGCTCCATGGACGCCAAGTTTTTCAATAAGTTGTGCAGTCTCAATGTTTGGTGTAACGACCCCGCCTCCCGGTAACCCCCAATTAAGGAAGACCAAGAGGTCAGAGTCATTATCCCAATTTCCGGATGAAAGGTTCGATAAATAATCAATAATAATTATCAAATTCTACCAAACTATATTGAAAAGTTGTAATAAAATAAACTTTTTTCATACCTTTTGAAAAACTTAGATTTCTAAACTTCTATCTACAAATGAGAACTATTCTAACTAATCCTCCTTGCACTTTAATTCATATATTCACAATATGCCAATTTACTGTTTGTCCTTTTGGGATTTGTACCTAAAACGCCGATAAACAAAACGTCGGTCAGCATAAATGAATATGTTGGTATGTGGGGGAAACAATAATTGTGCAATTAACTGTAATAACATATTGCAATCAATTATGATTTAACAAACAACTTTACATTTTAAACATAACTACTCAATCCATCCATACCCTAGCCTCTGCACTGTCCCTACAGTGGACCTGGATGCTACCTTCCTTATGGTAGATCCTCATTAAACCCCTCATGATCCTACCTAACAAGTGAATCAATTTCTAGGGTTGAGTCACATGGCACTACCCATAGGTAGCCCACTCCTTAACTCATGGTGTGCTAAAGAGTCTCATGGCACTACACGTGGGTAGCCCAATTTCTAACTCATGATAACCTGATGTCCTACTTAACAAGTAGGCCCTGTACCAGGTTATCCCTTTTCATCATTAGCAAAGCCACAGAGGAGGACCAGGATCTGACCCAGTCATGGATATATATTTATGGTGATAATCATAGTCACTTTATAGTTGCACGAAATAAAAGTCATCCAAGCAGTTATTTTCAGGCAACCGATAAAATATCCGGGAATCGATGTGAAACTAAAGCGATTAACCATAAGCGTAACCACATACCTGATCCAGAGCAACTTGATGTCCAAGCATTAATATTCAATATAATCAAGCAATCAACAATATCCTGAAAATAATGCATAACATCCAAGTGTCATTGTTTTATCCAAAACATTCTCAAGATCGACTTGGATTCCACCTTATGATTTCTAGGCCAACTTTAGGGTTTTAGCCTTCATTATGCATGTATCACTTTTAATGCTCTTTTAGTCCACAAACCCTAATTTCAACATCATAGGCATAATTAAAAGTCAATTAAGTCCAATATGCCTCTTTTACACTAAAACTACCATCTTTATCCTTTTAAGTCATGACACGATCATTAAGGCCAATTATCATCTTTGGCTGCTTTTCAAATTAGCAACTTATCTTTCATATAGTCTAATTCACATATGAACTCTATTTATCATTAATTCCACATTTATCCATTAGAAAAACCCTAATTACCATATTATGGGTATTTATCCACCATTAGGAACTTTTATACTCAAAATAGCTTAGAACCATCATATCTCAGCTTTATTCATGAATTTGAACAATTAAAGCCATTAAGAGTCATAATTACTGAGATTAGGGTATCAAGGCCCATTAAAGGATATACATGTACATGGAACCTTAAATTAATCAAATTACGCATACAGATTATTCTTTTGTGTGGCTCCACATCCCGCTATCATACAGACAATGAAACGTCACACGAAAATGGGTGGAACTACCATACACTACATATTACTGAAAACACGGGTTAATTAAAGCCGTTTGTAGAAAGCAGATATTTCGTCGAGATCCTCATCATGTAAGGAAACATGTGATATAAACATTTACAAGCCTTGATATATGTCTACAACTTAAAGTAACCAGTTGTCCTGTCAGCACCAAAGTTCATCACCTGTTTATACATACATAACGGCCACATCAGGCCAGCAGCAGGATCACAAGCTACAACAGCTATACATCATAAAACATCGTCAAAACACCTCTAAGGACCTGAGAGTATAGGGATGACTCTAGGACTCTACTATAAAACCACCAAAATAGCAGCATATCCATCTCTTGCCTCCTACTGCTCTTCTTGCTACTCGGCCGCAACCTTACGACCACCACCACGTTTAGCGCGATCACCTAAAAAGGTTGTAAACCAGCAGGGTGAGACACACAGTCCCAGCGAGAAACATAACTCCCCACCGAAACTATAAAACCTCAGAAGGTTAAAGCAGGTAAAGCAGATAACTGATATAAGCAGATTATATGAGCAGCATATTGAGCATGTCTTACTATATTATCAAACTTACCAAGATATTCGAGAGGCATATAACCTGGTTAAAGCACTCTGGAGTCTACAACCGAAGTTGCACTCTAATCCTCCTATTTTGACTAGGAACAAACACACATATTCAACAATATGCGCTTCCGGGTTAACCTGCAGGAGAACCCATTTCACCATCACCAACTACTGACGATGATGGATCTATGGCCAAGGCAAACTACTAGATATGTTCCACTGTAATTAATTAGTATATTTTAAGTGGATTGTTGAGGCAACCAAGTTGTAAAACATACATAGCATTAAATTACATTATTACGGTGGCATCCAACTCACAAAAACAAGATTAACTTAAGCAGAAGCGAATTATTTACAGCGGATTACTGAAAATCACTAAAAATTAAAACTATTTGCAAAGCGATCCATACATAGGAAATCTTTCCCATCAAGAACCATTGTATAACATTTACATTCTGATTCAAACGTACATAACCTATACCATCTCTTTTCAGAGACTACATCATCAACTATCTTATAAACATTATATACAGACAGTATATGAATCTCGTGGCATCAAGCCAAAACCTCAGATTGATTCATAAAACACTGACTAAAAACTCTGAGGACCTGAGAGTATAGAGACGACACATAGGACTTTCTAACTACATAACTTGACAGGCAGTATCTCCACCTGAGATATTACTGTTGTCCTTGTTGTCACTGCTGCTGTCTATTCCCAGCAATGAGATTCTGCTTCTTTGTCTGCGTCCACCTAAAAAGGTGGATCCCACGGGGGTGAGACAATTGTAAATTGCCCCTGCAAGAGATATAACTCTCCGCCAAAATATTGTTATAGCAACTTATTAAAATAAACTCAGCAGAAGGATTTATATATTAAATCAACAGCATGTAAGTCACTTATATGAATAAAGTGAAGTAATCTCCTTTTTCAAGGATAACCTTGCATCTACTTGTGGGCTCTGATCTCCAAAACACAGAATAAACATAGCGGAAGTGATTTGATTAGCAGCAGAATACGAAAAATCATCGGAAATTTAAAACTTTTTAAGGAAGATCTATAAATCATAAGACTCCTTTATCATAAACAAGATAAACACTTTACATCATTTGTGAAATCACCTCTTGAGTGATTATGTACATCCAGATACAAAATCTCGAGGCTTAAAGCCAAAAACCTTAGACCTACTATCTCCTAAGACTTGAGAGTACAGAGACAACATAAGAGACACTATCTACAAGACTAGACAGTCAGTATCTCCACCTGAGATTCACTTCTGCCTCTGATACTGTTGCTGCTGTTGTTGCTCATTCTTAAATGGATTCCTTCGTCCTTGGCGTCTACCTAAAAAGTCGAAATCTATGGGAGTGAGACAATTTGAATAATTGTCCCAGTGAGAGTTATAACTCTCCGCCAGAAGCTTTGTTATAACATTTAAGAAACAACATAAGCAAGGTAACTTAAATCATTCAACAACAGGTTTAATAATAAGTAAAGTAACTTTTACTTATGCAATCACTTCTTTAAAGCATATGAAGAACATGTACACTAAATACTTGAATAGATCATTAATGTAAACAATGTAACACCAATCATTGTTTCTCATAGTTCAACCTAAGCAGATATGCTACGCGGTTGATTATGTTTTACAAACATTATTATGCCCTGCGGAGATGAGGTATACCACTCATACTCCAACTGATCACTGTTAAGTCGCATCGGTATCATACATAGGTCATTAAAAGAGCCAGATTCTTATGACCTCATCTTCCTCAGTCAGTACGAGGATTTACTTGCAGGACATCTTGTGTCTCTGCTGTAGTAGCTATCCAGGGTATTCTGGAAACTTCAGTATAGAGTTACAGTGGCGTTCTGTACTCTTTTCATCATCGAAAGATCTCTTGTTTATCTCTCATCGATGCGGTATTGGTGATTTCTTGAGGATATTTGTAGTACATCACCTGGTATAGACCTATAGTGAAGGATTGATAGATTAAAGTACATTTACATCAATTTCTATACTAGGACGTAAAGATACTTGCGTCCATTTTCCCCCATATACTCAAACATATATGTTCCAGGAGTTCCCTTAGGAAAACCTGTTTCACCGTCATTTGGTCTCTGACAATGATGGATCTATGACCAGGGCTCCACATGATATGATTATACTTGATTAGTTAGGTACATTCTAGCATTCTTTTAGCATCAAGCATGTTTCCAAGTATTAATCATTAGAACTACAGCTATGAAAGTAGAATACGAAATGTATCAAGTCTAACTCACATCAATTATCAATTGGATATAATTTCTTAACCATTTCATTACTATGATTCAAGAATGGGGTATTCAAACCCTTAAACCATCATAAGTCATCTTATTAGCATGACCTTGATGTTACTCATGGCTCTCACAGCCTATCAATCTTATATGATGTCACTTAACTAGGCAACATAGTATATCACTATTCATAAAGTTAGTAACATGCTTTCAATGAATATTACATCATAACCCTTACCTGGTTATGATTATTACTTTATAAAAACTTGCATGGTGAATATATTTGATAATGAGCAATTTATCTCTATATCAGCATGGTATAAAACAAAGATAACCTTTCAATTCAATAATTGTGCCATTAAACTCTTGGTTAATTTAACTAGGGTTATTCCACCCTTTCTTACCTGTAAGAAGGTATAGTGATTCTTTATTACATATTTCATGCATAGATTTCCACGTTTAAGAACATAACCCAAACTTAGGGTTAATGTATCCCATCCTTCAGTAATGAGGATTTCCTATTTACATTTTCTGTTCAACCTTAACATACTACTTCACCACCCTTATTAGCATACAAAGGTATCAAATGTGTTTACTTTCAATTACTATAACCATCATAAATCATTAATGTTCATCAATTCTAAGTATTAACCCATTTTTCATTCATATCCTTGCATGGATTTACTCCCCTCTCAAGATGTATAATCTGTACGTATTGAGTATATTGGGTTCATTATGTCTCTATCATAGGTAACTACCTATTATATACTCTTTATGTCCCTTGCTTAAGTATAAGGGTTTAGAGGCTCATACATGTATAATACCTTGGACTGTCGAATGTGATATCTATCATAATTTGATATATCACATTCTTCTCATTACTATCTTACTTGAAATAATTGGTTCATTCAATATTAATATATTTCTCTTTTGATACTTCAACCACTAACTTATTTCTTTCCTCATATGACTTATATATCATATCTCAGAATTATCCAATTATCTTTAATGATATAGGTTTAAACATTGTTGATGTAGAATAATCCATCATCAACTATTCTAGGTATCATTATATTCAAAATGTTATCTACCTCATGTTTTCATATACATCATGTCTACCTTTTGACATGAACCTGCAAGGTTAATTCAACTGACAACAATAAACAATTCATTTCCAGATCAATAATTTATAAAGTATAATTAATCTTTCATTTCAAGGTTTGTACCTTCATGCCTTTACTAAGGCTAGGTTCCCTTATTTACATCAATTAAGGTTATTCAATCCTTTTCTTTATGATTAGGAATAATGATTCCTCATCTCATACTTAATCATGAAGATTCATGTTTAAAAGCATAACCTAGAATTAAGGTTTATTGTACATTTCATCACATCACCCTCAATTAGGGTTTACTATTCATAATACATGTTATTACCCTAGAATTAGGGTTTACTATTCACTTCATAGTGAATTGAGATCATAACATCATCATATATGAGAACATAATTATTGATGCTTTCAAATTAGGTTAAGCTTCATCAATTATCATAATTAGGGTTTTCATGATCTCACATAGGTGGATCATACCCCAATCATGCACATTCATATACATTGAAGGTATTTTACTTGAGTTTCAACCATAAATGGCACCTTCTCTCTCCTCTTACTAATAGATGGTGATTACATCACTCTAGATTAGGTTAGGTCAAGTCAATCTTGATTATCATAAGCTAATTTACCACTATCATGTCATTAGGGTTTTGATTAAACAAAGGTGTCATCTACTTGAACCCTTCAAGGGCACATTGGTAATGTACACCATTAATCATCACATGGTTCAATCTACTAATCACTTAGCCCCTTATTGTCTTTAGGTATCATTAGGGTTTGGATTAGACAACCATTGAACCAATTAAACCTTCAAGTGACTAAGCAATCACAGCTCTAAAAGTCCCCAAATGGTTTCACACCTTGACCTCCAAACAGTTTTGAAACCGTTTGGGGGCATTGACCGTTTGGACACTTTGACCTCCAAGACCGCATGGCCTCCAAGACCGCATGAGTGCATTGACCATTTGAAAGAGTTGACTTCCAAACCGTTTGAATCTATGCGACCTTGAAACCATATGAAATGAAATGACCTTGAGATCGATTGGACCAAACGACCTTGAGATCGTTTGAGCTCAAACGGTCTTGAGACCGTTTGGTCCAAATGGGCTCAAAACCGCATGGACCTCAAAGGTGCATCAAAGGTTATAATCGATTATGTTTATCTATGTTGAAGCCCTCAATTGGCCACATCCTTGTTAATCACTTATCAATTGGGCTAATTAGGGTTATTCTTAACCAATTGAACACTCAATTGACCCTTAATTGCTAGCCCATTAGGGTTGAAACCGAATGAATTAAGGTTTGAAGTCACTCAACCATCAACAATCACCAATGTGAATCTAATTGAGGTTGAACCCATCAATTGACACTCAATTGGGCCCCAACTTGGCCCAAACGGTCTTGAGATCATTTGGACACCCTCCAAATGGTCTTGAGACCGTTTGCCCAAAGTTGCATCAAAAACTAAGTCAATTTGATAAGGGTTGAACCCTAATTAGGTCTAAAATCAGCACTTTTATTCAATTCAGTAACCTATTGTGATTGGACCCTCAATTGATCAAATTACCTTAACCCTAGACCTCCAAACGGTCTTGGGTTGTCACCAAACGGTCTTGAGACCGTTTGAGTGATTTCCAAACGGTCTTGAGACCGTTTGGACCACTCAACCCCAAATTCAACACAAGTGGTCCTTGAATTCAGCAATTGAACCCGATTAGGGTTTAGATGATTGAATTGCCTTCAACTTGTGATTAGTTTGCAATTAGGTGATGATTCTTTGTAATTGATTAATTCAATATATATAAAACATACCTATAAACAGTCTTCACTTGGTCAACCCTACCAAACGGTCTTGGAGACCGTTTGAATCTAAACGGTCTTGCAAATCGCATGAATTCAAATGGTCTTGAGATCGTTTGATTTCAAACGGTCTTGCAAAACGTTTAGACCAAATGGTCCAAGATCATTTGGTAAAGTAACCTAGGGAATCACGCCCATCATCTTCAACCTCTGAACAGGTCGATTACTTCACAGATTGCTTGCAAAAGTGCAAGGAAGAGTGGGGAAGAAAAAGAACTAAGTACTAATCACTAGAACAAGGATATGCATAAGAAAGCATGAGGTTAAGAGTTATAAAACCCGCCTTATGGTTGTTCCTAGAGCTCCAAGCTTCCAAGCTTCAAGCCTTTAATGGCATCTTGAGCTCCATAGGTCAGCCAAAGGTGTTTCTCCAAGAAAAGGTTGGGAAAGATCGGCTGGAAAGAGAAAACTAAGTAAGTTAACCATGAAACCAACCTTGTAATCCACTTTCCTCCATGAATTCGAGCAAGAAGGTGGTCCAAGCTTACCTAGCTTCTCCTTGGTCGTTCTCCTCTGCTCTAGAGCTCTTCCTTAGTCGGTTGGAGCAAGGTGATAAGTGAAAGAGAAAGGAAACGCTGCCTTTGGTTGCAAAGGAAAAGGCTATATGTAGTTTGGGGTTATTTCCAACATAAGGACAACAAGTTTCTCCATATCTCATCTAGGTCCTTCCTTTCTTCTTTGCACGTCCCTCCTCCATATTCTAAGGGCAAAACTCCTTCTAATACCAAGAACTAAAGGCAAAGAAGGTCATCTTATTACTAGGGTGCACATATATAAGGGTCTCCTTACTTACAACTTGGTGATTTAACCACAAAGGTGTTCCTTTTTATATAATTTATTCAATTGAAGCGCCCTCTTCATCATTATTACTCTAAATGATGTCAAGAGTCATAAAAGATATTCTAGTAAGTGTATTTTACAAGTTAAACCCCACCTTTTGGGTAAATTGCACTTTACACCAAAATTAGGGTTTAGAGCACAAGGATTGCTCCACAAGCTGCATCTTGGTGCCCAAGCTTGGAGAATCCATCATACTTTATCATATTCTTTCTTATGATGTCTCAATACTAAAGGAACATATCGACATGTTTAAATTGCAAGTTAACCCCTCTAATTGGGTAATTGCACATAGGTCCATGTATTACAAGATAATACTACAACATTGTTTAAAAAGGACAAAAATGGAAACATATGTTCCTCAGGAGCCTTAATGACATATCAAAAGATAATCACAAGTATTTAATTACATAATTAGGCAAAACACCTAGGGTTAACTCATAACCCAGGTCAGGGATGTTACACTACTCTTGGTAGACTCATAGTTCATTCATCTACTTGTAATGAATACAACATATATGAATAACATCAATGAACTACAGATACATAATGGAAATGTAACATCAGCCAATGAATTTCCGTATTCAATCCTTAAGCAAACATGCTATATGGCTGATCTCATTTTATAAACACACTTATGCCCTGAGGAGATGAGGTATACCGCTCATACTCCAACCGACCACTGCGATGTCGAAATCGATATCATACATAGGTCAATGGAAGAGCCGGATTCCCATGACCTCAACTTTCTCGGTCAGTACGAGATAACATGCAGGACATCTTGTGTCTCTACTAGATAGCTTTCCAGGGTATACTAGCAACATCGCTATTAGAGTTATAGCCCGTAGCATATGCTCTTTTCAGGATATGGCCCGTAGCCAATGCATGGTATTATATTGTGGAGTCATGGCCTGTAGCCATACTCTTATTGGGGTATGGTCTGTAACCAATCTCGTACATAGGACATAGCCTGTAGCCATTCCTATGGGGCATAAGGATATATTTGCCCAATTACCCCCACATATTCAAAAATATGCATTCTGGGTTTTGCCGCGGAGCACCTATTTCACCATCACCTGTTCCTAACGATGATGGATCTATGTTCAGGGCTTCTACATGAAAAGATTTCACTTGATTAATTAAGTACATTTTCATATTCTTTTAGCATCAGCCAGTTTCTCAAACAAGACTTATTACAACAATGCTATAAGGAGACATGTACTACTTTCATAAGATACTTATTAGTCTTTCAAAGACCTTGGGAACTCAGTCCCTCATTTCAAAACTGGGAATTCTCATCCCTTCACATTCTCATCACCATAATCATATGGTTCTGGGTATTCAAACACTTAACTCATCATTGAGTACCATTACCATTTATTAGGTAACTATTACCTTCAGGTCATCTGATCAAGGCATTCATGATACTTGTTACACAAGCATCACACCTGGCTCACAAGGCCATGAGATATCTTGTCACCTCTTTCTAGGTAATAACTTACTCATATGACTCATAAAAGTCCATGCACATTTGTTACTTTAATTAAGCAACAACAATATCAAGGCACAAAAGGCTAGTCAACATTTATTATATAAATGTCACAGCTCAAACTAGCTATATACATCATCTCATAATATATGTATGGTTATTAGGCATGATAACAGTCATACAAGATATTCATCACATCATGTGACACAATAGTAACACCATTATTCCTTTACCAGGACTTAGGGTTTACTATCAAATAGGGCTTTTCATTCCCTTTACCCAAATTAGGGTTAGGGTTCCCCATTTCTCATTAATAAGGATTTCATTATCACATTATCTGTCCAACCCTTAATTCATTATCCCATACCTCTGGGGCATTCAAGGATATCATATTTGATTATTCCAGAACATTACTTTCATTATATAGCATTAATGATCATCAACTCAAGGTATGAATTCATTTCTCATCCTCATCAAGCTATGACTATATCATACTCATCATTTGGGCTTAACCCCATTCTCAAGGTACATTAATTAACACTCATCAAAGTGCAACAACTCATTACATTTCATTGTAATAGTTGCATAACACACTTCATATGTTTCTTACCCAATTACATTGGATTTGGAGTATATCAAGGTATATAAACCCTGGAGTGCTGAATGTGATAACTATCATATCTTGATGTATCACTTTCTCATCATTTCAGTCTCTCTTGAGTTAACCAGCTTATCTTGTATTAAGGAATTTCCCTCTTAATACATTCCATCACTAAACTCTCACCTTTAGCATATAATACATAGGCCACACATTAGAATTGTCCAATTATCTTTAATGATATGGACTTATCAAATGGTAAAGACATTGCTTACAATTAGGTTGCATATAATCAACCACATGAAATGTTTCACCTTTATAAGGTCATTCCTTCTATCTCATCATTAGGGTTTCCTTATACCCTTACTTAAAATTAGAATATGATTCATTGTCATATTGCCCAGGATTAGGGCTTTATGCATTATGACTTCACATTAGAGTCTGATATACATTCACCTGATGCGATGATTTTGAGTCGCATTTATAGACCTTTTTCATATGTGTTTTGTGCTCTAATTACTCATTTTTAGGGATAATATTGCATAATTCACTCATTTCGGTCTTTGCCATCATTCTATGTCAAATTCCCTTTGTTTTACCATTTTGAGCATTATTTATCATTTTATCATAATTTGTGTGGATTTACTTGGTCTTGTGGTGGAATTTCAGGAAAAACAAGTATCTGCTTCCGTCGATACCATCGACGGAAGTCGATACCATCGACCAAGCCACAGATTGCCAGCCGAGAGGAGCAGCACAGAGTCGATACCATCGACACTCAAGTCGATGGTATCGAGATCCTTTCAAGTTGCTGATGAGGAAGCTGTCGATACCATCGACGAAATTCGATGCCATCGACGAAAGTCGATGCCATCGACACATTGAGGCTACAACGTCGCTGAACAACAACAACCGACGCTAAAGAGAGTCGATACCATCGACCCTAGTCGATGGTATTGAGATGACCACAGGCGCTCAGACGAAAAGAAAAGAAAGCTGCCACTAATACGCTGGGTCGATACCATCGACCCGCGTCGATGGTATCGACGCCGGCAGATATGCGTTGGATTCGTTTTGATCTCAATCGGACGGCTGGAGTTATTTGACGACCTAATTAGGGACTTATACCTAATGACGGCTGCCCACACGAGGGATCATCTCATAGATTGCATTGCACGAGTGCCGAGGAAAGGGAGAAAGGAGAACGGAGGCCAGAAGCTCATCCCGGGTGATTCGGACGCTACCGAAGACGAATTCCACCACCGACAGGCGGGGAAGCTCGTATTCTACGCCAAGGATCTACCGGTTCTTCTCCGTTCAGGGGTTTTCCCACTTGTTTCACGTTTTTCTTATGAATTCCCCTATTTCTACCATGTATTCGTGTGAGATGAACATGAGAGGCTAAAACCCTCCATCTTTAGGACCGGGAGTAGCCCGGGAATGCATTGTATGACAATTTTATATTGATAATTCATATTTTCTCTCTCAAATCTGTGGTATAGATTCGTTTTCTCCATATATATTGTTATGCTTGATCACCATAATAATAACTTAATGCCCTTAATCACTTCGACAAAAGGATTAACGGTTGAAAAGAGATGAAACCTACATTAATCGATAAATCCCTTGACAAAGGAGGTGTAAAATTAATGGTGGAAACTGAGAGACTGTTTGTAATGCGCTTAGTTTAGGGGAATGATTACTACGACGGTGGAATCAACCTAAACCTAAGTAGTGAATTACACCACGACAGTGGGTAATTCTGTTTTCAGGCCACTACCCAGATAGAGAGAGAAGAGTGAGGAATTATATAAAACTTAATGCAATGTTGACCCGCGGTGAAACCGCAATCCTAAAGATACTCTTTTGAATTGATTAAATTAATCTTTAATCGATTATTTTCTTTGTTCCATTTTGTTTTCTTTTTAATTTCGACAACAAACCCTACTTTTTTATCCGGCCTAGCTGATTGCAATTAGTTAGTAGGAGTCTCCAGTAATTCACGTATCCCTGAGTTCGACTCGGGCCTCATAAAGGCCTATATTACTCGATGCGTATACTTGCGTTTAAGCGCGTAGTAAAATACACGTCAAGTTTTTGGCGCCGTTGCCGGGGACACGGCGAATTATTGGCACTTCGAGTGCTAAGAGCGGCCACTCTAGGCCACATTTTTTTATTTTATTTTGTAACAACTTTAAATATTCCTAAATTTCTCTATATTTGTGTTTACTCATTCAAAGCATAGTACTGAACCCCGATTTTCTTATTTCAGGTACTTTGCATGGTGCATACACGTAGCGCAGACTACGCGAATCGCACACCTGAGGTTCCACCTCCGGGACCAGAGGACGAGGATTACTACGAGCAAGATCACCAAAGCGACATAGATTCTGAATCTGAGCAAGAGCAAGAAGAAGAAATGGCCGAACCACAGATGATATGGGAAAAGATCAAAGCGTCTTCTTCATCAGCTTCAAAGGGGCCTATCAAGAAATAGGGGCTCAACATTCCAACCTACAAGATTGATCCAGCATTGATTAACTTGGTTAAATCAAATGCATTTCACGGGTTGAAGAATGAGGACCCAGTGGCACACATCAGTCAGTTCGTTGAAAACTGCGATATGGTGAAGATAGACAGGTTCCCACAGGATGTTCTGTACCTCAAGTTGTTCCCAAGCTCCCTGGCAGGAGTTGCGAGAGAGTGGCTACATAACCTCGACGATGAGTTTGTTGAATCATGGGATCATATGGTGGAGGTTTTCTTCGAGAGGTTTTTCCCTCCTGAGAAGACCAATGACATGATTAGGAAGATTCACAATTTCACCCAACAGGCGGGTGAAACATATTCTGAGACTTGGGAGCGATTCCAGGTCATGTTGAGGAGATGTCCACATCATGGACTGGACAAGGAGACACAGGTGAAGATCTTCTATTTTGCTCTCTCCGAGCATGATAGAAGCAACTTGGACTCGGCCGGTTCAGGATTTTTCTTGAACAACACTGATACGAGATGTTGGGAAATACTGAAGAACATGGCATGAAAGCAATCCTGGGGAGAAAGAGAGAGAGGCCCAGTTGAGCAAGCAAGAGTTTCCAGTGAGTCCAAGGCAATGAGAGAGTTAAATGAGAAGATGGATCTTCTCGCAAAGAAGCTACTGCAGAAGGAAGACAATGAGTCCGAGGAGGAGGCTCAAGTCAAGTACATGAGGCAACAACAAGGGTACAGGAACAATGACTATTCATGGCGAAAGGACAAAAAGTTCTCATGGAAGGATCTGAACAATTTTCTGCAGGATCCGGACGCCAAGCCTGCACCAGCCACAGAGGACAAGAGCACGGAGTTGCTCAATCAGGTCATCAAACAAAACCAGGAGTTAATGAACACATTTGGGCAACAAATCAAGCAACAGGGCGAATTTATGAACCAATTTGGGCAGACTTTGCAGAGCCATGGGGCTCAAATGAGAACTATAGAGACTTCCATGGCGTAGATGGCGGCTGAAATTGCAAGTTTGAAGAAGCCAGCACATTCGGGTTTTCCGGGGAACACCAATGTTCCCGGGGGAAACCAGCAGGCCAAGGCCATCCTACTGAGGAGCGGTAAGAAAGTGTTGAATCCAAGGGCGGATGACACAAGCACACCGCAGGACAAAGTTGAAGATGCAATCATCAAGGAGCAGCCCACACCTGTCACATGGCAAGCTGAAGATATAGCTGAGAATGGTAATGAAGAACAAGCTGCTGAGGAGAAACCGCAGAAATTGACACCCTATGTGCCACCTCATCAAAGGACACATACTGTTCCGGTCCCCTATCCCAATAGCGCAAAGGCAAGGAAGGTGGATGCACAATTTAAGAAATTTCTGGACAACTTTAGGAAGTTATCGGTAAATATTCCGTTGTTGGAGGCGATTGAGCAAATCCCGTCATATGGGAAGTTCCTAAAAGATGTCATCACCAAGAAGAGGAAAATACCCGAAACTGAGGTCGTGGTGCTGAAGGAGCAAGTGAGTGCTTTCATTATGGGCACTTTGCCACCGAAGAGACAGGACCCCGGTTGTTTCAATATTTCTTGCTTTATCGGGAAGTTCAAATTCGGAGAGGCACTATGTGATTCTGGGGCAAGCATCAATTTGATGCCCCTTTCTACATTTAAAAAGTTGGGATTAAAGGAGTCAAGGCCAAGCAACATGACTATCCAATTGGCCGATAATTCCGTGGTGAAACCTTATGGGATCTGCGAAGATGTCTTGGTAAAGGTGGACCGATTTGTTTTTCCGGCTGATTTCGTGGTTATGGAAATGCAGGACGAGCATGGCAATGAGTTGCTACTCGGACGTCCATTCCAAGCTACAGCCGATATGATCTTGGAGATGGGTAGAGGTCGCTTGACCTTGGGCATTGCAGATGATCGCTTTGAGATGGTCATGCCCACTAGCAATGCGTCTACTAAAGCAAAAGCACATTGTAACATGGTGAAACATGTGGACCATAATATCTCACTTTGCCTTGGGAAGCCATTCTTGGACATGGCTCATGTGATGAGCAAGATGGATAATGGAACATTAGCTATAGACATTATGGAGCAAACTAAAGTTATCTCTTTATGCAAAGCTGTTGGGTTTCCGAATGATGAGAATGAGGACATTCCACCTTTTTGGGAGGATGAGGCGATCATTACTTCAGTTTTTGATGTATATCCAGAATTGCCGTTGGAGGCGTGTTTGTTAAATGTCACATATGATTGGATGCGGAGTACTTCACTCAAGGAGTGCGCCAAAATGCTTCAGATGCTTCCATGTTTCTACACGAGGCACTATGAAGACTTAGGTACACTTCCCCCACCGCTGCAATCATCTCTTACTTGCCCGCCGGAGTTGGAGTTGAAGCCACTGCCCCCGCATCTTAAGTACGTTTTTCTAGCTAAGAAGGACAAGTTACCAGTGATTGTATCTGCTTACTTGAGTGCGGATGAGGAGGAGCAACTACTAATAGTGCTCAAGAACCACCGTGGAGCTTTTGGGTGGTCTGTTGCAGACATCAAGGGGATCTCCCCTACACTTTTTCAGCATAAGATACGGCTCGAGGAGGGAGCCAAGCCAGTCATTCAACCTCAAAGACGGCTAAATCCGAGCATGATGGAGGTTGTGAAGAAGGAAGTCATAAAACTTCTTGCTGCAGGGATAATATATGCCATATCAGATTCGACGTGGGTGAGTCCCACACAGGTAGTCCCTAAAAAGGGGGGAATTACTGTTACTAAAAATCTTTTAAATGAACCTGTCACCACCCGATTGGTAACCGGGTGGCGTGTTTGCATTGACTACCGCCGACTGAATGCCGCCACTCTTAAAGATAATTTTCCTTTGCCATTTATCGATCAAATTTTGGAACGTCTTGCCGGTCGGTCACATTTTTGTTTTTTGGATGGGTATTCGGGGTATAACCAGATTTCTATTGATCCTTTGGATCAAGAGAAGTCTACGTTCACTTGTCCCTATGGGACTTTTGCTTACCGACGGATGCCGTTTGGATTATGTAATGCGCCGGCAACGTTTCAACGCTGCATGCTCGCCATATTCTCTGACATGGTGGAGCGTTGTCTTGAGGTTTTCATGGACGACTTCTCGGTCCATGGGGAGTCATTTGATGAATGTCTTTATAATTTGGACAAGGTGCTGCAGCGGTGCGAGGACACACACTTGGTCCTCAATTGGGAGAAATGTCACATGATGGTGACGGAAGGAATAGTGCTAGGACACAAGGTTTCTAGCAAGGGTCTTGAGGTACACCCCGTAAAAAGCGAGGTGATTTCCAAGCTACCCCCACCAAATTCTGTAAAAGGGGTGAGAAGCTTTTTGGGTCACGCCGGGTTTTATCGGCGATTCATCAAGGATTTTTCGAAAATTGCAAAACCTTTATCCGAATTGTTGGAAAAAGATGCGGTTTTTGATTTTAATGATAAGTGTCTTCACGCATTCGAAGTTTTGAAAGAAAGATTGATTTCGGCTCCAGTTGTTCAAACGCCAGATTGGACAAAACCATTCGAATTGATGTGCGACGCTTCCGATTATGCAGTGGGAGCCGTTTTGGGGCAAAGGGTAGATAATAAGCCTGTTGTGATTTTCTACGACTCCAAAACACTTAATGATGCTCAATTGAACTATACAACTACAGAAAAAGAGTTACTTGCCGTCGTGTTTGCTTTTGAAAAATTTCGGCAGTACTTAGTGGGTTCTAAAGTAGTTGTGTGGACTGATCACGCTGCGATAAAATATTTGATGGAGAAAAAGGATGCAAAGCCTAGACTCATTAGGTGGATTTTGCTTTTACAGGAATTTGATATTGAAATCAAGGACAAGTCGGGAATTGAAAATGTGGTGGCTGATCACTTGTCTAGGTTAGATAGGGTAGATGAGAAAGATATACACATACCCATAACCGAGACGTTCCCCGATGAACAACTTTTGAAAATTGATTCTAAGGAACCATGGTTTGCTGAAATTGTTAACTATTTGGCTTGCGGGATCATCCCGGAAGACTGGTCTTATCAAGAGAAAAAGAAATTCTTTCATTCTTTGAGATACTATTTTTGGGATGACCCAATTCTTTTGAAGCAGTGCAGGGATGGTATTCTTCGCAGGTGTGTGCCGGAGGTGGAGTACGAGAGTGTTCTCCACCATTGCCATGCGTCGCCTACGGGAGGACATCATGCTAGTTCATGGACAGCAGCCAAAGTGTTGGAAAGCGGCCTTTATTGGCCAACTTTGTTCCGGGATGCCTACGAGTTTGTAAGGCAATGTGACCCGTGTCAACGAGCAGGTAACATTTCAAGGAGACAAGAAATGCCCCTGAATGTATTTCAGGAAGTTGAGGTTTTTGACTTATGGGGCATAGACTTCATGGGACCCTTTGTGTCCTCGAATTCAAATTTATATATCTTGCTTTCTGTTGATTATGTGTCGAAGTGGGTGGAAGCAATCCCCACAAGGACTAATGATTCTAATGTAGTGTGCAGGTTTGTGAAAGAAAATATATTCTGCAGGTTCGGGATACCCCGAATGATCATAAGTGATGGAGGCACACACTTCCGGAATCAGAAATTTTCGAAACTTTTGAAGAAATATGGGGTCAAGCACAACATCGGCACCCCATATCATCCACATACGCAAGGACATGTGGAGGTCTCAAATCGGGAAATCAAGAAGATTCTAGAACGGATAGTGGCATCCACAAGGAAAAATTGGAGTGCCCTACTACCGGACGCACTTTGGGCGTATAGAACGGCGTACAAAACACCTATAGGCACCACGCCTTTTAGGTTAGCGTATGGCCGGGCTTGCCACCTTCCGGTGGAATTAGAGCACAAAGCCCATTGGGCGCTAAGAAGGCTGAACTTGAGTTATGATGAAGCCGGGACAAAGAGGATGTTTGAGTTGAATGAATTAGATGAGTTACGCATGACGGCATATGAGAATGCCCGCATCTACAAGGAGCGCACAAAGCTGATCCACGATCGACATATCAAGATGCGCACGTTCAAGAAGGGAGACAATGTTCTATTGTTTAACTCCCGTCTCAAATTGCATCCCGGGAAGCTGAAGTCCCGGTGGAGTGGACCCTTTGTAGTGGAAGAGGTGAGACCGCGCGGTGCGATTCTTGTGCGTGATGGAGATGCCACGTTCTTAGTGAACGGGCAGCGGTTGAAGTTGTATTTTGGTGAAAACTACAAGAGAAAAGTGAATGAGTTCAAACTCATTACACTTGTAAATGAATGAGATGCTAGGAAGACGTCTAGCCTAAGACGTTAAAGAAGGGCGCTTGTTGGGAGGCAACCCAACCATTGGTACATTAGGATAGTCTAGTTATAGTCATAGATTGCTTTTATTTCGTATAAATTTTAGTGTAAAGAAGATACCTTGATCCGTTTGTTCAATTTGTAGGCACATGCAGGGTCGATACCATCGACACACTAGTCGATGGTATCGACATGGGTTCAGGTTGACAACTGCAAAAAACGCACTGAGTCGATACTATCGACGGCCCCGTCGATGGTATCGACATACCTACAGGCAGGTCGCAATAAAAGTGTCGATAGTATCGACACACCAATCGATACCATCGAGATCTCTGGAGAAGTTCAGAAGATTTTTGCTCAGTCAACTTGATACCATCGACGGCCTTGTCGATGGTATCGACATGATCACATGTTGAATTGAAGAAGTGGCGGTGTCGCAATAAAAGCAAGTCGATACCATCGACCCTCGTCGATGGTATCGACATCCATGTCACCGATCCGCACAAAGACATCGACGACGATCGCGAGTCCACGTCAGCGATCCGGGTGCTGCGTCGATACTATCGACTTGCGTCGATGGTATCGACAGGTCAGCAATCCGGGTTTCCCGATCCAGAAAACGTAAGCCGTCGATACTCGCGAGGGAGGCGGATAGCATCGAGACGTGTCGATACCATCGACCCGCGTCGATGGTATCGACGGGTCGAAAGTAGCGTCGGCCAAGTCTATTTAAGGAGACTTGCAACGTCATTTGACGTCACACCTTCAGAGAAAACGTCCTCCTTTGCGCCGAGCACTCCTCCGAGCCCTCCAAGACTGAAGAGCAGCAACAGCGAGCAGGGAGCTTCACCAAGCGGAGAATCACTTCTCCATCTTCCCCGAGCTCTCTTCTTCTAATCCCATCTTTCTTGCAACAATGGTGCACACCGCCGGATCATCATCCTCCAGCGTGAACCCCATGGAGATCGTGGAGTTTGTTCCACCCCCTACTGCTTCAGTCTCACGTCCGCGCCTGGCTCACCCATCCGCGGAGGTGAAGAAGGTCTATGAGGAGATCATGAAGCGGAAGATCGAGCCGACCCGGTATGTGGACCGGGGAATGATCCGTGTTCTTGGATTCGAGGCCAACTTGGCCTATGTGCTGAAGGGTCAAGCACGCCACACCAGCATAAGGCCAGGCAAGCTGGAGCGCCATGCGGATGGGCAGCCGTTCTTCGGCGAATGGCCCACCTACAAGGAATTGGTGGCGGAGTTTATGGCGTCCCTCGACGTCTGCGTCGTACCCAACGACGTGGTGGTGTCGGACCGTGAGTGGATCAAGGGGAGGGTGTCCTTCTGGCTTTTCAACATCAACTACAACATCACTCTTCAGCAGTTCAACAACATCTTTAACTGGAACCACTCCCAACATGATCACCGACGCCCAGATTCCCGCACCGACTACGACAAGATCTTTGCCGAGCTAGTCACCGTGCCGGCGGGAAAGACAGTGAGCTACCACAATGCTGCGGTAGCGGACTTCGAGCATCCCTTCGTCTGGGTCTTACACCGGATCTTGAGCCTTACGTTCTTTGCTCAGAGCGATTTAGCATTGAGCAAGTTTCAGGAGAGCGATCTTTTCTTCCTCTACATGCTCCTGAAGCGACAAGAATGCAACTGGGGTGCGTTCTTTCTGCAGCGCGTCCTGGCGGTGAAGAGGAGCACAAGGAAGGCTCCGATCCATTTTGGTGGGCTCATCACCAAATTGGCAATGTACCTGGGGCTGAATTTTCAGCCCATGACTCCGATTTCCACGAGGAGTAAGGTGAATGTGCAGCATCTGCATCGTTCAAACCTTATCTTTCTCCGGGATGGGTTGGCGTACGCACACTGCCACGTCAACCACGCTTACCAGGAATGCGCACTGCCGGACGCCGTCTTCCACATCGAGGGAGCCCAACACTTCCGGTGGCCGATCATAGTCGTCGAGTCTGATGAGGAAGAAGGCGGGAATGACGACCAAGAAGGCGAGGCTGAGGAGGAAGAGGAGACTTTCACACCTCTTCGCGCACGAGTAGCACCACGGAAGCGTCCTAGGATGCATCCGGGTGCGTCTTCATCATCACAGCCCCCGCCGCCATCACCACAGTCCTCGCAGCCAGGCAAGGATCCCTATTCAATGCAGGGAATGTACACGATGCTGCAGGACATCCATCAGACACAGCAGCAGCATCTAGAGATGTATACCGGTATTCAGGATACTACGAACCGGTTACTTGACAACCAAAGGGCGATGTTTGAGAATGAACGTCTCCTCCTCGACAACCAACAGCAGATACACAATCAGTTGCAAAGGATGGAGATGCAACAGGAGCCCTTTTACGACCATTACTGGAGTCAGAGCTACTTTGGAGGCTATCCACAGCCTCCGCCGAGGACCCATTACGATCCGAGCTTCCAGGGGGAGTATCCTTCTTGGGATCCTACGGCTCCACAGTACCCGCCCCCGCCTCCACAAGAATGATCAGGGTATCTCTGTTCCACTCTTAAGTTTGTTTTTGACTATGAGGCCATAGTCGAATTCAAGCTTAGGGGGGTAGATGGAACAACTCTATCTTTTTCTTTTGTTATTTTTAGTTGTTATTTGCTATTTGTTTCTTGAATTTTTAGTTTTTTTTTTTGTTTAGGATCCACATCTATCTAGTGTAACTGTGGATGTCGTAAAAGTTGTCATCTTGCTGTGTATTCATGGGAAATTTAAGGGAATTTTAAAATTTTTGTGTCTTTTGGATAGCTTGATTTGGTTGTCCTTGGGGAACTTATCCTATGAAAATGATTGATTATGTCAACTTTAAAACAATATGTCACACCTATACTCCCATTGACTCATGAAAAGTGGATAGTAACGGTTGTTTGAGCCTAACCTAACCAAATGGTAATGAGACCTTAATTGGATGTAAGAGAGAAGAACCCTCTAAACCACTACACATGTCAGTAAGGAGGGACACATAATACTCTTCTAAGGTTCAGTCATCTAATCTTGTGATCATTCCACTTCATTTTTCCATAATCCACCTAAGAATTGGAAGTAAAGTACAGTTTTAATTCCTTCTTGTGTGCATAGCATCTAGATAGGAATTGCATTGATATTTTCCATACTTGTGTAGAAAAAGAGAAAAATATAGGGATTCATGCACATTACCTTTAGGTGCATGCCATGTAGTTGCACTCATGAATTACATGATTATCATGCATAAAGTACACCATGTATCTCAGTTTTTTCTCAAAAGTGATCTAAACTGTTCCATACCTTCGAAATATTGCAAAGATTTCCAATCATGAAGAAAACAGCCCAATACATGTATCTCTAAGCAATTATGGATATGTGGGCTAAAAGAAAGAAAGAAAAAAAAGAGAATTTAGAAGGAAATGGGATAAGAGGGAGAAAGGAACATGATATCACTTGCATTACAGGAAAATTGAGTACATGATGTGGCTTAATTAGATTTCCATCTCATTTTGAGGTGGAAGGTTAGTGCATGCATCATTTCACCCAATTTAGGCATTAGGGCATTTTTAATGTGCATTTGCATCACGTAGGACATTTTGTTTTATGCATATTGAAACTGTGCAATACTTCCACGTTCTTCCATGAACCACCCATTCCATCCACCCGTTGCTCGGATTGGTAGGCCACAGTAAATTTCTCCTCACTAATGATTATCAGGAGAACTGCTTCCATGTAGATGGTAGTTAGGGCGAGCAATGTAGTGTAGGCGATCACAAGATGCACCAATGCTGAATCGGCGAATTTTATTATGTTAACTGCCTTATGTGATAGTGTTCATCGGTTTGAAGGATAATTTCTCTTATTGATGATTATTGTCGCCTTTAGGGTAATTACTGTTATGTGGTTAGAGAAGGTCGGGTTGAGAACATTCAGTGGCAGTCAAATGGGATGTTGGGTTGGTGTATTGATTTTAGTTGACATCTGCAATTCTATTCTAAGGATCAGTTGCTCGAGGGCGAGCAATGTTCAAGCTTAGGGGAGTTTGATGCGATGATTTTGAGTCGCATTTATAGACCTTTTTCATATGTGTTTTGTGCTCTAATTACTCATTTTTAGGGATAATATTGCATAATTCACTCATTTCGGTCTTTGCCATCATTCTATGTCAAATTCCCTTTGTTTTACCATTTTGAGCATTATTTATCATTTTATCATAATTTGTGTGGATTTACTTGGTCTTGTGGTGGAATTTCAGGAAAAACAAGTATCTGCTTCCGTCGATACCATCGACGGAAGTCGATACCATCGACCAAGCCACAGATTGCCAGCCGAGAGGAGCAGCACAGAGTCGATACCATCGACACTCAAGTCGATGGTATCGAGATCCTTTCAAGTTGCTGACAAGGAAGCTGTCGATACCATCGACGAAAGTCAATGCCATCGACACATTGAGGCTACAGCGTCGTTGAACGACAACAACCGACGCTAAAGAGAGTCGATACCAGATGACCATAGGCGCTCAGACGAAAAGAAAAGAAAGCTGCCGCTAATATGCTGGGTCGATACCATCGACCCGCGTCGATGGTATCGACGCCGGCAGATATGCGTTGGATTCGTTTTGATCTCAATCAGACGGCTGGAGTTATTTGACGACCTAATTAGGGACTTATACCTAATGACGGCCGCCCACACGAGGGATCATCTCATAGATTGCATTGCACGAGTGCCGAGGAAAGGGAGAAAGGAGAACGGAGGCCAGAAGCTCATCCCGGGTGATTCGGACGCTACCGAAGACGAATTCCACCACCGACAGGCGGGGAAGCTCGTATTCTACGCCAAGGATCTACCGGTTCTTCTCCGTTCAGGGGTTTTCCCACTTGTTTCACGTTTTTCTTATGAATTCCCCTATTTCTACCATGTATTCGTGTGAGATGAACATGAGAGGCTAAAACCCTCCATCTTTAGGACCGGGAGTAGCCCGGGAATGCATTGTATGACAATTTTATATTGATAATTCATATTTTCTCTCTCAAATCCGTGGTATAGATTCATTTTCTCCATATATATTGTTATGCTTGATCACCATAATAATAACTTAATGCCCTTAATCACTTCGACAGAAGGATTAACGGTTGAAAAGAGACGAAACCTACATTAATCGATAAATCCCTTGACAAAGGAGGTGTAAAATTAATGGTGGAAACTGAGAGACCGTTTGTAATGCGCTTAGTTTAGGGGAATGATTACTACGACGGTGGAATCAACCTAAACCTAAGTAGTGAATTACACCACGACAGTGGGTAATTCTATTTTCAGGCCACTACCCGGATAGAGAGAGAAGAGTGAGGAATTATATAAAACTTAATGCAATGTTGACCCGCGGTGAAACCGCAATCCTAAAGATACTCTTTTGAATTGATTAAATTAATCTTTAATCGATTATTTTCTTTGTTCCATTTTGTTTTCTTTTTAATTTCGACAACAAACCCTACTTTGTTATCCGGCCTAGCTGATTGCAATTAGTTAGTAGGAGTCTCCAATAATTCACGTATCCCTGAGTTCGACTCGGGCCTCACAAAGGCCTATATTACTCGACGCGTATACTTGCATTTAAGCGCGTAGTAAAATACACGTCATCACCCTACATGGGGCCTTTCATCACAACATAGCATTAGAATTTCATGTGGTGTTAGTACTTAGTCAGGGTTTCTCATGGAATCACCCTCAACTAGGGTTTCTCATGGATTCACCCTCAATTAGGGTTTCACTTGGAATCACCCTCAATTAGGGTTTCACATGGAATCACCCTCAACTAGGGTTTTACATGTCATTACATGACATCACCCTAAGTTTGATTATCATATCACATCACCACATTAATGTTCCATATACCTCATTCTAACTTAGAGTTTCTCATAACATAACCCTAGAATAGGTTTTCACATGGAATCATCCTTAATTAAGATTTCCACTATAGTCGCCCACAATTTGGGTCTACAATTCATCTCCATTAGGATTTCATTCAATTATCCATAATTAGAGATTCACTATTCATCCCAATTAGGGTTTTACATCTCATTTCCCTAAATTGGAGTTTCACACATCACTACCCTGGATTAGGGTTACATCCTCACCCTGGGTTAGGGTTACATTTAGAATTGCCCTCAATTAGGGTTAGGAATCAATAAACCTGTCAATTAGGGTTTATGTTCATGATTAGGGTTTCGTGATCTCTCTACTTAAGGATCATACCCTTAAACACCACATGAATCATATTCATGTATGAATTCATGTTAACATCCTCTCAACTTGATTAGGTCATATCAACCCTTCAATCAAGTACATACAACTATGATTAACATAGTGTACCAAGTCATTGATCCTATAAGTAATTAGGGTTCATCCCTTAATTGGAATTAATCAGTTAGGTACTATTAGAGTTTCAACCTTTGTACCTTCATTGACTATCATTACTAATCATCATTGGATCAATGGATCATTCATCATCTTTAATTCTCAAGAGATTCAATCACATTGGACCTTCATTTCATAAGGTATCCTATTGAATTGACCAATTGAATCTTCAATCAACCTTGACTACTTGAGCCCCAAACGGTCTTGGTCTTTCAAAGTTCAAACGGTTTGAAACCATTTGGTAAATTTGCACACTCAAGACCGTTTGTTAAAGTAGTAGGTGAAGACCGTTTGCCCAAGTTTGACTTTTGAAACTGCATGGGCACAAACGGTTTGGGATCGTTTGGTCCCAAACGTTCTTGAGACCGTTTGGTCCCAAACAGTCTTGAGACCATTTGGACTCAACGGTCTAGAGACCATTTGGTCCAAACCTCCTCAAAACTGCATGGACCAAATATAGTCTCAACCAATAGAATTGGATTTGGATTTCCAATGTTGATTCCTTCAATCATTGAATTCATGGAACCATTCATCAATTGGACCTATCCTCATTCTTCAATTGAGTTTAATAGGTCAACCTTCAACTGATTTGAACCTCAATTGACTCTCAATTGAGTATCAATTAGGGTTTGAATCAATTGAATTAGGGTTTGAAATCGTTAATTCTTCAACACTAATCAATGCATGATTAGTTACTTTGAAACCATTGAACCATCATCCAAATTGAACATGACCTGACCCAAAATGGTCTTGAGGTCGTTTGGATGACCACCAAAAGGTCTTGAGACTGTTTTCCCATCTTCTCACTCAAATCCAAGTCATCCAATTAGGGTTTGGATCAATGAATTGATCACCGGATCAGCATTTGATTGCATATCAACTTGGTACCTTTAGAGCTTCAAACACCTAACCATACTAAACCCTAGACCTCCAAACGGTCTTGGGTGACCACCAAACAGTCTTGAGACCGTTTGGCTCATCCAACCCTTGGAATCTAGTGAAAAAATTATTAGGGTTTGAGCTATAGTGTTGATCATCAAATCAACACTTAATTGCAATGTGATTTGGTACCTTTAGACCTTCAATTGGTCAACCATGCTTAACCCTAGACCTCCAAACGGTCTTGGGTGATCCCCAAATGGTCCTGAGACCGTTTGGGTGATCCCCAAATGGTTTTGAAACCGTTTGGGTCAATCAACCCAAGTTTCCAATTCAATCACTTATGAAATCAGCACTTAACCCGATTAGGGTTTTGGTGATTGATTGACCTTCAACTCGTGAACCAATTGGAACTAACCAATCATAAATGATGGGTCATTAACCTAGATCATTTTCAACAGATATAAAAATGGTCAACCCTGGTCAACACCACCAAACGGTCTTGATACCGTTTGGTCTCATGCGATCTGGTGAAACCGTTTACTTCTAAACGGTTTGAAACCGTTTTCTCCCAAACGGTTTGGGAAACCGTTTGAGCAACTCAATCAAGACCGTTTGCCTTGGATATTTGTAGAGGTGTGTGCTTATCATCTTCAACCTCTAAACTCACGAAACCTGCTGTGGTTTCCATGGTGATTTCATCCATCAACCAAATCGATTATTGTAAAAGTAGAAAAGATCATTATTTGACATGGAATTGAATGCAATAACAAAACCAAGGGTTCAAGTTATAAAACCTGCCTCCAATTGAGCTCCAAAGCTCCATGCTCACGCAAACAATGGTGGATGCAACTCCTTTCACCATTCCAAGGCTCATCCTCAAGGTTTGAGTGAAAAGGAATGGTTAGAATTGAAGAGGAGATCGAAATAGGAAGAAATCATGCATTGATTTGTGATTTCCACCATGAAATCGTGATGAACCAAGGTCAAGAAGCTTACCAACAGGTTGGGGGTCGTCCTCCTGACCCTCTCAAGATCCCTTGGTCGTTCCCTAAGCAAGGAGAAGAAGTGGGGTCGAAAAATCCTTCCGTTTGGCTTGTAAAAGGTTCTTTTATAAAACTTCAATGAGAGAGAATGTACTTTGCAAAAATCCAATTAATCCCAAAAATGTGGCCGCCTCTTTCCCCGCATATTCCTTAGGGATGAGGCTATCTTGTTTGCCTCTTATCCCTCTAAATTATCCATGATTTAAAGAAAAGCAAATCAAGCACCTTAAATCATATTATATTAATATCCATATGTGAGTGTATATTTCTTTTTCTTATAAAATAGTGTGTGAGTTATCCACTCCCTTGGATATTTTCGTGGTCCTTTCAAACAAAAGGACGTCACACACACATCTGAATCCAACCATTTTAATTTTTTCTCAAGGCCCTTTAATTAATACATTTATTTTTGCCCTATATCAAATTAGGGTTTCAAATAGGCATTAATCTTGATTATTTTAATATCAAGATTCTCTCTCCTCCAACTTAATTCAAATGAGGCACCCCTCTCATTTTATTTGCTCTACATGATGCCAAGAAACATTAGGGACCTTATTGAAGTGGTAATTTACATATTGCACCCTAAGTTTTAGGTAAATTGCACATTACACCAAAACTAGGTTTGCATGCACATACATTGCTTTATCAGCTCTTTCTTGGTATTCAGGCTTCCATAAGCCACACCTCAGCATCATTTTCACTCTCATGATGCTTCAACACATGAGGAACATATTATCATGCACAATTTGCACTTAAACCCCTCAACTTGGGTAATTTGCACTTTAGTCCAAAACAAACAAAACATTGATTTCAACAATGTTCAAAATGGACTAGAATTGCAAAATAGGTTCCTCTTGAGGCCTAATTACTTTTCACAAGATGAGATTAAGAATTTAATCACCTTTCTTAATCAAAACACCTAGGGTTAGAGTATAACCTAGGTCAGGGATGTTACAATTACTGTCACCATCACATTATCCTAGGATCTCAATCCCTCATCACAGGAAGCCATACCTCTCAAGACATCATCATCTTACATCATCACTTGGGATAACAATCCTTCATCTCATCATCAAGAGGATAACACCTCACTGGGCACTCAACCCTCATCAGGTCCTTAGACCTATCTCATCAGACTGGTGATTCATGTTATCACATCAACAAGAATTATCATCATGCAGCATTATTCAAACACATATACCTCATAGCTCTTACCTGGCTATGAATTCACCTGATACACCTGCATAGTTAGTATGCACATCACGAGAGATAACTCAAAATCATCAGACATAGATCTTATTGATTATTATGTCATTAGGGTTGCAGAAGTGCATTTCATGATTATAATCATATGAGGCATATAGCTGTATCAATTACATTATGGTTATCAAATCATAAGCATCCAATTATGCCATTTATTTTATAAACATAAACAAGTATCTTGTTATCTGATCTAGCATTATCTTTAAGCATCAAACATAGCACTGGTTCACAACCCATCAACCATATAATATCAACGACATAGGTGTGATTACAAGACAACACATCACTAGCTAGGGTTTCTAGGTTAAGCATAACCCTCACTAAAGGTACCAGCTACTCTCACTAAAAGTGTGATGGGTAGCGTGCCCCTTACCACAGGTGGTATCGGGCAGGGTAACAACCCTCACTAAAGGCATGTCGGCCAAGGCACTTAGCCACATCTGTCATCCAACTCAAACACAAAAGTGGATCAGTCAACAAGGCCTATGGGATGTCGTGCAACCAAGGTAACATGAAAGCATCACGCAGCTGGAGTATCGAGGTGTATCAAGCAGATGAGCTATGTGTGCATCGGGCAGCTAGTTGTGTCGGCTAAGACCCTATCGGCTAGCTAGGGTTAGGGTTATATCGGGCAACCATCTTACCACACTACTACAGAAACAACATTCAGTGTCGCTTTTCTGGGCGTCGGTTCTTTAGGAAAACCGACGCCTATAATATTAGACATCGGTTATTTAGGCAAACCGACGTCTATATTCGAAGACCAGCCAGACACGGGTACCGCTATGAATACATCGTCGGTTGTTTATAAAAAACCGACGCTTAAAGTCGCCCGCGAAATCCAATTTTCGAGCAAAAAAAATAGTGTCACTTTCAGCGTCGGTTATGTAGATAAAAAACCGACGCGTATGTGCGATGGAAATTTGCGCGAAAAGTGTCACTTTCAGCGTCGGTTATCCTTTTATAACCGACGCTGAAAGTGGTTCCCGCCAAATAATTTCGTGAAAATATCGTCCAATTGGACGTCGGTTGTTTAAAACAACCGACGCCTAAACATCTTTAGCGTCGGTTGTTTTAAACAACCGACGCTATTTGGGAACTTAATATCCCGCGATGCCCGACTCTTCCCCTTTCTTCTGTTTCATTGCGAGCCGATTGCCCTTTTTCTCTGCTGTCGCCGCCGATTTCCCTTTTTCTCTGCTCCTTTTCTCCACGACAGCGCCGCCGCGCCGCCACTGCTGCTGCCTTCTTCTTCTTCTCCGCGCCCCCTTCTCCTGTGCTGCTGCTCACCGACGTGTCGCCGCTCCTTCTCCTCTGCCTGCCTGCCCGCCGCCACCTGCCTGCAGCTCTTTCTCCGCTGCCTGCCTGCCCACCGCCGCCTGTCGCTCCCTGCTCGTCGGAGTCGCTGCCGCTACCTGCCTGACTTGTGCCGGTGGTTCTGGAGCTCGCCGGTGTCGCCGCCGCCCACGTACTCGACCAGCTCGACCTCGCCCTGCTCGTTTGCCCAGGTACCTGCCGACCTACCCAGGCGCAAAATTGGTTCTTTATAGGGTTCCTTTGTTCCATTTAACTCTGTTCCATTTAATTGACTCTGTTCCATTTAATTGAGCTAAATTAACTTTGTTAGTTTCATTTAATTGACTCTATTCCATTTAATTGACTCTATTTTCAACTTCTAATCAAATTAATTAGTTTAGATTCATTCAAACATCTTTATAGGGTTCCTTTGTTCCATTTAACTCTGTTCCATTTAATTGACTCTGTTCCATTTAATGGCCAGCTAAATTAACTCGATGAAAATCATTTTACAATTTTTCCTTTGACTCTGTTCCATTTAATTGAGCTAAATTAACTTTGTCTTATTGTTTGTTCTTAATTAGATGTCTAGTCTATTTTAACACTATGAGACATTTTTTGCTCATTAATTCTAGTGGATTATTATGACCTATGATGACCTAACAAGAAATCATGCTCTTAATGATATGATTCAAATATCTATTATTGTGTTTTTTGGCCTAGAAACCCGTCCAAGATTGACTCATTAGGAGTAAATCTTGGATAGTCCCCGGTTTGGGACTGTTCTTGAACACCTAATCTCACTTAGGATGTAAGTGTATAATGTGTATTGAGTTTTCGAGAAAATTTCGGTAGCATTTCCCCGTTTGTTCTCTAAGTACATATGTACTTAGAGAACAGCGGGGAAATGCTGCCGAAATTTTCTTGAAAACCCAATACACATTATACACTTACTAGTGAGATTAGGTGTTCAAGGATGGGATAGGTGGTACACATTTATTATATATAAGAATGACATCAAATGTGTTTGTTGGCCTAGAAACCCGTCCAAGATTGACTCATTAGGAGTAAATCTTGGATAGTCCCCGGTTTGGGACTGTTCTTGAACACCTAATCTCACTTAGGATGTAAGTGTATAATGTGTATTGGGTTTTCGAGAAAATTTCGGTAGCATTTCCCCGTTTGTTCTCTAAGTACATATGTACTTAGAGAACAGCGGGGAAATGTTGCCGAAATTTTCTTGAAAACCCAATACACAGTATACACTTACTAGTGAGATTAGGTGTTCAAGGATGGGATAGGTGGTACACATTTATTATATATAAGAATGACATCACATTATACACTTAGGATGTAAGTGTATACCCTAATCTTTTCCTAATATATACTTGTTTCCTAATATATACTTGTTTTCTTTGATCATAGAATGGATAGATCATGGATGTCCATTCGTAATCGTTGCACCCCAGAGTTTATATCTGGTCTTGATCAGTTTATTAGATTTGCCGAGGAACATAGGAAAAAACCTACAGATAGGTTCTACTGTCCATGTAGGCATTGCGGTAACAACTTGAAAGTCAACACTGATGAGGAAATCAAAAGTCATGTCATGTGCAACGGGATTGTACAAGGCTATACAGAATGGCACTGGCATGGAGAGATTTCAAAATCGAAACCAGTAGATGTCGATAGCAGTGCTTGGGTGGAAGAAGAAATTGCCTCCGATGACGTAAATGTGAACGAACCAGTTCCAGCAGACATCGTTGATGCGATGATGGATAGTTGTAGGGTAGAGCACACCGATCCACCTCCTATCTTTAGAAACATTGTGCATGATGCTGAGATACCGTTATACACAGGCTGTGCTAAGTTTACGAAGCTTAGCGCTGTGTTGAGATTGTATAAGTTGAAAGCTAACAATAGATGGAGCGACAAAAGCTTCACTTCATTGTTGACTTTGTTGAAAGAAATGCTTCCTGAAGGAAACGAGCTGCCAATCTCAACATACCAGGTAAAGAAAATGTTGTGCCCAATGGGAATGGAGGCCAAGAAGATACACGCATGCCTGAATGATTGTGTAGTATTTCAAAAGGACTATGTAGATTTGAAAGATTGTCCAAAATGTGGTGCGTCACAGTATAAATTGACGACTTCGGGGGAGTCCAAAACTGGTTCTCCTGCCAAGGTGTTGTGGTATCTACCTATAATATCACGGTTTCAATGCTTGTTTGCAAATCTGAAAGATGCGAAGAATTTGAGGTGGCATGCAGATGTTAAGAAAAATAATGATGGGATCCTGCGACATGCGTCTGATTCCCCACAGTGGAAGAAGATTGATCTATTGTACCCCAAATTTGGTGAAGAAGATAGGAATCTAAGACTTGGGCTTTGTACAGATGGGATGAATCCATACGGGACATTGAGCAGCCAACATAGCACTTGGCCAGTCATGCTTGTTATATACAATCTTCCTCCCTGGATGTGTATGAAAAATAAGTACGTTATGTTGTCATTGTTGATATCGGGCCCTAAACAACCCGGAAATGATATCGATGTTTATCTTGAACCTTTGATTGATGACTTAAAGAAACTTTGGGCTGAAGGTGTGATGACCTATGATGCTTCAGCAAGAGAGACATTTCGTTTGCATGCTATGTTGTTTTGCACTATTAATGACTTTCCAGCATATGGGAATTTGTCTGGATATAGTGTCAGAGGAGCTAAAGCGTGTCATATATGTGAAGAAAACACTGATTCAATAAGACTAAAACATGGCGGCAAGACTGTATATCTTGGTCATCGAAGGTTTCTTTCAAAATTCCATCTGTATCGTAGGAAGCGCAAAGCATTCAATGGATGGAATGATGAACGGAGTGCACCTAAACATATACCAGGGGATGTTGTTTATGAAAGAGTAAAAGACATTGTCAATGAATTTGGTAAGAAATCACAATGTAGTATGGCCACACGGAGTGACAATTCTTCATTCAAGAAGAAGTCAATATTTTGGGATCTTCCTTATTGGAGTTCTTTGACAGTCAGGCATTCTATCGATGTAATGCACGTTGAGAAAAATGTCTGTGATAACATCATTGGTACTCTGTTAAATATACCAGGTAAGACTAAAGATGGGATAAAATCCAGACTGGACCTACGTGAAATGGGAATAAGGTCAGAATTAACAGAATTACGTGAAATGGGTAGTAAAAGAACATACTTACCTCCCGCTTGTTACACGTTGTCTAGAAAGGAGAAGAAAACTTTTTGTGAATGCTTGGTAAATGTTAAGGTGCCACATGGTTACTCATCCAACATCCGTAGATTGGTATCAATGAAAGATCTGAAGTTGATAGGTCTTAAATCTCATGATTGTCACACTCTAATGCAACAAATATTACCCGTGGCAATTCGATCTATATTGCCGAAGCATGTAAGGTTTGCAATTACCAGACTTTGTTTCTTTTTCAACAGTCTATGCAGTAAAGTTATTGACCCTGATACTCTCGATAATTTGCAAAGAGAAGTGGTTGTTACCCTATGTCAGCTTGAGATGTATTTCCCTCCTTCGTTCTTTGATATCATGGTACATCTTGTTGTCCACTTGACTAGGGAAGTGAAAATGTTGGGACCAGTTTTCTTGCATTGGATGTATCCCTTTGAACGATACATGAGCGTTTTTAAAGGTGATGTTCGAAACCGTTATCGGCCTGAAGGGAGTATTATTGAAGGTTATGTGGCGAGAGAGGTTATGGATTTTTGCAATGACTTTCTCAGTGGTAATGACACTCCTGATAATGACAAGAATATTGAGGAGGGCAAAGGAATTTTGGGATCACAGGTGAAAGTAATCAGCCGTGAGCAGTTGGAACAAGCTCACTTGTATATTTTACACAATATGGACGAAGTGAGTGTTTATATCGAGGAACATACCAATTTCATAAAGAGACAACATCCTCGAGCAAGTTCAATGTGGCTTGCTAGAGAGCATAATAAGACTTTTACTAAGTGGTTTGAAGATAAAGTCTTACATCAACTATCTCAAACACCAAATGATATTACAGAAACTATCAAATGCCTCGCCTTTAAACCAAAACCGAATGTTATGTCTTATGAAGGGTTTGACATTAATGGATTCACATATTACACAAAGAGCCAAGATGATAAGAGTGTCGTCCAAAATAGTGGGGTCACTCTTCAAGTGTCGACTATGTACTTTGCAAGTGCAAAGGATAAGAGTCCGCGTGAAGCTAAAATGTCATATTACGGTGTCATTGAGGACATTTGGGAGTTTGACTACATAGATTTCAAAATCCCGCTCTTTAAATGTAAATGGGTTGATAACACCAAAGGAGTTATAGTGGATGAATTGGGTTTCACTTTGGTGAACTTTGAAAAGATTGGCGAGAAGAGTGAACCATTCATATTGGCATCACAGGCGAAACAAATATTCTATATCGATGATCTTGCGAATGATAAATGGTCGGTTGTTCTTCATGGTAAAAGACAATTCATTGAAGATCCTATAGATGAAGAAGAGTACTATGATAAGTATGATGACTCCATTCCATTCTTAGTTGGGTTGCCAACTCCACAACATATTGAAGCTAATGATGACTTATATGTGCACGGAGATCACAATGAAGGATTGTTAATTGATAAAAGATCACAATTTTAGAGACATGTATGTTTATACAAATGCTAAATGTTTGCCTTTTTCTAGTTAATACAAATGCTAAATGTTTGCCTTTTTCTAGTTAATACAAATGCTAAATGTTTGCCTTTTTCTAGTTAATACAAATGCTAAATGTTTGCCTTTTTAATGACATTTTCAGATGGCTGACCATGATGAGCATGATGTCCATGATGAGAATGAAGTCCATGATGAGCATGCTGTCCATGACGAGCATGGCGAGGATACCAATGTAAGTTCTAAAAACATATCCTGTATTTCTATAAAATTCATTATCTTCTAGTTATGTCATATATCCTATATTTCTATATTGGGCTAATTCAGTGTGTTTATTTTTGTCAAAATTTAGGTTGATGATGCACATGTACCCACTGAAGCACTGAAGCAACTTGATGCGCATCACCAAACACTTAACAAGAAAAGGGGCATCACTCTGTTGAAGAAGTTAATAGCGCTAAGTGGCAGTGGATCCAAATTGGTTATGGAGTTTTATAATGGAGGAAATGCAATTGGAGTGAACTGCAATAATTTTGTAAACTATCTTGGGTGTACCACTCGGAGCCATTGTGGTGTTAAGTATGATAATTGGCATAAAGTTCCTCAGGGGAAAAAAGACTTGATATGGAAGGATTTATGCGTGAGCTATTATTATTTGCAATTCTATTTTGTAGATTACAAATTCTATTATTTGCAATTCTATTTTGGATACTAGTTAATAACATTTCTATTTTACAGAATCTGTTTGCATTGGATGAGAAGTTGCATCGTAAAAGTGTGATGCAACGCGCTGGAAAGATGCTTAGGAATTATAGGACAAATCTGAACAGAGAATACATAAAAGAGGGTGATAAGAAGAAGAAGTCAGCCCTTGAACAATGGAACTTCTTGGACAAAGAAGATTGGGACAATTTTGTTGCTTCAAGAAAATCTGAAGAATTCAAGGTATTAGGCGTCACTCCCAATTTAATTAATATACATTGTATTCACCTATTCAAGATTAACATTTAGTGTTACTAACCAAATCATTAATGTGCATACTAACTAGGCCCTCAGTGACGCACAAAAAGCAAGGCGTGCACTGAATGTGCATGACCACACTATGGGTCCAAAAGGCTATGCAAGCGTTCTCCAAAGACTACAGGCGGAGTCTGCGGCTACTCAGGAGTCTGCTGTTACTGAGGAGTCTGCCACACCCATGCCTCGCCATGATATCTGGATAGCTGGGAGGCAAAACAAGAAGGGTGAAATAAAGAAGCCCGTAACTGCTGAGGCGGCTACGAAAATGGTAAAATACAACTCTTAGAGCAATCGTTTGAATATTGATTATTTGTTAACTTACCAATTTCTGTTGATGGTGATTAGCGGGAGCTGCACGAGCAGAGGAAACAAGGCTCGTTCATCCCTCAGGGAACACAGGATGAATTGACAGTTGCTCTGGGTAACCCAGAGCATCCTGGACGTGTTAGGGGTGCAGGCGCTGGTGTGGGCATCAAAGCATTCTTTGGGCCATCCCAGCGCAAACCCAGAGCGGGACTTTCATAAGAAGAGGTAACCTATACTTTTTTTAGAATGTTGCTGCAAAAGGAAATTCAATAATAAGAAGCTAATGTTTCTTTTATCCATGTATAGGAGAATAAGAGAGTCGAGGATATAGTTGCTAAGAAGGTCAACGATGTAGTTGCTGAGAAGGTCAAGGAAGAATTGTTGCGGTGGCAGGCATCTCAGGCTTCCAATCAGCCTATGGCAACCCACTCTTCTCCTGATGTACAGACTACAAGTAATCCTGTAGACCCACCGCCTAACACGTCTGCTGTAAGTATTGTTTATGACATTGTAGTTAGTCTTTTCAAGTTGTTATGTTTTCAAGATGATATGTATATATGTATAATATTCTTTACATAAATTTGTAGGCATTGAAGCCATGCCGCTTAAGAATGCAAGACTACGTTGTTGCAGAGGCGCAGGCTTACCCGTCCCTTCCTGGGGCAATGTTTCACGGGACTCCAATGCCACAGGGCTACATTCGTGTGAGCCTGATACGTGTGTTACCCGATTGGAGGGAAGCTACATTGCCATATCCCCACCCGGATATTGATACACTTGCTGATGCAGAAGGCGGGGTGATATTGTGGCCCAAAGCAGATGTCGTCTACACTACTGAAGTTGTAAGATAAATTTACATTACTTTAAATTGTTAATGTGTATATATGAGGTCAACTGATCTGAAATTATATATACATGTTAAAAAGAAGACAACCGGAGCACCTAGGCCTCCACCTCCACTTCCCGCATTACCAAGTTGGGTTCCAACTGACCTAACATACCCGTTAGGTCCTTCTTGTAGGGGAATGGCATGTTGGCTACGGGCACATAATATACATTGCCCTATAATTGTTTCTTTAGATGCAGATTATGCAGGACAATCATACGATAGCTCTTTATTTATACAAGATATTATTGAGTTTTTTATGTATGAGTGGTTGAATACATCAATGATAGAGACATGGATAAGGTGAGATCTTATTTATACATCCATATACCTTGTGTAAGATCCGGTGAGCTGGTTTCTTATATATTAATGCATACGTAATACATGTTTTGTAGCTACTTAGTCGAAGATCATTGCAAACAATTTGCATTTGATCATGTGGGATTTTTGATTCCTTCATTGATTAGTTTGGTAGCTAAAGACCCTAATAATGTTCAACAATACTGTATAGATGCTTTTACAATTTTTGGTCAGCAAAAGAAGACGATAATAATAGCTCCATTCAATGTCAAGTAAGTTTACTTTATTTATAATTTGGACTTAAGAAAATTCCATTTTTATTGTGCATCTTGAGTTATTAATTGTTAACTTTTTACCTCTTGCGGTAGACATTGGGAATTACTAGTTATTGTCCCCGGGACGTTCACTGTTTATTATCTAGATCCCGCGGGAAGTACATTAAACACTAAAATTGGACACGTAATGAGAATGCCATTATTCTGGTGAGAAATATTTCATTTTTGTATCTGTTAACATATGTTATTACTGTGTTATATTAATATGTAGGGGTTTAGATGCATTCAAAAAGGCTGGAGGAACGGTCCCAAGGAAAAAGAACCAGCCAATAAATTGGCATAACGTACAAGTAAGTTCTCGACTCCAATGTATATATTATTGATGTGAATTGTGCTTAGTTGTATTATTTTGTATGTTTCAATTTATAGTGCGCTACACAAGACAATGGTTGGGCATGCGCATACTATGTGATGCGATTTATGTAGATGATTATCCGACATGCCGCATTGGACATCGATACCATACATGAGGTATTATATATAGTCTCATTAGTTAGTATGAAATTTATCAATCTTATTTTTATATTATTACTTATATATATACATCATTCTTTTTGCAGGTGTTTAAAACTGACAACACAACAGGTAAACGCTTAAAAAATATACATGCTCCATATACGATGGAAGCATTAAATGAAATAAGAGAAGAATGGGCAAAAGCCATACAAGCAGTGGCAACTGTAAGATATAATTGGGATGTTGATAGCGATAATGAATGATACTTTGTAAAGGAATATTTCTGAATGTTAATACATGTATTTGAATGTTTCTATATGTGTGAATGTGAGAATTGAATTTATGTCCGAATGTATCTACTTGTGTGAATTATTTTTTGTGAATTTTGCAGGTTTGTGGCCTGTTTGTAGGTTGATATCAATGGATGTCGTAAACCTGCAGTTCAGAAAACTGAACTGCAGGTTCTCATCCTGCTGACCAGCCACAGCAGGCCTGCAAACTAATATGAAAAAAAAATAGATATAGGCGTCAGTTATTTACAGAAAACCGTCAGCAAAGACATACAGCGTCGGGTTTTTGCAAAACACCGACGCCTAATGTGGCCACAGCCGTACTGGAAATGGCGTCGGCTGTTCGTGTCAAACCGACACCAAAAGGGTTCGCGCCATTGAAAACGGCGTCATCTAGGACACTTTCTACGTCGGTCTTTTAGTAGATAACCGACGCCGAATGTGTCCTAGATGACGCCGTTTTCTGTGGCACGAACCCTTTTGGCGTCGGTTATCTACTAAAAGACCGACGCCTATATGTTAAATAGGCGTCGGTTAAAAAACCGACACCAAAGTGTCCGACCTTTAGCGGCGCCCACATAGGCGTCGCTCAGAAACCGACGCCAAAGGGGGTTAAACAACCGACGCCAAAGGTTGTTTCTGTAGTAGTGCCACTGCAACGGCCAAGATTGTGGCGCCCAAGCCAACGCTACAACGCCCACCATGTACACATCACCAAACGATACAAGGGCACCACAAGGAAGCCTATTGTCTAATAAGATCAAGCACACCATATCAACCACCACTAAGGCAAGCACTAGGGTTTCACCACTCAACACTGCATCAGGCAGCAACCTTACCAACCTATGTCGTCCAAGGCACGAAACAAAGGCACTTATAGAGATAACAACTAGGCACCATATCGGTCAAGGGGATAACACCCACTAGGAGACAGGATGATCTTGGTCAAGGCATATCGCCCAACGTCACCAACAAGATAAAGATGGTCATATCGGGCACAAAGCCAACCAAACTCAACATGACCATATCGGAGAAAGCTAAACCCAAGGTGAGGGGTGTCAGGAAACATCACCACAAAGATGTATCGTGCAAGGCACAAAGGTTCATCTCGGCTTGGTCATCACTAACCTCAATATCACCATCATCAAAACCCTAATAGATCAAGATAGTTGGCTCACCTCTCAACAAACAAGAGAGAGGGGTTTTGCACAACCTCCATCACATATCTCGGGAAATATGATAGATCATTTCCATATCGGCTAAGATCCCAACCCCTACTAGGCCAACATCCAACCAAGGCTCACCTCTCAAATCCATGGTGAGAGGAGAGTGTTGCCCAAGCAACTATAATATAGGCTCACCTCCCAACAACCAAGTGAGAGGAGTGTTGCCTATACCACTAGAGCCGAACTCACTTCTCAAGACCATATGGAGAGAAAGGAGTTTTGCCCAAGAAACATTATACATATGGTTCGGCCACCAAGGTCAACAACACATCTATAACATGAACATATATCCACAAGATCAAAGATATCAACTAGAGCAAGAAACATATCTAACAAGAAGCATATCCAAAAAGATACATGGTTGATCAATGTGAAACATAACATGTAACAAGAAAAGGAAGTACTATAGCTAGGGTTAGGAGTTATGTAACCTGCCTTATGCAAGCTCCAAGCTCCCAAGCTCAAGAACCACCTTCAGCCACCTCAAGAAGAGAAACAAAACTTGTAACCACCATGGACGAAGAGCAACCAAGAAAGAGAAAAAGAAGAAGGTGCTAAAGAGGGAACATGATCACCACAAGAAGAAGAACAAGGCACTCTAGGGCTTGACCACCACTAGAGGAAGAAGAAGACTCCAAGGAGAAGGAGGAGGATCAGTCACCAACTTGCAAAGGAGATGTGTTGCCCACCAAGGAAGGAAAGGAAGAAATACCAACTAAAGGGATCCTAAGCAAGAGAAAGGAGAGTCATATATAGAAGAGGGTGAAGGAAAAAATAAGGCAAAGTATCGCCCACCTAGGGACACTTGTCCATGGGAAATGCCACCTTCTCATCTCACCACATCCACATGTCCAAGGCTTTTGCCACATGCAATCATCAAGCCCCAAGTGTCCACAAGGGGGTGACACAAATGATGCCAAAGGTCGAGGATGGTCAAAGGCTGACACACCACATGGGCGATACACTCTCTTGCCCGACACAGTCTCATGGCCGACACAAGCATGGCTGATACAAGGCTCCCAAGCACACCCTTTCCCAATACAAGGTCCATCAAGGCAAGGCAAGGCCCAAACAAGGCAAAACAAGGCTCAACAATGCCCCAGGCTACTCAAGCAACGAGCCCAACCCATCCTATCAACTCAAGAGGAAGCAAGGAGAGAGAGATACACCTCTCAAGGTGACAAACTTCCTCATCAACCCTAGACTTGGGTTATTTGCAAGTAGCACCTCCAACTCTCAACAAAGCACAAACAAACCCTAATCACCACTTGAGGTGATTAGCAAGCAACTAAACACCAGGGTTAGGCAAAAGAAAATAGGATAAGACCAAAATAGAGGTCAAGATCCTGACAAGCCATAAACCTCTACAACATGATTTTGCCCTCAAAATCCGAAGAGAAAAATGAGGGATACTTCCTCCTCATCTGTTCCTCAAGATCCCACATGGCTTCCTCAACGCCACGATGATGCCAAAGAACTTTCACAAGAACCATGTCTTTTCTTTTCAGCTTCTTCAATCTTATGTCAAGGATCATCACTGGACCTTCTTCGTAGGTCACATCTTCATCAAGCTCAACCTCAACTGGCTATATTATTGTCCCTGTATCTGGATGACTTTTCTTCAGCATGCTGACATGGAACACCAGATGTAACATGTACAACTCTGGTGGCAACTCTAACTTATAAGCTACCTTGCCAACACGTTCTATTACTGGGTATGGCCCCATATACCTAGGTTCCAGTTTGCCTTTCTGGACAAACCTCAGCACGCCTTTCTAAGGTGAGACCTTGAGATACACTTTGTCTCCTACCTAAAACTCTAAAGGTCTTCGGCGATTATCTACGTACGACTTATGTATGTCCTATGCCGCTTTCAACTGTTGTTGTATCATTATGATCTTCTCTGTTGTCTGCTGCACTAACTCAGGATCTAAAAGCTGATACTCGCCAGACTCATACCAACAAAAAAGAGATCTGCATTCCTTCCATATAGAGCCTCATAAGGATCCATGTCAATGCTCCACTGGTAACTATTGTTGTAGGCAAACTCTATCAAGATGAGATGCACGTCCCAACTGCCTAGGAAATGCAAAACACAAGCTCAGAGAAGATCCTCTAAAGTTTGAATAGTCCTTTCAGACTGCCCATCTGTTTGCGGGTGGAAAATGGTGCTGAACCTCAACTGCGTTCCCAACGCTTTGTGCAACTGTTCCCAGAAATGACTCATGAACTGGGGTCCTCTGTCAGAGACTATCATTGTGGGCATGCCGTGCAAATGCACTATCTCATCTACATACACCTGAGCAAGCTTCTCTGTTGTATATGTTGTCTTTATAGGTATGAAATGGGCAGACTTTGTCAATCTTTCCACTATCACCCAAATGGAATCATGATTCCTAGTTGTCATTAGCAGACCAACCATGAAATACATGGTCATATGATCCCATTTCCACTGCGGTATCAACATGGGTTGCAATGTACCCGTCAGCTTCTGATGCTCAGCCTTAACTTGCTGGCATACCACACACCTAGCCACAAACTTGGCTACATCTCTCTTCAAGTCCGGACACCAATACAAGTCCTTCAGATTGTAACACATCTTGGTGACTCCTAAATGCATAGCATACATCGATGTGTGCGCTTCCTCGAGCACTAGCTTTCTTAGATCATCAACATCGGGGACCACCATCCTACCATGACAACAACTAGTCCATCCTCAGACTCATGGAACCCATCACACTTTTCGCTACCGAACTCTGATCTGATCAACTAAACTGAAGCATTTGTCTACTGTGCATCTTTGATTTTCTTTCTCAGTATAGGCTTTACTTGTATCTATGCC
The DNA here is from genome assembly GCA_963693085.1 of Alisma plantago-aquatica. Lineage (NCBI taxonomy): Eukaryota > Viridiplantae > Streptophyta > Magnoliopsida > Alismatales > Alismataceae > Alisma > Alisma plantago-aquatica. The sequence goes on from OY856411.1 coordinate 401,827,809, forward strand.
AATAGTCCTGCCAACAAGGAGACTTCCATCTGCACATTCATCTGCTGCAAGGAGACAAACATATCCCGTCTATGGCATACCAAAGAACTCAACTGTGCTTTCTTCGTGGAAAGAGAAGAAGACTTCCTACTAAGCGCATCGGCTACCATGTTCGCCTTACCAGGACGATACTCAATGGTACAATTATAATAATTGATTAGCTCCATCCAACAAAATTGTCGCATGTTGAGCTCACTCTGCGAGAAGATGTACTTCAAGTTCTTATGATATGTAAAGATATGTCACACTTCCCCGTAAAGATAGTGTCTCCAAATCTTCAACGCATGAACCACCACTGCCAACTCCAAATCATGTGTCGGATAATTCTCCTCATGTTTCTTAAGCTGTTGCAAAACAAAAGAAACCACATGATCTTCCTGCATCAGTACATGTCGTAAGCCTTTCTTGGAAGCATCACAGAAAACAACACAGCCCTTCCAAGGCTCTGGTAGCACCAACACCGGAGCACTAGTCAGCTTCTCCTTCAAGCTTTGGAAAGCTTACTGACAACGATCATCCCAAACAAAGGGTACATCCTTCCTAGTCAACTTTGTTAACGGTAACACGATTACACTGAAGTTCCTTATAAACCTTCGGTAGTATCATGCTAAACCCAGAAAACTACGAACTTTCGTCAGCGTCTTTGGTTGCTCCCAATCTGCAACTGACTCCACCTTCTTAGGGTCCACTCTGACTCCTACATATATCACATGACCCAAGAAAGTCACTTCTTTCAACCAGAACTCACACTTACTAAACTTGGCATACAACTGATGTTGGCAAAGAAGAGTCAACACTTGTCGAAGATGTTGTTCATGCGCTTGACTCTCCCGGCTATAGATCAAGATTTCATCTATAAAAACTACAACAAACTGATCTAGAACAGACAAAACACTCTATTCATCAGATCCATGAAAGCAGCAGGCGTATTGGTTAGCCCAAACAGCATAACCACAAACTCAAAGTGACCATACCTCATCCTAAATGCTGACTTTGGTATGTCCTCATCCAAAATCCTCAACTGATGATATCCAGACTGTAGATCGATCTTTGAGAACACTGTAGCACCACACAATTGATCAAACAGATCATCGATCCTCGGCAACGGGTACTTGTTCTTGATCGTAACTTTGTTCAACTGCCGGTAATCTATACATAGCCACATAGATCCGTCCTTCTTCTTTACAAACAGGACTGGAGCACCCCAAGGTGATGTACTCGGTCTGATGAAACCTTTATCCAACAACTCCTGAAACTGCTTCTTCAGTTCTGCCAACTCAGCTGGAGCCATCATGTACGGTGTCTGGTCAACTGGTTGTGTTCTTGGCACCATATTGATCTCAAAGTCAATCTCTCAAGGTGGGGGAACACCGGGGAACTCATTAGGAAACACATCCGCAAACTCTCGAACAACATGCATCTCCTTAAGACTAGGACCTTTTTCCTTGGTAATCACAATGTGAGAGAAGAATGCCTTACAACCTTGTCGCATCAACTTCTCTGCCACCATTGCTGACACTAAGCACGTCAGAAGAATCATCCTATCTCCTTGGAAGATCCACTTCTCTCCACCGTCATCAAACACTGCCTTCTTGGAACCACAGTCCAATACAACCTTATACTTTTCTAAGGTATCCATCCTAAGCATCACATCGAATACATGCATATCAAGTGGTATAAGATCCACTTGTATATTGTGTCCCGAAAAAGATAGAGCACAAGATGGACACACTTCTCGAAGCATTGAGGAACCATCAAGAGGGATTTATAACAACAAGCTATCTTTCTTACAACTAATAGGTAAAAGACAGCTATCAAGCATACTACGTGCGATAAAAGAGTGCGTAGCACCCGGGTCAACCAGAACAAATATAAAGCAAGAAGAAGACAAATCAAAATGAAATAACTCCATCTGACCTGCCACCACTCGCGGGTTGACTATCGCCTTCGGCTGACTCATAGCATAGAATTGAGTCATTGCTTGCTATCCACATCCTCTGCTTCCTTGGGCAGACGATCCCGCTTGTGATGCTTGACCACATCCTCACCCTTTGCTACCATTGGGATGCTATCTATCTGATCCTTGTTGATTCTGCCTCGGTTGTTGTGTCACTTCAACATCTCTCTTTGGGAAATTTATTCTAAAATGCCCAACCTATCCACAAAGATGACATGACTGGTCTCTCTGTTGTGGCCTAGACGGCCCTATCACTGCCACTGAACCTGTATTATGTGCCTTCGATGAAAAAGAACTGTATCCTCTTTCCTTACTCGGGGACCACTGTGATGGTGCACTGGAACCTCTTAACCCGGAGGGTGCTGAAAACCTTGGCTTCTTAAAGCCACCAGACCTTTGCCCTAGAAACTGAGTAGGCCTCTTCTTAGTCATGGATTCTCTCTTTTCCTTGACAGACCATTCTATCCTTCAGACAGACTCCACAAACGTGGAAAATCACTCTGGATTCTCCAAAGCAGCAGCAGGTGTTGTCAACTTAGTGCTCAAACCTTTCTCAAACCGTCTGATTCTCTCATCATCTATTGCCACCATGTGAGGACAAAACCTCAGCAAGTCCATGAACTTGGCTTCATACTCAGTGATGTTCATTGTTCCTTGGCACAAACACTCAAACTAGTTGATCTTCTCGTCCACATAAGTCTTTGAAAAGTATCTACTGACGAACTCTCACTGGAAAACCTCCCAATAGATCACCTTAACGGGTCGCTTCTCCTCCTCGATGGCCCACCAGTGGCCAGCACTACCTTTCAGAAGGTAGATAATGTGCTTTACTTTGTCTTATTTGGGGATGTCGAGGATCCGGAAGGCCTTCTCTAGACCTATCAGCCATAGATTTTCATCCGTTGGATCAGCCGTTCTAGCATAACCCAAAGCTCCGACTCGGCGAAGCCACTCAAAGGCCTTCCCAACGCCTGATGATTCACCATGGGGAGCCTGTGCTCTTGGCGGAGGCACTGGAAATCTCTCTACCATGAGATTCATCGTAGCCATCAACTACCCCATAAGGTGATGATAGGCACGATTTTCGAGAACTGTTGGGTCAAGTTAGGGGACCTCAGGCACCCGATCTTCATGTGCCTGCACTCTTGCTCCATCAAATGATGTAGCATCGCTGCTCTCGGTAGCATGTTCTTCATGGTTTCTAGACATCTTTAAGCTTTTTCTTCTGTTGAGGGAAGAAGATTATTGTAAGAAAATATGGAAAACTCACAAGAACAAACAAAACCCTAGTCCTAGATCCATGTAGACTTAGAAAACCTAGATCTCTGATAAGAAAACTTTGTAGCGCCACATCCCGCTATCATACAGACAATGAGATGTCACACGAAAATGAATAGAACTACCATAAACCACATATTACTGAAAACACATGTTAATTAAAGCTATTTGCAAAAAGAAGATATTTCATCCAGATCCTCATATTACAAGGAATCATGTTATATAAACATTTACAAGCCTTGATATATGTTCACAGCTTAAAGGAACCAGTTGTCCTGTCAACACCAGAGTTCATCACCTGTTTATACATACATAACGGCCACATCAGGCCAGCGGCGGGGTATACAAGCTACATTAGCTATATATCATAAAACATCGTCAAAATACCTCCGAGGACCTAAGAGTACAGGGATGACTCTAGGACTCTACTACAAAACCACCAATACAACAACATATCCATCTCTTACCTCATACTAATCTTCTTTCTACTCGACCACAACCTTACGACCACCACCACATCTAGTGCAATCACCTAAAAAGGTTGTAAACTAGTGTGGTGAGACACACAGTCCTAGCGAGAAACATAACTCCCCGCTAAAACTATAAAACCTCAGAAGGTTAAAGCAGGTAAAGCAGATAACTGATATAAGCAGATTATATGGGCAGCATACTGAGCAGGTCTTACTGTATTATCAAACTTACCAAGATATCTGAGAGGCATATAACTTGATTTTATTTATGGAACATGATTGACAAGATAATATTTATAAGATCTTACCACATAACATAAGGAATGTATAAGTAATTGCAAGGTATAACAAGATCAACTATACAAGCAAGGCCTCAACCAATGTTTCGGCCTTAAGCAATAAATACTATTCGGCTGGATTACATATTATTATGCCCGGAGGAAGTGAGTCGTACCGCTCAAATCCAACCTTCAGTTGTGAAACCCAAACCGGTGCCATAAAAGGTCGATGGAAGAGTCGGACTCCATGACCTCACCACCTCATAGTCAGTGCACGAGTGCAAAACAAGTAGGACCGCAGTCTCATGCTTAAGTGGCCTCAACCACAGGGTCAGGCTACCCTCTACCTAGCCCACCTTGGTATAGGTATCAGTGCTAGTGAAACAAAGCCACGGGCCTGTTCACCATGCTCTGAGCCATGAACACATTCATGCTCTCTTATCACACATCCTGAGCCATGGGCCTATCCACCATGCTCCAACATATTGAGCCACGGGCCTGAAACTGCACTCTGGAGTCTACAACCGAAGTTGCACTCTAATCCTCCTATTTTTGGCTAGGAGTAACCACACATATTCAACAATATGTGCTTTTGGGTTAACCCACAGGAGAACCCATTTCATCATCACCAACTACTGATGATGATGGATCTATGGCCAGGGCAAACTACAGGATATGTTCCACTGTAATTAATTAGTATATTTTAAGTGGATTGTTGATGCAACCAAGTTTTAAAACATACATAACATTAAATTAAATTATTACTATCACCATCACATTATACTGGGATCTCAATCCCTCATCACAGGAAGCCATTGCCTCTCAAGGCATCATCATCTTACATCATCACCTGGGATAACAATCCATCGTCTCATCATTAAGATGATAACACCTCACTGGGCACTCTGCCCTCATCAGATCCATAGACCTATCTCATCAAACTGGCGATGCATGTTATCTCATCAATAATAATTATCATCATGCAGCGTTATTCAAACACATATACCTCATAGCTCTTACCTGGCTATGAATTCTCGTAATATACCTACATAGTTAGTATGCACATCAAGAGAGATAACTCAAAATCACCAGACATAGATCTTACTGATTATTATGTCATTAGGGTTGCATATGTACATGTCATGATTATAATCATATGAGGCATACAGCTGTATCAATTACATTATGGTTATCGAATCATCATCATCCACTTATGTCATTTATCTTATAGACATAAACAAGTGTCTTGTTATCTGATCTAGCATTATCTTTAAGCATCAAACATAGCACTGGTTCACAACCCATCAACCATATAATATCAACGACATTGGTGCGATTACAAGACAACACATCACTAGCTAGGGTTTCCAAGTTAAGCATAACCCTCACTAAAGGTACCAACTATCCTCACTAAAAGTGTGACGGGTAGCGTGCCCCTTACCACAGGTGGTATCGGGCAGGGTAACAACCATCACTAAAGGCCTGTCGGCTAAGGCACTTAGCCACATCTGTCGTCCAACTCAAACACAAAAGTGTCTTGGTCAACAAGGCCTATGGGATGTTGTGCAACCAAGGTAACATGAAAGCATCGTGCAGCTGGGGTATGGAGGTGTATCATGTAGCTGAGCTATGTGTGCATCAGGCAGCTAGTTGTTTCGGCTAAGACCCTATCATCTAGCTAGGGTTAGTGTTATATCGAGAAAACATCTCACCACTACAACGGCCAAGATTGTGGCGCCCAAGCCAACGCTATAACGCACACCATGTACACATCACCAAACGATACAAGGGCACCACAAGGAAGCCTATCGTCCAACAAGATCAAGCACACCATATCGACCACCACTAAGGCAAGCACTAGGGTTTCACCACTCAACACTGTATCAGGCAGCAACCTTACTGACCTGTGTCACCCAAGGAACAAAACAAAGGCACTTACAGAGATAACAACTAGGCACCATATCGGCCAAGGGGATAACACCCAATAGGAGAAAGGGTCATCTCAGTCAAGGCATATCACCCAAGGTCACCAATAAGATTAAGATGGTCACATCGGGCACAAAGCCAACCAAACTCAACATGACCATATCGGCCAAGCAAAACCCAAGGTGAGGGGTGTCGGAAAACATCACCACAAAGATGTATCGTGCAAGGCACAAAGGTTCATCTTGGCTTGGCCATCACTAACCTCAAGATCACCATCATCAAAACTCTAATAGATCAAGAGAATTGGCTCACCTCTCAACAAACAAGAGAGAGGGGTTTTGCACAACCTCTATCACATATCTCGGGATACATGATAGATCATTTCCATATTGGCTAAGCTCCTAACCTCTACTAGGTCAACATCCAAACAAGACTCACCTCTCAAATCCATGGTGAGAGGAGAGTGTTGCCTAAGCAACTAGAGTATTGACTCACCTCTCAACAGCCAAGTGAGAGGAGTGTTGCCTATACCACTAGAGCCGAACTCACTTCTCAAGACCAAATGGAGAGCAAGGAGTTTTCCCCAAGAAACTCTATACATATGGTTTGGCCACCAAGGTCAAGAACACATCTATAACATGAACATATATCCACAAGATCAAAGACACCAACTAGAGCAAGAAACATATCTAACAAGAAGCATATCCAACAAGATACATGGCCGATCAAGGTGAAACATAACATGTAACAAGAAAAGGAAGTAGTATATCTAGGGTTAGGAGTTATGTAACCCGACTTAAGAAAGCTCCAAGTTCCTAGCACCAAACTCCCAAGCTCAAGAACCACCTTTGGCCACCTCAAGAAGAGAAATAAAACTTATAACCACCATGGCTGAAGAGCAAGCAAGAAAGAGAATAAGAAGAAGGTGCTAAAGAGGGAAGATGCTCACTACAAGAAGAAGAACAAGGCACTCTAGGGCTTGACCACCACTAGAGGAAGAAGTAGAATCTAAGGAGAAGGAGGAGGATCGGTCACCAACTTGCAAAGGAGATGTGTCACCCACCAAGGAAGGAAAGGAAGAAACACCAACTAAAGGTATCCTAAGCAAGAGAAAGGAGAGGCATATATAGAAGAGGGTGAAGGAGAAAACAAGGCAAGGTGTCTCCCACCTAAGGAAACTTGTCCATGGGCAATGCCACCTTCTCATCTCACCACATCCACATGTCCAAGGCATTTTCCACATGCAAGCATCAAGCCCCAAGTGTCCACAAGGGCATGACACAAACGATGCCAAAGTTCAAGGATGGTCAAAGGCCGACACACCACATGCGCAATACACTCTCTTGCCCGACACAGTCTCATGGCCGATGCAACCATGGCTGACACAAGGCTCCCAAACACACCCTTGTCCGATACAAGGTTCATCAAGGCAAGGCAAGGCCCAAACAAAGAAAAACAAGGCTCAACAAAGCCCAAGGCTACTCAAGCAATGAGCCCAACCCATCCTCTCAACTCAAGAGGAAGCAAGGAGAGAGAGAAACACCTCTCAAGGTGACAAACTTGCTCATCAACCCTAGACTTGGGTTATTTGCAAGTAGCACCTCCAACTCTCAACAAAGCACAAAAAAACCCTAATCACCACTTGAGGTGATTAGCAAGCAACTAAACACCAAGGTTAGGCAAAGCAAACAGGATAAGCCCAAAATGGAGGTTAGGGTCCTTACAAACCATAAACCTCTACAAAGGGATTTCACCCTCAAAATTCGAAGAGAAAAGTGAGGGATACTTCCTCCTCATCTCTTCCTCAAGCTCCCACGTGGCTTCCTCAATGCCACGATGATGCCAAAGAACTTTCACAAGAACCAGGTCTTTCCTTTTCAGCTTCTTCACTCTTCTATCAAGGATCATCACTGGACCTTCTTCGTAGGTCACATCTTTATCAAGCTCAACCTCAACTGGCTATATTACTGTCCATGTGTCTGGATGACTTTTCTTCAGGATGTTGACATGGAACACCAAATGTAACCTATGCAACTCTAGAAGCAACTCTAACTTATAAGCTACCTTGCCAACAAGTGCTATTACTGGGTATGGCCCCATATACCTGGGTGCCAGTTTGCTTTTCCAGCCAAAACTCAGCACACCTTTCCAAGTTGAGACCTTGAGATACACTTTATCTCCCACCTGGAGCTCTAAAGGTCGTCGATGATTATCTGTGTATGACTTTTGTTTGTCCTGTGCAGCTTTCAACTGTTTTTGTATCACTCTGATCTTCTTTGTTGTCTGTTGCACTAACTTAGGACCCAAAAGCTGATACTCACCAGACGCATACCAACATAAAGGAGATCTGCACTTCCTTCCATATAGAGGCTCATTAGGAGCCATGTCAATGCTCTGCTGGTAACTATTGTTGTAGGCGAACTCTATCAAGCTGAGATGCACGTCCCAACTGCCTAGGAACGACAAAACAAAAGCTCAGAGAAGATCCTATAAAGTCTGAATAGTCCTTTTAGACTGCCCATCTATCTGCGGGTGGAAAGCAGTGCTGAACCTCAACTGCGTTCCCAACGCTTTGTGCAAATGTTCCTAGAAACGACTCATGAACTAGGGTCCTCTATCAGAGACTATCATTGCGGGCACATCATGCAAACACACTATCTCATCTACATACACCAGAGCAAGCTTCTCTATTGTATACGTTGTCTTTACACGTATGAAATGGGAAGACTTCGTCAATTTGTCCACTATCACCCAAATGGAATCATGATTCCTAGCTGTCCTTGGTAGACCAACCACAAAATCCACAGTTATATGATCCCATTTCCACTACGGTATCAGCATGGGTTGCAATGTACCTGCTGAATTCTGATGCTCATCCTTAACTTGTTGGCATACCGCACACCTAGCCACAAACTCAGCTACATCTCACTTCAAGCCAGGCCACCAATACAAGCCCTTTAGATTGTGATACATCTTGGTGACTCCTGGATGCATAGCATACATCGATGTGTGTGCTTCCTTGAGCACTAGCTTTCTCAGATCATCAACATTGGGGACCCCATCCTACCATGACAACAAACTAATCCATCCTGGGACTCATGGAACCCATCACACTTTTCGCTACCGAACTCTGCTCTGATCAACTAAACTGAAGCATCTGTCTGCTGTGCATCTTTGATTTGCTGTCTCGGTATAGGCTTTACTTGTATATGTGCCAATAGTCCTACCAACAAGGAGACTTCCATCTACACATTCATCTACCGCAAGGAGACAAACATGTCCCGCATATGGCATACCAAAGAACTCAACTGTGCTTTCTTTGTGGAAAGAGAAGGATGATACTCAATGGTACAATCATAATCATTGATCAACTCCATCCAGCGACGTTGTCGCATGTTCAACTCACTCTATGAGAAGATGTACTTCAAGTTCTTATGATCTATAAAGATCTAACACACTTCCCCATAATGATAATGTCTCCAAATCTTCAACGCATGAACCATCGCTGCCAACTCCAAATCATGTGTCAGATAATTCTCCTCATGTTTCTTAAGCTGTCACAAAGCAAAAGAAACCACATGATCTTCTTGCATCAGTACACATCCTAAGCCTTTCTAGGAAGCATCGTAGAAAATAACATAGCCCTTCCCAGGCTCTGGAAGCACCAACACCGAAGCACTAGTCAGCTTCTCCTTCAATCTTTGGAAAGCTTACTGACAACGATCATCCCAAACAAAGGGTACATCCTTCTTGGTCAACTTTATTAACGGTAACGCGATTACACTGAAGTTCCTTATAAACCTTTGGTAGTATCCTGCTCAACCGAGAAAACTACGAACTTCAGTCGGCGTATTTGGTTGCTCCTAGTCTGCCACTGACTCCACCTTCTTAGGGTCCAATCTGACTCCTTCTGCAGATATCACATGACCCAAGAAAGTCACTTCTTTCAACCAGAATTCGCACTTACTAAACTTGGCATACAACTGATGTTGGAGAAGAAGAGTCAACGCTTGTTGAAGATGTTGTTCATGTGCTTGAATTTCCCAACAATAGATTAAGATGTCATCTATAAAAACTACAACAAACTGATCTAGAAACAGATGAAACACTCTACTCATCAAATCCAATATGTTGGTATTTAGTTACACATCTCTTTTTTTAGATCATTAGTAATCTATTCTATATCATAATATAAAATGGAAGATTGAGTGACGATCTCAAACTTAGTTATATATGTTAGGACATCACTGACCGGCCTAAATCGCGCGTCCTAAAATTGGAGGTGGATTCGAGGTAGTCAAGCTTTTATATTTATAAACCTGAATCCTTCTAGGCCCCCGCAACTTTATTTACAGGGTCGAAGTAGATATACGGGGTCGAACACAGGGACAAGGGGGTAGTGTTGAGAACCTAGAATCGACACGCTACACTCCAGCAGGTATAAAGAGATGATAAATTCCCCAGGAGGGAAGCATAAAGATGTCACGAACAAAATAAGAAAACTATCTCCAAGTGGAGTTACTAGAAAGATTTAAGGTTTTAAGCATTTAGCAGTTTTAAGGGGTTTTCATGCAACAGAAATAGAAGGATTTACCTGGAGATAAGGCGAGGTACGAAGGATATAACTGTGATAAAACAAGCGGCGGTAGAACCAATCTTGTACCCCTCCTCTCGAAGCGGGCACCTCTAACAAGGCATCAGTTCCACTCTCGGGGTCACCGGACCCAAATTAGAGTGGAAAGGTTACTAAAGTAACTCCGTTCCGGGCACTCTCATACTCCAGAATCGGACCAAACACTAGAACCACAACACAACTCTCGAAGTTGTTGCGACGGGAAAACACGATTCGGTAGCTAAGCGAAATGCGATCCAAAACATGCAAGCTAGAGTTCAGATATCAAACATAGCAGTCATCTAACATATTGCACCAAGCATAGAGCAGCAAGTAAGTAAGATTTTCTATTTCTATAAGCATTAAAGGTCTTAATTACAATGCATGAGTAAAGAATTAAATAACATAATTAAAGATATGTGTCGCCTTCTTGATGTAGAAGGACGACAGACTACAGTAACCATCCCACCTGATATCGGACAGGGGCCTAGCCCGATAAAGTCGTGTTGGGCGGCACACTCTCTCAAGCGGCACACCGCGACGGGCAACTGCATCGCTCAAGGACCTGGCCGATACGCTCAAGTCGGGCGACACACCCTCTCGGGCGACATGCCTGACGAGCGGAGCATATCGGGTTTGGTATCGCACCGGGCATGGAGCTATGTATCCTACTGTCGGGCACTGGTGTCGGGCTCTCGTGTCGCGTATCTACATCGGCCGATATCGGCTCTCAGTGTCACCCGGTACAGTCCTAGGTGAACCAATCCCCTCCCTCTCGGGATGAGGAAGAGCTCACCTAGTGTCGTCCGGTACAAACACTGGAGCACGATACGCCTGCTCTCGCAGCCTCCTCCGAAGATCACTCGACTATCGGAAACCCGAAGTGACCAAGCTTGTCCGAATTGTCTCCGCTGTCTTTTCGGCTCCCTGTAGCCGCTATTTATAGGCAGCTGGTCGGGGGAAAATATGGTGCTCGAAGCGCCACGTGTCCTCCTTTCCGCCGTTCAGTCGGTGGTTGGCTGACGCGAGTATCGCCCAGTATCGCCCGCCACAAGGAGGTCGGCTGTCGGGCGTCGTGGCGAGAGGCGCCTACCGGTGGGTGGTCGATATCGTGCGGCAACCAGAGTAATTGCGGCGTGCTTGGCTCCCTGTCGGGTAAAGAGGCGTGTCGTCCATCACGCAGCCCTGCCGGTCAGCGTGTGTATCGGGCGTCAGGGGGGCCGGGACAGTCTTGGACTTATTTGCGGGCTGGAACGGCCTTATTGGTGCTAAATGGGCCAAAATAGGAGGAAACACTGCAAAAGATAGAAGTATTGGACTGAGAGCATTGCTTGGCTGATTATTGCGAAAATGCATATAAAAGAGAGGAAAATGCAAGAAAAGGGCAGTTTTGATAACAGAAAAATAGTCTAAAATGTCACAAAATTTGGTGTTATCAATCACTAATGTATACATAGTTAAGTATAAGTATATACTAGGATTAAACAAATGTCTATAATTCAATAATATACACTATGATATTTTGTAATCTCAGGTGTGGCTAGTAGACACATAATATGTCAAAGGGTTCCTATCATAACATCATGTTATTACCATGATTAAGTTGAATTGAGTAGTCTTTTAGGACTATTAATCATAGATTTAATGGTATATCCGGCCATATATTTGTATAAAACAATATACATAAAATTAACATCTCTAGATTCATTACTTGGAAAGTAAGTTAACAATTTCAGTAGATTTGATAAGAAAACCCAGTATACTATATTCACTCCTTCCCTACAAATGTCAGATGCATATATATGTACATACATATTTTATGGTAACTACAATTTCATAGAAATCTTGTAAACACATTCATACTTATGTATCACAAATACATTCACCATTAGTGGAATGAGGACATTATAAGAACTAAAAGTGAATTACCTACATATATGTGTAATCAAGGCATGCATAGAATAATGTGATTAAAGATCAGTATTAGAACTATAATGAATATCTAATATATCATAAATTCACCTAATTGGATTAAGAACTCTAATAGGTCATTAGGTGATTGGGACTAAGATAAGAGCAATATGGAAATATATAATAAGAATGCCTACACATGTTCTCTTCAATTTGACTAACACCTTTAATGCATTTCTAGGGTAATATCATCATGTTGTGGATCAAAATGTAGCAATAGAGTTAATTGTTTGTATTGTAGATCAGGTATGTACTCCTCCCTTTTTATAACTGGGAATTTATATGACTAAGTTTTCCCACAAAGAGGCAGATTCTGAAATACTTTCTCTTGTTCCATTAGTTGAACAAAATATATACTCTCAATTGGACTTATTGTTATTCTTCTAAAATTATTGTTATGGTGTTGAATTGGGTCAATTATCCCACCTGCTATTGTTCTTAAATCACGCCACGTATGTTTGAGAAAATTGCATCTTGCCACTCTATTTATGCATGTTAGATAATTTGACTGGTTTAACTATTGTAGATGCTTATGCATAACCATTAGGGTACGCTACTTCCGCCCGAGGTGTGCTACTTCCACATTGATATATACATAGGCACGCTACTTCTGCCTAGGGTGCGCTAGTTCCACCCATTTTACTTTGGTCAATGACTCAGTGGTTTCATGGCTCTACTATATTTACTTTAGTCAAATATATTGGCATGAAAATATTTATGTGATTGAATGGTTGAAAAGGTAAGAACTATGATTTTAATTAGTTAATTATACTATTTCATTCTTTTGGAAATTCTTTCTCTTGTTACTTCTCATTGAAACTTACCTAGCTTTAATGGCCCACTTTTTGATGGGAACATCTTACTTTACATTTCAAATAATTAATGCCTAGTTAATCTTCTAATGTACATACTCAGATTTTACTAATTCATATCTTGTTTTCCTATTTTTCTGGGTGTTCCCTCCACCTAGACATATGTGCTTTATAGGGCAGAGACTCGGGATGATCGTGAGCTAATTGGTGGACATAAGGACATCTTGAGATATCCTTGTTACTCTTTGCATAAGGGATTATGTGTATACAGATGTAACCTTTTAATTTTACATACCAACCTTTATGGTGAGAAAGTTATGTACATGGAAATAATTTGTAACTTTGTAAATAGTTATGTTTTTTGGTGCTTAAATATTTCATGGATCGTGTTTGTTTCATTGAGTGGGACCACTATCGGGTCCCACTCCTTACAGAGATCCACATCAAAGGGATCGTGAGGGATAAAGTATTCCCTTATTACAGAGGATGGGACATGATATTATGGTCTCCATAAGCATTAAGGTTCAATAAACACAATTCAAGCCATATAGGTCACATAAGGAAATTAAAGTAGGTTGTGATGAGATATGAAACCCACATTGCATAGAGTTAGACATTATGCAGTAAAGTCACAAGACACAAGACCACTAATTTTAAGGATGTGAGAGAGAGGTATTAATGCATTAGATAGGTCAAAGACAACATATGACTAATCTATAACCATTGATTCACATTAATGGGACACATACATGCAATGAGTGTGATAAGAATCAAACACAACAAGAAGGACAATAGGGACTAATATTAGTGTCATGGAGAGATATTGTAATGATCTAACTTTTTAGCAACCCCCAATTAAGGAAGACCAAAAAGATGACAGCCATTACCTAATCTTTTCCCAAGGATCCAAATTTAATAAATAATAAATAATTTTCACTGATTCAAATATATTGTCTACAAGATGTTCCTCTATATCTTACATAACTTTCCATCATCAGAATTGTACATATGAGAACTATATGAGAAGAAGTATCTATCTAATCCTCCTTGCAAATTAGCTTAAATGTCTTCAAGTAATTTCATCTGTTCATCACATCATGATATCACCTTATCTATCATGTACCTAAAACACCATGAAACAAAAGCATGGATTAGTATAACAAGTATGTACGTAGAAAAATAATCAATGTAAATACCAGTATCAAGTTGCTACCCTTTTAATTTTCTAGTATTAGGTGATATAAGTATATAAAGTTCATTTTTTTGGTATTTGTCAAATGAAAGTAGAGTATTAGAAACTTATTTAATGGGAACACTATATCTCAAATAGGTATATAGGATAATCACTTTAAAAGATATACATAGAAAATATCCAATATGCCACTAGTTTGTTCTTCAGAAACATAAGAATACCGTTATTTTATATTGAAACTAAGAGCAGGCCTTGATCAAGATAAGGTCACAGATCATGCAAGTTTGAACAAGAATACATGGATCAATAATCAAGGTATCCCAAAATAAGTCTCAGACACCATGGCTTGGATGACTAAATCCTAAATGACACAAAGTGTAATAATTCATTGTGTTCAATGTTTTCAACATCATCAAACTTCTAGACCAGAATGCTCTATATCATTTTTCAATGTTAGATGAATGATTCACCACTTATGTCATGATATATAATCAACCTAAGTTCAACATGATTATAAATAGTCATCAAATTCTTATTTAGAGATGGAATATACATCATGATTACTTATTTGGAGTCAGTCTAGGCCTAGAATATTATTAGCATAAAATTAGAAAAAATTAACCAATATAAAATAAACAAGTAATTTATCAATTTTAGATAAAATAATTGAAGTTGGGCACATGAACCATTTTTAATGTATTTCTTTTAATTTTCTAGTCAATATAGTGTATATACTCGATACATTTGTCTAACAGATCAAACTTCTAGCAATATTAGGAGATTAGGGTATTTCTTTCTATTATTAGCTACAGAGGGCTACAATGCATTTTAATTAGAAAATTGTCAACCTTTGTATCTTTAGGTATTGTTGGATTGACCAAAACTAATGGTAGATACTTCATCTTCCTTGTAGGGTCATCGTATAGGAGATGAGTGGATCTCACAGTAGAGCTCCATACTGTAGAAGAAAGGTTTTGGAGAAGAAGGTCGCAGGGTAGGCCCAAGATAGGTAGATCGCCATTGCCAAGGCCCAAGTGGATTGAACAATGACCTTAATTTGGTGTTAGGGTAGTACAATCAGGCGAATCTCTGTTGGAAGAGCTCATAGAGAACTAGGTACAAAATTTGAGGAAATTGGAGCTCTCAGGGCTCAATTCGTGCATGAAACAATGTGGAGAGGGCCATGGGTGGTGTGGCAGATTCAGAAGGTTCTTTTATAGGGAGAATAGAACAAAGTTTAGGGTTTTAGGGTTCTGTGTTCACTAAAATTTGAGGGAGTGAGATTAAGT
The DNA here is from genome assembly GCA_963693085.1 of Alisma plantago-aquatica. NCBI lineage: Eukaryota > Viridiplantae > Streptophyta > Magnoliopsida > Alismatales > Alismataceae > Alisma > Alisma plantago-aquatica. The sequence continues at coordinate 401,843,633 of OY856411.1, forward strand.
GGCTTGTTTTCAATGTCCACACCTCTAAATATAATCAAATGTCTCGTGATAGGTCTTGGATTGGAGAGAGAAAGGAAATGATAGGGAGAAAAACATGTTATGCTAGATAGAGGGTGTGACACCCTGACACGATACAAACAAGATTACTCAAAACCAAACACGGAGTTATTGCAAAGCAAGCATATTACCAAAAAACATAGGAAATTAAAACCGATTTAGCAAAAGCACCATAAGCAAAAAATTATCTTATATAAGTCCACAAGCCTACCACATGCATTAAATATCATATCACAAGGTGATTACATCATCGTGTACTATCACTCCTATGGTCCATATATTACATTAGGTACCTATCCACATATACATATACACATGCCACATCATACATGCATCGCTAACAAGCCCAAAAACCTTGTATTGATAACATATCCACAAAACACATCGAGAACAATCCCAAAGACCACAGTGTACAACGACAACATCTAGGACTCTATCACCAAAAGACTAGCAACACATCCAACCTTATCAGCTACTGCTCTTGCTGCTGCTCTTCCTTAGCTGCATAATATCTACCTCTTCTTGTATGACCACCTAAAAGATGTGGAAACCCACGGTATGATACCAAACATCCCAACAGGATATATAGCTCTCTGCCAACGTTTATTAAAGCATATATAATTAAGCATGTAGATAGCATACTTAACAGACTGAGAAAATTCAGCCAATGATATGTATCTAACCGATAAAGAAGATTAAGCAAAACTAGGAAGTTATCGCAGAGTAGTAGAACAATTAATATTCTAAGAAGGAATATGAAGACCGTTTATAACAGTTGATTTCTTTTACTTCCTTTTAATTCAAGAAATATGGACAAATATAATGTAAAGCGTTCATCCAATGTTATTCACATTTGACCCTAAGAAAAATACACTACATGGTTGTGTTTTGTCATTTATTATTGCCGTAAGGATTTGAGTCGTACCACCCAAATCCAACTAACCATTGCTAAGTCGAATTTGGTGCCATACAAGGTCAATGGAAGAGCTAGAATCCACAACCTCCCCAACACCTCTTGGTCAGTATAAGAGAAAACACCACAGAGACATATCAGTCAACTATAACAATGACATATAGTCAAGCTGACGGATTGGCTCACACATGGCCATCCACATATAATAACACCTAGCCCACCTTGTACAGGTAACAACGCTAGAAGAATAGGCTCACACGTGGCCATTCTAAAAAGAAGGATTGGCTCACGCATGGCCATCCATATCACAAGGAGAGAAGCTCAAGCATGGCTGCCTCACACAACCTATAATTGTGACGCAAGGAGATACTCGACTTGCACCCATGCACATTCAAAAATATGTGCTCCGAGTTTCCCATAGGAATGGCTTGTTTCACCAGCCAACACTAAGATGGGCACTGGAATGGATTTATGGAATATGGCATCAACATGATTAGAGTTTCACTTTATCAGTTATGCCAATTGAGTGTCTTTTAGCATCAATCAAGTTACAACATACAAATCCAAAACAAACTCTACAAAGATAAGGGAAGAGTGCAGTCTAGAAGATATAAAATGTATAAGGTGTGAACTAGTCACGTCATCGCCACATGATACTTGTATCACTGCCATTCATAAGGCCATCACCAATATTACATCACTGTGGAATATCAATCCCTCAATCATAGCAGTAGAGGATATCACCTCACAATAGGCATCAATCCTCCACCAGGTCATAAGACCCATCACATCAATATGATATCATCACATCTCATGAAGGCTTATATCCATCACCCTGTATCATATAATTATCACCATAGCATACCCAAGCCATGGCATTCATTTCACCTGCACGGTTAGGGTTTAGTAAACAAGAGAGAGACAAAATTATAATATGATAATCACTCCAAGTATGATAAGCAACACATCACATGACCCAAAACTATGGTTAAGTTTTCACACCTATAACCGATTAGGGTGCCATTACATCATGTAATCACCAAACCTTAGATTACTCACCTCCCAAATAGTTTGTGTGCATTAGGGTTAAGTATTACCATTATTGTGATCAATTAGGCATGTCAACATTATTATATCAATAATCAACTATTTGTACATGTGTAGCATTCATACTATGTCATATATATATATATATATATATATATATATATATATATATATATATATATATATATATATATATATATATATATATATATATCAACCATGTGTTCATGTATGAAACAACCCACCATAACATATGTGTCTCGAACACCCATCAGGGTTGGTCACGATCGAGACACATCAGCATGGTGTCTCAACCGTGATATGACATGGCGTCTCGACCAACCCATGAATCAGGGTTTTGACCACCCTAACAAAACATGTCTCGACCTCAAACCAAAACATGTCTCAACCACCAAACCTAAATAGGTCTTGAACACCTCCAAGGGAGGCATCTCAACCGAAATAGAAGTAAGGGTCACAACCAACACAAAGACATGCGTCTCAACTAAAACTAAAGGACATGCCTCGACCAAAGCAAAAGTAGCTTCTCGACCAAAATAAAAGTAACGCCTCAACCCAAGAAAACATAGTGAAACTACCAACAAGGTTATACTACCACCAAGGAAAGAGATCATCATCAAAATAGAGATTAACCAAGGTTAAAATGGAATCATACCATGGACGAAATAGAAGATAGCATCAAGGAAAAACCACCATCATTAAGAAGAAAAAACTTCTTGCAAAACGGTCACCAAAACCCCTAGAATACATACTTATGCAAACCACCATGAAAGACCTCATGTAGGAGAGACATACTCACGTTTAAAACATCCAAACAAAACATATATCTCCATGTTACACTAAGGTACACGAACCATAAGAATGTGATCAAAACCAAGATCAAAAGATAGGGAAAGGTCACACATTTCACCATCTTCTCAAAATTGGGTACCATAAATTAGGCTTTCAGATTCTAATCAAACCAAGCATGATAATCATCATTATTCAAGTAGTAGAGCATGCTATCATATACTAGCATATTAAGGGTACGTTTTAGATAGAGAAAAAACATTCAAGTAGTAGAGCACGGTATCATCTACTAGCATATTAAGGGTACGTTTTAGATAGAGAAAAAATAGCATGCAATAATAGAGAAGATAGAGTGTTATATAACCCGCCTTAAGAGAAAGAACAAGCTCCAAGATCACAATCACCAAGGATGATGATGAAGCTCCACCAAAGTCTCCAATTTTGGAGACAAGATCACCCCAAGAAGAAGTGAAGATACCAAGGTCAAATATTGGTCAAGAAAAGAGAAAAAAAACTCTAGGCCGAACCAAACAAAGAAGGGAGAAAGAGAGAAGAAACTGCCTCTCACTTGGGTACCACCTTGTCAAAACATGGTCTCTGCCCCTTGTAATGAGGAGTTTCTCTCCAAAAGGACCACCATGGATAGTCCATAGTCTATGTCTGATAAAAGAGAAGAAGATGGGCTAGGAAATACAAGGAAAATGTCACCAAAGAAAGGCATACATTTACCTAGGTTGAAGATGACAAAAAGTCACCACATGCAAGGGATCTTGGTCACCAAAGCTCTAAGGATCGGTGCTTCTATCTCCTCAAGGCTCCCAGGACGAGCAAGCAAGGAAGGAGAAGGAAGAGGATCAAAAAGGGTTACTTGCATGGAGAGAATATAGTTTATATACATGAAGGAGGAGGGGATTAGGGTGGAGATGAGGTGTCAACATGAGAGGGCTCCAAAGGGACACTTGTCCACCCAAGAAAACACATGCAACCACTATGAATCCATGCACAGGATGGTGATACAACCAATGTTGGGTATCAATCTCTTAAGGTAACCAACACATTGGTATTGGTTGAGACACATCAAGAGGTCAAGACAACACCAAAGAAACTTTCCTAGATCGAGACAAAAGGTCACCAAAGACTCAAGGTCGAGACACACCACAAAAGGGAAACCCATCTCAACCCAACCACTCCAAGACCATCTTGGTCAAGACAAAACCAAGCCAAGGTAGGTGTCTTGGTTGAGACACCCAAGAAACCATCAAGGTTGAGACAAAGGTCACTACACTCAACAATGGTCACATGGTCGACCCCAAGCAAACCCTACAAACCCTAATCACCTCTAGAGATGTCACCATTCATCCAAGGATAAACCAAAGCACCCTAAAACATCACACTCTCTCTAATCATGCCAAGGAAGGGAAGGTACACACTAGGTGTGGAAAATTTCAAGAAAACCCTCACATTTGGGTAAATTGCAATTTGACCCAAAACAAGCACATAAAGCACAAACATCATCTAAACAAGATCAAAATGGAAACTTAAGCTCTACAAAAGATCTATAAGTATCTCAAAGGATTAGAGCAAGTTTCTAAGAACTTAATAAAGCAAAAAATAGGGTTCCAAAACACAAGTCAGGGGTCTTACAAGTCATAAACCCCTAACAAGCCCCCAAAATCCTAAGTGACAAAATATGGGTACTTCCTACGTATCTCTTCCTCAAGATCCAATGTGGCTTCCTCAATGCCACAGTGATGCCATAGAACCTTTACCAACACTATATCCTTCTTCTTCAACTTATTCACTCTTATATCAAGGATCATCACATGTCCTTCAACATAGGCTATGTCCTCATCAAGATAAACCTCCACTGGCTAAACCACTAACACTACTACAGAAAATGCTTTTTACAACGGGAGATAGACAACAGTTCTGATGATTGTGTTGTAGTTAGCATTCTTATCACAACGATCCCATTTTTGTGTTGTATATTGTATATTTTATACAACACAAGTCATTTACAACATGCCAAACCTGTTGTAGTATAGGAGGATACTACAACAACTGCTAAAGTGTTGTAATAGGTTGTAGTATCACAACATATTCAAAACCGTTGTAAAAGATGTTATTTACACAACATATTTTGACCTGTTGTAATAGTCACATGTTGTAATAGACCATCATTACACAACGCAGACTCACCCGTTGTAGTATGTATTAATTATACAACAGGCCTTTACATGTTGTATTTGGTACATGTTGTAATAGACCACCATAATACAACATATTAAAACTCGTTGTTATATCCCAACATGAGACAAAAGACTCCAACCTGTTGTTATATATTATAATTACACAACATGTTATAACATGTTGTAATATCCACACATAAAACATCGTTGTAATAGACCTCCATTACACAACGTAAACTAAACCATTGTAATATACTATAATTACACAACATGATATCACCTGTTGTAATAGCTACATATTTTAAAAGACCACAATTAAACAACACATCATATTCACATAATTCTCTGAATTTTTTAATTATTCGGGTATAATATATGTGTGTGTGTGTCTCCATTATAATATTCGTGTATATATATATATATTTATATATATATATATATATTAATTCTATAGTTTTAAACATCACTATATAATTTTGATATTGTATCCATTAATTTTAAATACTTCTATCTGCATTTATATTTCATTAATACATAATATTTATAAATGTAGATAGAAGTATTTAAAATTAATGGATACAATATTAAAATTATATAGTGATGTTTAAAACTATAGAAATAAAACATATATATATATATTAATTCTATAGTTTTAAACATCACTATATAATTTTAATATTGTATCCATTA